>CM039593.1:41334049-41504749 GCA_022457205.1 Saccharum spontaneum | reverse complement strand
GAGCCCCGGAGGCGGTGGCGCCGGAAGTTGAGGCGCCGGTCGCGGGGGTACCGGCGGTTGGAGCGCCGGCTTCCGAGCCGCCGTCGGGCGAGATACCGGCCGCAGAGGCGTCGACGGCAGAGGTGCCGGCTCCGGAGGCGCCGGCTGCCGAGGGGCCGGTCACTGCCGAGGGACGGGCGCCCGTGGTCGTCATCCTCGACGACGCCCCCTGGACAAGGGAAAGGAGATAGTGGGGGCCGAGGAGGGCGAGACTACAAGCCGGGAGGAAGCCTCGGCCCCTGCCGGGGGGGCGAGCGAGGGTAACGAGGCCGGCCCTTCGACCGGGCCGGGAGGTGCCTCGGCTGCGCCGTCGTCGTCGTGGCCAGACTTCGCTGCGATGGCGATAGCGCGGGCCGAGGAGGAGATCCCGAGGTGGGGAGGGCCGCCCCTTGCGTTCAAGGATGCCGCGAACCTCGACGGCGAGCCCATCCTTATCCTGAACGACAGGGATGAGGTCCACCGCTGGCAGTACCTCGAGGGCGTCCGCCGGCATCTCGCTTGGCTGCTCAGCGTGGCGTCCGACGCCGTTTCGCGGGGCATGCTGGATGCCACCGAGGTATGATTAATTTGCCGGCTTATTCCGTGGCTCTTTGTGTCTTTTTCCTTGGGATTCATTATGCTTTTTGGTTTTCCTTGAATTAGGAACTCAAGGAGACCTCCCGCCGAAAGTCGCTCTTCATCCGGGGTGAGAGCGGTGTGTGGGCGTCGCTGTCCCGGCAACGGGCCCTGGTCGAGGAGACTCAAAAGAGGCTCGCCGATCGGTCCGCTGAGATGGCGGAACTGCGCACCGCCTACTCGACGGTGAAGGAAGAGGCGATCCAGGCATGGGCGGCTGAAGCCTCGATGCGCACCGAGGCGGACAAGGCCCGGGAAGAGGCTGCCCAGGCCCGCCGAGACCTCGAGCCCTTGTTGGCGCGGGTCAAGGAGCTCGAGGAGGACGTCTCCCAGGTTGGCCGTCAGCGGGACGCCCTCAACGTCCAAATCGGGCAGGTGACAGCCCAGCTTGGCGCGCTGAAGGGCGAGGTCTCGGTGCTGAATGGGGCCGTCCAGGAGAAGGACGCGGCGCTCCAGACCGCCCTCCAAGAGATCGAGGCCCTGAAGGCGGCCGTTCGTGAGAAGGACAGCGCCCTCCTGGGGCTCGAGCGGACGTGCGGGGGGCTCCGCGACGAGGTCGTGGGTTTGAAGACCCATGTTGGAGGTAAGTAGCTCGTAGCAGCTATGTGGCTGAGGCGGCGTGTCAGGTGCTAATCTGCCTTGTTGTATTTCAGAGCTGGAGCGCGAGAACCAGGAGGCCCACTCGACCGCGAACTCCCTGCAGAGCCTCCTGGAAGCCGAGACGCAGAGGACCCAGCTGCTCCAGGGCGCGATCACCTCGGTGTGTGACGGTCTGGGGGTCGAGCCCGACGTCGACACCGGAGAAGATGCTCCGGGGAATTCCTTCATTCGTCGGGTAGCGGCGCTAGGTCACCTCGCCCGGGAGAAGATACGGGACAGCCTCCACCACGGCGTGAAGAGGGCGCTGGCCGTCGTTCGTTCGGGCTTTGTGTTCGACATGGAGCTCGTCGCCGACGGCTTCATCACAGACCCGGAGCGGACGGACGCGGAGAACGCGGACGCTTGCTTGGATCTGATCGAAGCCGCGGAGGGGCCTGGGGGCCGTCTGGCCTCGCTCTTTGAGCCCGAGGTGGTGCCGCCCGCTGATGACGAAGGCCTGTGAGCCAAATCTGGGCATGGAGGCCCGTGTAATAAGTTAGTTATTTTGAGTTTTGGTCGTGGTGGCCTCAGGGGCCCTAAGAACTCGAAACTTAAGCCAGTTCGTGGTTAATTTAGTTTTATTCGAGCCTTTGTTCCTTCTATTGCTTGAATCGTGTTCTCGCATAATCTACTTAACACGCAGTTGCGCCTTTTAGCGTAGGGGGGGGAGTGGGGGTACCGTAGCCTCGGAGGCGTAAGTGATCCCACGGCTCGACTGCCCTCGAGCTTTAGGGTGCTCTTGCGGTCTCGTAGATCGTGTGAGAACCTGATCTAAGCGACAGTGGGTGTACTCTTTTTCAAAGTTATGAACCGTTATGGGACCTACTTAGCGTGCGGTCGCGCCCTTAGAAGGCATGAGGGGTGAGTGGAGGTACCGTAGCCTCGGAGGCGTAGGTGATACTCCTGGCTCGAGAGCCCTTTCGAACCTTAGGGTGCTCTTGCAGCGAAGTCGATCAGAAAAGCGGTTCTTATATTTAAAAGAGAGTACAAGTTTTTTCAGGGACTGGGGGGTTCCCCCCTTTAGCCCCCGAGGGAGGGTCGATTCTGGGAGTGCAGGGTCGATCCTCTCTCATTGTAAAACGAAAGTTCGAACATTGCTGTATTCTTTATTGATGAAAAAGGAAATACAAGGCCTCGAGGCTTTCTAAGGAAAAAAGCGACGTAGCTGTTCAATGTTCCAAGCGTTGGTGAAGATTTCGCCTTTCTCGTTGGATAGCTTGTAAGTGCCCGGCTTTAGTACTTCTGCGATGATGTACGGTCCTTCCCATGGTGGCGTGAGCTTGTGGCGTCCCTTGGTGTTCTGGTTCCGACGTAGCACCAAATCGCCGACGTTGAGGTCACGCCTGCGTATGTGTCTGTCGTGGTAGCGTCGGAGACCCTGCTGGTACCTGGCAGAATGCAACAAAGCCACATCTCGGGCTTCCTCGAGCTGGTCGAGGGCGTCCTCTCTTGCGGCGTCGTTATTTCTTTCGTTGTAGGCTTTTAACCTTGGGGATCCGTATTCTATATCAGTCGGAAGCATAGCCTCGGACCCGTAGACTAAGAAGAACGGAGTGAACCCCGTGGCTCGACTCGGCGTTGTTCTCAGGCTCCACAGGACCGAGGGTAGCTCGGCGGCCCATCTTTTGCCGTGTTTGTTTAGCTTGTCGAAAATTCTGGGTTTCAGGCCTTGTAGGAGCATGCCATTGGCACGCTCTACTTGGCCGTTCGTTTTTGGATGAGCTACGGCCGACCAGAGCACGCGAATGTGATGGTGGTCACAGAAATCCAGAAACTTTTTACCAGTGAACTGGGTGCCGTTGTCAGTGATAATGCAGTTCGGAACCCCAAATCGATGGACGATGTCGGTAAAGAAAATCACAGCTTGTTCGGACCTAATACTGGTGATGGGACGAGCCTCGATCCACTTGGAAAACTTGTCGATTGCGACAAGCAAATGGGTGAAGCTACCAGTAGTTCTTTTCAGCGGTCCGACGAGGTCGAGCCCCCAAACGGCAAACGGCCACGTGATGGGAATGGTTTGTAGAGCATGTGCCGGGAGGTGAGTCTGCCTTGCATAGTACTGACAACCTTCGCAGGAGCGTACTAGCTTGACGGCGTCGGAGACCGCGGTCGGCCAATAGAACCCTTGTCTAAAGGCGTTCCCGACGAGGGTTCGAGGCGCAGCGTGGTGACCGCAAGCCCCCGAGTGCAGGTCGTTGAGCAGGTCCCTGCCTTCCTTGTTTGTGATGCAACGTTGGAGAATGCCCGTAGGGCTGCGGCGGTACAGCTCCCTACTGTCACCAATGATCACAAAGGTTTTGGCCCGTCGAGCGATCCGTCGGGCCTCGGTCTTACTCGAGGGGAGGTCCCCTTGGATAAGATAGTCGAGGTATTGTGAGCGCCAATCAGTCTCGATGTCAGATGGTGGGGTCGATCCCTCCACCTGCATGGCCTCGGCCCCGGTCGAGGGGGCCTCTGCCTCTGGTGGGGGGTCGAGTGACGACCCGTCGACCCCTCCGTCCAACCCAAGGTCGACGGATGGCCGTTGGAGATCTTTTGCGAAAACGTCGGGTGGGACCGTAGTTCGACTTGACGCGATTTTTGCGAGTTCATCGGCGGCCTCATTATATTTGCGTGCTATGTGGTTGAGCTCGAGGCCATGAAATTTGTCCTCGAGGCGTCGTACCTCTTGGCAGTAGGCTTCCATCTTGGGGTCGCGGCAGCTCGAGCTCTTCATGACCTGATCGATCACTAGCTGGGAGTCGCCTCGAACATCAAGGTGTCGGACCCCGAGCTCGATGGCGATTCTTAGCCCCGTGACGAGTGCCTCGTATTCGGCGACGTTGTTGGACGCAGGGAAATGGAGCCGGATGACGTAGCGCATGTGAACCCCGAGGGGTGAGATGAAGAGCAAGCCCGCGCCTGCTCCTGTTTTCATCAAAGACCCATCGAAGTACATGGTCCAGAGCTCGGCCTGGAGCTGCGCAGGAGGGAGCTGGGTGTCGGTCCATTCGGCCAAGAAATCTGCCAACACTTGTGACTTTATGGCTTTGCGTGGCGCATAGGATAGGGTCTCGCCCATGAGCTCGACCGCCCACTTGGCGATCCTACCCGTAGCTTCCCGGTTCTGGGCTATCTCTCCCAGGGGGAAAGAAGAAACCACAGTAACTGGGTGGCCCTCAAAGTAGTGTCGGAGCTTACGCCGTGTCAAGATGACAGCATAAAGCAGTTTCTGGATTTGGGGGTAACGGACCTTGGTTTCTGAGAGCACTTCACTAATGAAATAGACCGGCCTTTGGACGGGCAAGGTATGAGCTTCTTCGGCCCGTTCGACGACCAGGACTGCGCTGACTACTTGTGATGTCGCAGCGACATAAAGTAGGAGCGGCTCTCCTGGGGTCGGAGGGACGAGAATTGGCGAGTTAGTGAGTGCGACCTTGAGTTTGGTGAGGGCTTCCTCAGCCTCGAGGGTCCAGGAAAAATGCTCCGATTTCTTTAAGAGGCGGTACAGAGGGAGCGCTTTTTCGCCGAGGCGCGAAATGAAACGGCTGAGCGCCGCTAAGCAGCCCGTGACCCTCTGTACGCCTTTCAAATCTCGGATGGGGGCCATCTTGGTTATCGCAGAGATTTTTTCTGGATTGGCCTCGATGCCCCGCTTGGACACGATGAACCCCAGAAGCATCCCTCGGGGGACGCCAAAAACGCACTTTTCTGGATTGAGCTTGATATTCTTTGCTCGAAGGCATTTGAAGGCGACGTCGAGGTCGTTTACTAGACTGTCGGCTCGTTTGGTCTTGACTACGATGTCATCGACGTATGCCTCGACGGTTGGTTCGATGTGTTCTCCGAAAACGTGCTGCATGCATCGCTGGTACGTTGCCCCTGCGTTCCGGAGACCGAAGGGCATCGTGACGTAGCAATACATGCCGAAAGGAGTGATGAATGAAGTCACGAGCTGATCGGACTCCTTCATTTTTATCTGATGGTAACCGGAGTAAGCGTCTAAGAACGAAAGAGTTTCACATCCCGCAGTTGAATCAACGATTTGATCAATGCGTGGCAAAGGAAAGGGAACTTTCGGACATGCTTTATTCAAATTAGTATAGTCTACACACATCCTCCACTTCCCACTCTTTTTCTTAACTAATACAGGATTAGCTAGCCACTCGGGATGGTGAACCTCCTTGATGAACCCGGCCTCTAGTAGCTTGTGGATCTCTTCGCCGATGACCCTGCGCTTCTCCTCGTCGAAGCGGCGCAGGCGTTGCTTCACCGGTTTGGACCCGGCCCGGATCTCCAAGGCGTGCTCGGCGACTTCCCTGGGTATGCCCGGCATATCCGAGGGACTCCACGCAAAAATGTCGACATTTGCGCGGAGAAAGTCGACGAGCACGGCTTCCTATTTCGAGTCGAGGGTGGCGCTGACGTTCAGCGCCTTCCCGTTGGGCTCAGCGGGGTCGAGGGGCACGAGCTTGACGTCCTCCGCAGGCTCGAAGCTGCTGGCGTGGCGTTTCGGATCGGGAATCTCGTTGGCGAGACCGTCGAGGTCTGCGGCCAAGGTTGCCGATTCCAAAACCGCCTCGCCATGCTCGACGCACTCGACGTCGCACTCGTAGGCGTGTTCGTATGAGGGCCCCACTGTGATGACGCCATTTGGGCCGGGCATCTTGAGCTTGAGGTAGGTGTAGTTTGGCACGGCCATGAACTTGGCGTAGCACGGGCGCCCGAGGATGGCGTGGTATGTCCCACGGAATCCGACCACCTCGAAGGTGAGGGTCTCCTTCCTGAAGTTGGCCGGTGTGCCAAAACAAACGGGCAGATCGACCCGTCCGAGGGGTTCTGCCCGCTTTCCTGGCACGACTCCGTGGAAGCCCCCGACGCTAGGTTGCAGGCGCGCCCTCCCGACCCCCAGGAGGTCGAGGGTTTGGGAGTAGATGATGTTGAGGCTGCTTCCGCCGTCCATGAGTACCTTGGTGAGGCGCGTGTTGGCGATGACGGGATCAACGACGAGTGGGTAGACCCCCGGATTGGGGATGTAGTCCGGATGATCATCACGGTCGAAAGTGATGGCTACCGCGGACCAGTCAAGGAAGCGAGGGACCGCCGTTTGCACGGAGAAGACCTCACGCCGTTCTCGCTTGCGCTGGCGCGCTGAGAGGCGGGTCGAGGGTCCTCCGTAGATCATGAAGCAATCGTGGATCTCGGGGAATCCCTCCTCCTTGCCATCGCCTTTTGGGTCTTCCTTCTTGTCGGTGGTCTTGTTGCCAGCGCCCTCGAAGTACCTGCGGAGCATATGACAATCCTCGAGGTTATGGTTAGTGGGTCCCTTGTGGTAAGGGCACGGTTCTTTAAGCATTTTGTCGAAGATGCCCCCGCCGGGGGGGCCTCGAGGCTTTTTGCGTTCGGTAGCAGCGACAAGCTCGTCGGCCGGGGCCTCGAGCTTGCCCTACTGGCCCTTCTTCTTCTTGCGGTTGTTCCTTTTGGAGCCCCGGGTGGAGCTCACGGGATCGTCGGCTTTCTGCTTCCCAGTGTCCTGCTCACCGCCAAAGATGGCACCAACTGCCTCCTCGCCGGCGGCGAAGTTGGTGACGATGTCCATCAGCCCGTTGGCAGTGAGTGGGGTGTGACGGCCTAACTCTCGGACCAACTCCTTGCAAGTGGTGCCCGAGAGGAAGGCCATGATCACATCAGAGTCGGTGACATTGGGGAGCTCGGTGCGTTGCCTGGAGAAACGCCGAATGTAATCCCGGAGGGATTCACCTGGCTTCTGCTTGCAACTCCGGAGGTCCCACGAGTTGCCGGGGCGCATGTAAGTTCCCTTGAAGTTTCCTTCGAACACCCTTACGAGATCACCCCAATCGTGGATCTGTTGGGGTGGCAGGTCCTCGAGCCAGGCTCGAGCGGTGTCGGAGAGGAACAGGGGGAGTTGGCGGATGATGACTCGGTCGTCGGTGGCCCCGCCCAACTGACATGCCAAGCGGAAGTCGGCGAGCCAAAGTTCGGGTTTGGTCTCGCCGTTGTACTTGGCAAGAGTCGTGGGAGGGCGGAACCGCGCCGGGAGTAACGTCTCACGGATTGCCTTGCTGAAGACCCGAGGGCCCGGAGGCTCGGGTGAAGGGCTGCGATCCTCCGAGCTGTCATAGCGCCCGCCCCTGTGCACGTGGTAGCCCCGAGCCACACCGTCACCGTGCTTGCGCGTGCGGCGCTCGACGATGTTGCCACGGGTGTCTCGAGGCGCTTGGTCATGAGCGACGGGCTCAGGGGCGGGAACCATCCGGATCCGTCGGGCAGGTTCGGGATGAACCGAGGCCTCCCTCTCCTGCCGAGAGGGCTCCACGAGCTGCTCCGAGGCGGGCTCGCGTCGCCTCGAGGCAGAGCTCTCGGCCTGCTGCAGGGCAGCGGTTTCGAGGAGTTCTCGGATCTCATCTCGAGCCCGGCGCGCTTCGGGGTTCGATGGCTCGGGCATGTTGCGGAGGAGCATGGCGGCGGCGACGACGTTCTGGCTGGCTCGAGCGAAGACCGGGGGATCGGTCATCCGGTCCTCGTCGATGCGGCGGTTGACGTCGCGAGCTCTTTCGCGAGCTCTCCCGCCAAGTACGCGTTCCGCACGCTCATGCTCGAGAGTTTGTTGGAGTAGACGCAGATTTTCTCGTTCCTCGTCGAGCCTCTCCCGCAACTCGCGGATTTGGTCGAGCTGCGCCCCCTGATCCGCAAGGAGCTGAGCCTCGCCTTGCCCGGCAGGGTGCCCGTCGTGGGGGGGCGTGTGCCTTCCTCCGACCGGCCGTTCTTCCTGCGAATCCGACGCGCCTTCAACATCGACGTTGAAGCACTCGCGGGTTGGATCGTAGGTGTCATCAGCCGAGTCGGAGTCAGGGGCGCCGAAATAATAGTATGACGGGGGGATATATGGTCGTTGTGGGCCGCTACCGGGGTTGCGGCGTGGGGAAGCGGCCACACGGGGTTCTGTTCCTGGCGCCTCAGTAGAGTCCAGGTAATCAGAAGCCGGCGTGGACACGACGAGGTCAAGGGCGGAGCGCAGGTGGTGCCCAGGGAGTTCCTCATAAGCACTCATGCAAGTGCCCACAGAGGAAGCGTACGTCTGGGCAACCGGAACTAGCCCAACCGGAAACGGCGAAGGTGACGTTGCCGCCCTCGCCGGGAGGGAGGCACGGGGCAGCGACGTCGCACCAGGCGGAGGGGCGGCGGGGTTCTCCGCTGGCATGCTGTCCTCGGCCAGGCCCATCCTGCCCAGACTTTCCACGAGAAAATCCGGGCCGGCGTCTGACTGGGGAGCGCCGAACCGGGGAATCCCATTGCCCTCCGTCAGGTGGAGACGATGGTTGCGCCGGGCTCGCCGCCGCCGAGCGGCTCGCGCCAGCCTGGAGCGACGGTACCGGCGGATTGCTCCCCCAGGCTGGGAGAGCTCGTAATCCTCGTCGGTAGGATGTCTTGGCGGGAGCAGGACCATATCGTAGCCATAGCCGAGCGACATGAACTCCAAACTCCCGAACCAGATCACCGTGGCCAACGGGATAGGGCGTTCGGGGTCAGCCATCCAGGGAAACCGGCGGGAAAGCGACGTTAGCACGCAGCGCCCCTACCTGGCGCGCCAACTGTCGGTGTCCGGACCCGAGGGGGTCCTAAACCAACGAGTAAAATGCTGCGTGTCCCTTTCCTGGATGGTGATGCAAGGAGAACACACGGGGGTTTATCCTGGTTCGGGCAAAAGAAAGCCCTACGTCCAGCGGGGGTGAGAGAAATTTGTATTTCCTTGCACCGAGGTGCCTGTGTAGGGGTTACAAGCTTGCGAGAGAGGGTGTCGAGCCCAAGTCTCGAAGGAGAAAAGAAAGAGTACAAGATGATTGCTTGAGATGTTGGTCGCTATGTTGTACGTGGCTAGCTGTTCGTTTGATGTCTGCTTCTTGTTTCCTCCCCTCCCTGAAGCCCCGGCCCCCCCTTTTTATAGGGCGAGAGGAGGCCAAGACAACGGGGAGCCTTGAAATGATGTTTTGTCGATCCCTGTTAAGGTGACTGTAGCGACGTGCCCTAGAAGTGGGAGGCCATCCCTGGGCACGTGATGTCGTAGAAGGTGAGGTGCCGAAATGACCCGGAGCGCCGTGCCATGCCGTCCTTTCTTCCTTGTTGCGCCGTGTCGGTGGTCGAGGTCAGGTCGAGGTAGGGTCGAGGCCGAACGGATAAGTCCGAATCCCCGGAATTACGGCATACGGGCCTTGTCGTATCCTCCCTCGAGGGTTAATAGTGACGCACAGGATGAGGCATGGTGGGTATAGTGACGTTTTTCACCTCCCATCACGGGATGGGCGGTGAAACAGTGAAAACTGACACAGGTATTGTTCCCACGTCGACCCAGGCCGTGGCCATGCCGGTAGGTGGTGGTTGGTAGGTTGTATTAAATGCTTTGACTTTTCGTCCCGTGGTAGGTAGAGACTGAGGGGGTCGAGCGCCTCGACCCGGGCTCACGCGAGTCGGAACGCTCCCGGGGGGCGGTCGAGCCCCGCGCGGATCGGAGCACGGTCGAGGCCTCCCGTCGAGGGGGCCTCGTACGAGCCGGAGACAGGACGCGGTCGAGGTATTTCGTCGAGCCGGCCTCGTACGAGGCGGGCCTGTCGCACGTAATGGGTTGTGCTTTATCGTGACTTGATCGTTTTAGTTTTTATTATCGTCAAATGTGGGTACCCCTATACTATTGGTACCGACACCTTGTTCGTGGGGGCCACGGTGATGGTGGTAGGAATGGGGATGGTGCTCGTGGGCATGACAGGCCCAGCACCTATCAGGACTTTTTGAAGACGCAGCCACCTACCTTCACACCGTCTGCTGAGCCTCTGGATGCAGATCATTGGCTTCGTACCATAGAGCAGAAGTTGATGTTGCTGCACAATGTGGCTGATGACCAGAAGGTGCACTTTGTTGCACAGCAGCTTCTAGGATCTGCTACTGCGTGGTGGGACACCTTCCAAGCCATGCAGCTTGCAGGTCACCGGGTGACTTGGCAGGAGTTTGTCACTGCTTTTCGTGAGCACTTTATTCCTACTGGTTTGATGAGTAGGAAGTTGACTGAGTTTAAGGAGTTAAGGCAGGGTAATATGACCGTGGTGGAGTATGCAACCAAGTTCAACCATCTGGCTCAGTATGCTGGTTATCTTGTGGACACCGATCAGAAGAAGATGGATTGTTTTAGGGATGGTCTCTCTTGTGTCTTAAAGGAGAAGTTGTTCACTGGAGGCTATCAGACCTTTGGTGCATTGATGAGTGCTGCCATTTCCATGGAGGGACTTCAGAATGACACCCAGTCTGAGTGGAAGCGCAAGCGGGTGATTACTGGATCCTCTAGTCACCCACATGCGCAGAAGGTACAAGTTGTTAGGAGGGTGCCTTATTATTCTCAGGGTGGACAGCAGCCACGTCACTTCCAGCAAGCCACTTCAGTTCAGCACACTCAGTACCGTGCACCTACTCAGCAGGTGCAGCAGCCTCAGGGACAACAGTTCCAGCCTCGTCAGGGACAGGGAAACAGGCCACCAGTTATTTGTTTCAAGTGTGGCAAGGAAGGCCACTATGCTCGGGAGTGTCCTGAAAATCATCCTATTCAGTCTGCTCAGTCTGCAGCCAACTCTCGCTTGGTCAAGAGGACTATTATCAGGAAGAAGGTGCCTGTAAGCCGCTCGGGACATGTTAATTTCACTGCAGCTGAGGAGTTTCCACAGGGAGAACCTGTGATGGCTGGTATGTTCTCCATCAACTCCCACCCAGCATATGTGTTATTTGATTCTGGTGCATCACATTCATTCATGAGTATGGGTTTCGTAGAAAGGCACAATATACCTACTGCAATGATTTCTGTTGCATATAAGGTTAGCACCCCTGGTGCACAGTTATGTATTCAGACCTGGACTGAGACACTTAGCCTGGTTTTGGCCACTCATTCTTATCGTGTCCAGTTCATGGTATTGCCTGGGCAAAGTACAGATGCTATCTTGGGAATGAATTGGTTGGGAAGGAATGGTGTAGTTTTGGACCTTAACCATAGAGTGGTGGAGTTGAAGCTTCCTTCATCTGAGGATAGAATGTCCCTTATTATGCCACCAATCTCTTCTCTAGCAGTCGTCTCTAATACTGAAGCTTCTCCTGCTCTTGCCTCTATTCCTGTGGTCTGTGAATTTCTGGATGTTTTTCCTGAAGATTTACCTAGGTTACCTCCTGATAGAGATGTGGAGTTTACCATTGAGCTAGAGCCCGGTACTACTCCTATTTCTAGACGTCCTTATCTATGGCTCCTCCAGAGTTAGCTGAAATGAAGAAGCAATTAGAAGAGCTGAGGGAGAAGGGATTTATTCGTCCTAGCACTTCACCATGGGGTTGTCCAGCTATTTTTGTGAAGAAGAAGGATGGCACTCTTCGGATGTGTATTGATTATCGCCCCCTTAATGCAGTAACTATTAAAAATAAATATCCCTTACCTCGGATTGATACCTTGTTTGATCAGTTAGCTGGTGCAAAGGTATTTTCAAAAATTGACCTCCGTTCTGGGTATCACCAAATAAAAATCCGGCCCCAAGATGTACCAAAGACAGCCTTTTCCACTAGGTACGGTCTTTATGAGTACCTAGTAATGTCCTTTGGTCTTACCAATGCTCCTGCATTTTTCATGTACCTCATGAACTCAGTCTTCATGCCGGAGTTGGATAAGTTTGTGGTGGTGTTTATTGATGATATTTTAATATATTCAAAGAATGAAGATGAGCATGCCCGACATCTTCGCATAGTCCTAACCAGACTACGCGAGCATCAGTTATATGCCAAGTTTAGCAAGTGTGAATTTTGGCTAGACCGGGTATAATTTTTGGGACATGTCTTGACCCCTAAAGGCATATCAGTGGACCCTAGCAAGGTGCAAGAGGTTTTAAATTGGAAATCACCAAGGTCCGTGCATCAGATACGTCAGTTCCTTGGCCTTGCCGGTTATTATCGGCGTTTCATTCCTAACTTTTCCAAGATAGCTAAACCCATGACCAAGTTGCTTCAGAAGGATGTCAAGTTTGTTTGGGGCCCGGCTTGTGAGGAGGCATTTCAAGCTCTGAAGAAGTATTTGACCACTGCTCCTATTCTTGCTCAGCCTGATATTGGGAAACCATTTGATGTATATTGTGATGCCTCTCGGTCTGGACTTGGGTGTGTGCTTATGCAAGAAGGACGGGCAGTAGCTTATGCTTCCCGTCAGCTGAAAAAGCATGAAGTAAACTATCCCACCCATGATTTAGAGCTTGGTGCGGTGGTGCATGCTCTAAAAATATGGAGGCACTTTTTGTTGGGAAACAAGGTAAATATTTATACGGACCACAAGAGCCTCAAATATATTTTTACTCAACCCGAGTTAAATATGAGGCAACGAAGGTGGCTTGAGTTAATTAAGGATTATGATTTAGAGGTGCACTATCATCCCGGCAAAGCTAATGTGGTAGCTGATGCATTAAGTCGGAAGTCACACCAGGAGGATGAGGAGTCTTTGTCTTTTGCTCATCATGAGGTGTTGGCACATATTGCCTTGGTTTCTGACTTGCTGGATCAAATTGTCTTGGAGCAGAGGAAGGACACTGAGGTGATTCCTCACATCAGGATATTGATGGCTAAAGGACGAGGGCCCCATTTTAATATTGATGAGCAAGGTGTGCTCAGGTACAAGAGGAGATTGGTAGTGCCAGGAAGTGTTGAGCTTAGGACAAAAATCTTGGAAGAGGCCCATAACTCCAAGTTGTCCATTCACCCAGGGAGTAATAAAATGTATCATGATTTGAGGCACGTGTATTGGTGGCCCAACCTAAAGCAAGATGTGGCCAAGTACATCTCTGAGTGTGACATTTGTGGAAGAGTTAAAGCTGATCACCTGCGTACACCGGGTTTGCTACAGCCCTTGCCTATCCCTACTTGGAAATGTGTAACAGAACCGCCCAATTATACGAGATTAAGTAAGAAAATCATCCAACGGACGGACAATTTACCAAACTTAAGCCCGTATAACCCGGTAGTCCGTGAAATCTCGACGGATTTCAAACCATTTCACATCACAGCCAAGATCGTAATAAGTTCAGCGATTACCTTCATAAGTTACACAGTAGTTTGCGGCACAAAATACATCGGAGTTTAAACATAGTTATTACAAACCAGTTTCGAATAAAGTAGCGGAAGCATTAGTTCAAAGCGCGCACACACACACACATCTTTTCCAAAATACAGTGCCAGCTCGCGATCATCTCCCACAAAAGCATCAGGCGAGGAGTAGTGAGTGACCATTGCCCATGGTCCTAGGCTTCGCCCATCGCAGGGTAGAGACAGTTGATACAATAACCATAGTACATCTGTCCATCTGCAACAAGTGGGAACAAAGCCCTGAGTACGAGAAGGTACTCAGCTAGACTTACCCGACAGAACCAAAACAAAAAGACTCCAAGGATCATGATAGGCATTTTGGTGGGGTAGCTGACTCATTTGCAAGAAAAGCATTTTTAGCTTAGCAAATCATTTACAAAAGCATGTCATGTTTTAATTCTTTATTCTCCTGTCAACTATGTTTGCACTTTATGCTAAAGTAACCATGTAATTAAGCAAGCAAGGATTACCATTGATAATTTACAATAGTTACCATGTCATTTCCTCATAACTATCCAAGTGTTGCATCCATATTACTACGATGAAGTAACTCAAGTCAAGTGTTCACTATCCAGTGAACGATGGCGATTCGAATCGATTATTGACCAGCTGGTAATTTATTCCTCACACAAACCTCACTCACCCGCTAAAGTGAGGTATTGGTCACCGAGTCAACCATTCAGGTAAAGTCGCGAGCTTGCCAGGAACCACATGTACCCGGGGGCCGCCCGACTGCTCTTTGGCCTTATCATCGCGCCCCCGTTTCCTGCCACTACTGCTCCGGTACAGTGCGTTGCGGGCAATCTACTCGGCCCGAATAATCTCCCGGCTTCGCGGTCGAAAGGTACTTTATCCGGCCAGCTAAATGTGAGGCATGCGTTCAACATGACCCGAGGCCCGACATCGGACGGTCCTTAATCGACACAGACGGAAGACACTACAGTCCAGAACCCTGCAAGCTTCCGCCCGGTCTCATATTCATTTCCACACTTAGTTATTCTCACATGACATTTCTTTAACAAAACCAGGTAATCCCCTATAGCTCGCGGATGACAGGCAATCACCCGACTTCTACCGGTCTAAGCAAGCTAAGCAAGTATTGACCGTGGACACCAGGGTGACAAGGATCGGGTAAAATAAGGTGGAACAAGGTATAATGCAGCAACGTTTGCAAACAACTCCTAAACTTAATGCATCAGATTAAGTGAAATTAATAAATAATTCTTTGCAAACCGAGGGAGAAATGCTCCGGGGCTTGCCTCGCTCGAAGGTACTGGGACGATGGTCGGGGCACTCCGGAAGCTCTTCACCGGACTCCTCTTCTGCTTCTGCTGGCTCCGGCTCCGTCACTTCGAGCTGCTCCTCTGCGTCCTCGGGAACAACCGTCGGAACCACCTCCTGCGATCCTGTATGATGCAGAAGTATGAGTGCAACATGCATAGGTGCATGGCAGAGGTGACATGAGATGATGATGCGGAATGCATGCGATGTAATGAATGTATTCCGTCATCGGATTATGTGGAACTTATGACTCTTCTACAAGGTAGTCTACGTCATCCAAGAACATGTACTCGGAAACTACCAACACTAGTTTCTACCATGCGAGAGTATTTGAAAATCAAGAGGCTTCAAAGATACACCAAAGTATAATTTTCCAACTAACTTTGCATTAAGAATAAATAGAAACCCTAATTAGTCCTAAGGTTGAACAGCAACACATATTTTAGTAGCTCAGAAAAATCTTATAAAATTACAGTGGATTACTAATATCAAGAATAGCTTGACATAAAATTTTTACTGCATTTGGATAACTAGAACTGCCTACACAAAAATAACAAACTAGGGCCAAAAATAGATATTTAAAATACTTTACATTATGAAAAGTATCAAACAACAGATTTAGGAATTTTTCTACTATCTACTACCTAAACAAACACTATGGAAAAATTATCACTTGCATGTTTTATTCAAATTTATTTAAATAACAAAAATAACAAATATTGGTAATAAAAAGCATTTGAACTGCAACTACAAATTTTTATGCAGAACACCCAAGCTATAAAATTTCCCTAGAAAGTACATGACACAAAAAGATTAATAAATTTGGAATCATATTTTTCTGACTTTTCTAGGATTTATTAAGTATTTATCAAGAAAATAGCCATTTTACTATTTAATTATAAACTCTACAGAAAAGTACATCAAATTTGACATGCAACAATTTTATATCATAGATCTGGTCCCAAAGAGTCCATAGAAATTTGTTTCATCAAATTTGGAGCTAAAATGAGCAAGTTACAATTTTTCTAAAGCATTTATACATTTTCTGAAAAATCAATTTCAAAAATCCTTTTTAACTCCAGCCGCTGAACTGCTAGACGCACCCGGCGATCTACACACGCGCGCACACACAGAGACAGACAGGCGGGCCCGCGGGTCAACCGGGTCCCACGCGTCAGCCGCTCCGAGTCAAGGAGGGCGCTGACCGCGCGGATCTCGACGACGGCGAGGTCGCCGGCGACGAGGTCACCACCGTCGTGATCCCCAAGGCGAGGCGGTCCCGTTGAGACCATTGGCATGACCGGAGGAGCTCGAAATCGAGCTTGCCACCGGCCATGGCGGCTCGGCGGCGCTGCTCACCGGCGGGAGCACCTCTCCGGCCATGGGGCGGCACGGGAGACGGTGTCCGAGCACCGGGAGGAGGAGGCGAACAAGATGCTTGCGCGAGTGAGGGAAAAGAAGAGGCGGAGGCGGGGTTTCCACGGAGCGGAGAACCACGGTGAGCTCGGCCGGAACTCCGGCGAGCGATTGGCGTGGCTGTGGGGCTTACCGCGGGAGATGGAGGTGAGCACGGGTTGCGCCAGAGAGAGAGGAAGCTCGGGGCGAGATGGAGAGGTCTGCGGTGGACGGAGCTCGTCGGAACGCGCGCGTCCGGCGAGCGCGTGCGGTGGCGGAGGCGGAAAGCGGCAGCCGCGCGCGGTGAACAAGCAAGGAGGCAGAGCGGAGGGAGGAATGGCGAGGCGCTGCGGGGGGGGGGGGTTAAGGAGTGGGCGCTCGCGCTGGTGGGGGCGACCGAGCGCCACCCGGCCGCTGTGGCCGGCATGCGGCCGCCACGCGGCGCGCTTGCTCTGCCGGAGCGCCAGCGCGCGCGGGCGCGGGCGCGGGCGGAGGAAGGAGAAGGCCGTCTGGGCCTGGGCCGAGGCGGGGCAGCGCGGGCGCGCGCGCGCGGTGATGCGGGCCGGCTCTGGCTCTGGGCCGAATCGGTGGCGGCGGCCCGCGAGGGAAAAATGAAATTTTTGATTTTCGATTTTCAAATTTAAATGCATTTCAAACTTCAAACCCAATTTTGAACAAGAAGAAAGCATTTTATGGATTTGGCCCAAAAATAAAAGTTGCTCAAAATTGAATTCTCTACAACTTTGATTAAGGGGCCATTTCAAAATTCTTAATAGATTTTAAATGACAAAATAAAAGCTAAATTAGGGAATAGTTTTGAATATTTTTCATAATTATTTTTGAACAAGTTTTTGACCAAATTTGAGCTCCAAAATTTGAACTAAGGTTCCAAGTGATGTAAGAATTATGGTTGCAAGGCTTTTGATATAATGTGATTATCATATTATTATAGTCCATTAAATATAGCATGTTTAAGCTTTTATTTTAATCGAATTATACCATTATCATACATGATTATAATGATATGAATGCTATGCAATATGATTGCCATGCAAAAATGCATTGCGTAACACCGGAGTGTTACAAAATGGGACGATATTCCCATGGATTTTATTGTGGGTCTGCCCCGCACAGTAAGAGGACATGATTCTATTTGGGTCATTGTGGATCGTCTTACCAAGTCAGCTCATTTTCTTCCGGTGGGTAATAGGTTCACATCCATGCAATATGCCAAGTTATATTTTGACCGAGTTGTTACTCTACATGGAGTTCCTCTCACTATAGTTTCTGATCGGGGATCAGTATTTGTGTCACGTTTCTAGGAGCAGTTGCAGAAGTGTCTTGGTACTCACCTTCTTAGAAGTTCTACTTATCATCCCCAGACTGATGGTCAAACAGAGAGAATCAACCAAGTACTAGAAGACATGTTGAGGGCCTGTGTCATTTCTTTTCCTAAAAAGTGGGATGAGTGTTTGAGGTTTGCTGAGTTCTCTTATAACAACAGTTATCAAGAGAGCATTCGCATGGCACCTTTTGAGGCTCTTATGGCAAGAAATGTAGGACACCACTCAACTGGGTGGTGGTTGGAGACCGTGGTCATTATAGGCCCGATCTCATTAGGAAGGTAAGAGATCAAGTGAGAGTCATCCAAGGTCACTTGAAGTCAGCTCAGAGTCGTCAGAAAAATTATGCAGACAAAAGGAGAAGGCCCTTGCAGTTCGAGGTTGGTGATTATGTGTACCTCAAGGTATCTCCCATGAGAGGTGTGCATAGGTTTGGTGTCAGAGGAAAATTGGCTCCTCGCTATGTGGGTCCTTATAAAATTTTGGAGAAAAGGGGTTCTGTTGCTTATCGTATTCAACTCCCAGATATCTTGTCAGCGGTCCATGATGTTTTCCATGTCTCCCAATTGAAAAGATGTTTGCGGGTTCCCGAAGAAATTGTGGAAATTGAAGGCCTTTCTCTTCAACCCGATCTTTCTTATATTGAGCACCCTATCAAGGTTTTGGATGAAAAAGAAAGAATCACAAGAAACAAGGTGGTGAAATTTTACAAGGTTCAATGGAAAAATCATTCGGAGGATGAGGCCACTTGGGAGTTGGGAAGCTATATTTTGGAGCATTATCCTCATCTCATTCCTAGTTCGTCAAGGTAATCATCTTAAGTAATTAACTTGCTTATCTTTTCCCACACTAGGCACGTGAAATCTCGGGTCGAGATTTTCTTTTAGGGGGGTAGAGCTGTAACACCCTCGGTGTTACTGCATTAATAAATCACTAAACCATATCATGAGCATCATGTTTATGTATTATTGTTTATGGCAAAATGAAAAATTAAATTTTGTTGCACTAATTCTAAATTTGAGCTCTAATTTAATTCCTTGTCCAAATATTCCTCAGCACAGTTCAACTAACTATTGTCATCCTGATCCAACTCCAGCGCTAGAAATTCTTTTTCTTTCTAAAATTCCTTGATCGTGCTCACAGCACACTCGCAAGGCATGCTCGCGCAGCATGTACACGGCGACAACCGACCGCGGCAGCAGCAGACACCACGCACAACTGACGTGTTAGTTAATACTTAATTAGCCACCGTGCTTCACAAAAATCAATGTTGCCCAACCCACACGACGCGCTGCCTCTGCGAAAGGAAACCAGAGAGCACGCAATGTCACTGCAAGGGGGTACTGTAGCGTCGCAGAATGCGCTGTAGCAGCGCAGAGATCACTGTAGCGTCGCAGAATGCACTGTAGCAGCGCAGAGGTCACTGTAGCGTCGCAGAATGCACTGGAGCGTCGCAGAATGAACTGTAGCAGCGCAGAGGTCACTGTAGCGTCGCAGAGTGCACTGTAGCAGCGCAGAAACACTGTAGCACGGAGACTTACTGTGCACGTGGAAGTCGCTGCTCGCCAGAGCAAAAGTCCGTATGCTGCGTCGCGCACGTCGATCTCTTTTCCAGTGCGAGCGTCCCTGCGTCTCTCGTCCTTAAAAGGAGACGTCTCGCGATCGCGAGCTCGCCAGACTTGTTGTCCACCTCTTCCTCTCTAATCAAGTTTCTCTGTTCTTGCCGTGTAAGCTGCGTCTATCGAAGCATCAGTGGACTGCGGTAAGTATCCCACGAGTTCCTCTTGTACTTCCTCTGTTTCTCTCTAGCAGCGCCATCCGTCTTCATTATTCCTTTGATTAAAGACCTCATTCATGAGCAAGTCACGGGAGAAAGCCATGAGCTAATTAAGTTCCTTTGTTTTTTTAGAGATTATTAATAGCTACTTTGCGCAACCAATATCTCCACCATACGAACTCCAATTCCGTTGATTCTTCTTTCTAAATTCATTGAAAATCAAGAGTTGTCTGTCCATGTCATTTTCTTCGTCTCTAGAGCTCAACTAAATTTATCTATTTATCATGAAATGCATTTTAGTTAGTAGAAAATATTAGGCTAGCTAGTTCTTGCTTAGTAGAAGTAATGGATAGCTTAGCATGTTAACCATTAGAGTTAGTTAATTAGCTTAGTAGTTGTGTACTTTTAAGAGTTGTTGTTGTCTAAGTATTAATTTTTTTGCACCATCATTGCATGCATGTAGTGAACGAGTTGGAGACGGACGTGTTGACCATCGACGACTAGGAGTACGAGGAGGTCGTGGAGGTGATCGAGGAGGTCCTTGCAGCGGAGGAGGTTCCGGAGCCGCCGACTGACTTTGTTGACTCCGTGCCTGCCCAAGGCAAGCCCCGGTGCATAACCCCTATTTTACTAATCACTTGGTATATATATGTTTGCATTACGTTTCAGGAGTTGATATGAAAACTACTTGCATATATATACCCACCTATGAGTCCTACTAGTACAGGTCGTGTAGATGCGATGCTTAGGATGACGGTAGCGGGTAACCTGTCGTTACTCACAATAGGTGATTATTATTGTATCACATGATAAGAAGGTGAAAGAAAATTGGAGACCGGGCAGGGATATGGTTTGGGTATGGGTGGGTGTGACAAGTTATGTCCCGCGGCCACGGGCTTAGCTTGGTTGCATCGTTTCCCTGTCCGTGTCGATTAAGAACTGTTCGTTGTTATGGACAATAGTCTTGTCACAGATCTTATTATCCCGAGCATATACTAGCGGATGGGGGCTAGGAAGACTTGTTACTCTCTTGTCATGGGCTCCGGCTCTTTCCGGACCGACTGAGTGGAGGCGGGGATAGGTGGAGGTCTAAGCACCACTTTGAGGCCGGGCCTCAAGTGTGGGGGCTTGGAGTCCAAATTTGGACGGGGACCTGGAACCTATGACAGGAGTGGAACGGGTTGGTCTCGCTCGTGCCTAGGGTACGAGCGAGGCGTGTGTTTTTCGGGGTACCCAGCTGGGCACATTGATTCGCGAATCGCCGTCGCTTAGACGGTACGGCTTGACTATGGCATGGCATCGTAGTAACAACTGGAATAATAAAGTTGGTGGAAGAAAGGAAAGAAAGAGAAATGAGTCTGATTGCTTATCACTTGCTTGAAAGTAGAACAGGTGCTTACCTAGGATGTTTAGCTAATGAAAAAAAATGACTGCTAAATATTTACCAGTAAGGATACACTTTAGTAAGCTTTGCAGGCATAAATGAAACAGCAAACCAAAAAGCCTTTCATATCCTTGAGAGTCGGGAAATATATATATTCCCACTAGTCGGGTAAGTCTTGCAAGTACATTTTATACTTAGGGTTTATTTTACCCCTGTTGCAGGTGCAACTTAAGAAGTGGGCTGCTGGGTGAAGGATTCTTCTGGTGGGCACAGACGGATCCTTGTGTCGCTTTCCGCTAGATGTTTAATTAGTTTCGCTGTTTAATTATTGCACTCTGAACTCTGGTATTGTAATGAATAAATTTCCAAGACTGCTATTGTATGAAATGGACTAAGTATTGTAAGCTTGTATTCATTATTGTATCCTGGATGAAAACGTGGATTATTCGAGTTCTCCTTCGGGTGTGCTCGACGGAGGTGTTTGACTTGGTTCATTATCGGAATACTTAGTGTCAATGGAAGACGAGTATTATCGATAATGTGCCGATTCAGACGGTTCTGCCACATCCACGATTGGACAATATTTATCAAATAAGACGAAAATGGTATTATTCATCAGGTTCAAATTTTTTGCAAAGTAAACAAGGCCCTTGTTTAGTTCCTCTCAAAATTCCAAGTTTTTCACTCTCTCTCCATCACATCAATTTTTAGCCGTTTGCATGGAGTATTAAATATAGGTAAAAAATAACTAATTACACAGTTTAGTTGGAAATCACGAGATGAATCTTTTGAGCCTAGTTGGTCCACGATTGGACAATATTTATCAAATAAGACGAAAGTGGTACTATTTATCGGGTTTAAAAAACTTTCAATCTAAACGAGGCCCCAGTATCAAGGCTACGAAGTGTCAGCATCGAGTTGCCCTCTGACCGGGTGCTGCAACTGCGAGCTAGGCCTTGTTTAGATACCCAAATTCACCCTCCAAATTTTATTATGCAAAAAGAAAATTCTCCATCACATCAAAATACTGGTATATGCATGGAGTGCTAAATGTAGATGAAATCAAAAACTAATTGCATAGTTTTGTTGTACTCTGAGAGACGAACATTTTGAGCCTAATTAATCAATATTTGACAATTATTAGCGAATAAAAACAAAAGTGCTACAGTGCTACAGTGTAGCACTGTGCGGGATCGGAAGCTCCCGATTTGGGTAACTAAACCAGGCCTAGTATCAAGGCTACGAAGTGTCAGCATCGAGTTGCCCTCTGACCGGGTGCTGCAACCGCGAGCTAGGTCTCGTTTAGATGTTCGATTCGGGCATCTCCAAATTTACTATGTTGTATTATAGTAATTTTGTTTTTTGATAATAATTGTCTAAACATTGGTTAATTAGGTTTAAAACGTTCGTCTCGCAAAGTACAATAAAACTGTGCAATTAGTTTTTGATTTCATCTACATTTAGTACTCCATACATGTACCGGTATTTTGATGTGATGGAGAATCTCTTTTTTATAGTGAAATTTAGAGGTAACAAAGCCCTAGTATCAAGGCTACGAAGTGTCAGCATCGAGTTGCCCTCTGACCACAAGGCTTTGTTTAGATGCCTTTAAAATTTTATCTCTTCTCAATCCCACGATACAAGACGATCTAGGGGTGGACACCGATACCAAGACCGATGCCAAGAGACTGGGCTTTGTTTAGATTCTAATTTTTTTACTCTCTCCATCACATCGAAACCTTGAACATATGCATGGAGCAGTAAATATTGGTAAAAAATAACTAATTGTACAGTTTAATTGTAAATCACGAGATGAATCTTTTAAACCTAATTAATTCATAATTAGACACTAATTAACAAATACAAACAAAAGTGCTACATTCTCTGAAATTCAAAAGTTTTACGATCTAAACAAGGGGCTGTATGCCCCTACTCCGCTGCTTCCTCCTGGTGCACGTTCTCTCTCATGCTCTGCGGCTGCTGCGCTCGGATGGGCAGGACCACAAGCTGCACGCGAATTGTGAAGGGCCTTGTTTAGATTACAGAATTTACTCTCAAATTCTATTATGCAAAAAGAAGATTCCTTATCACATCAAAATGCCGGCACATATATGGAGTACTAAATATAGATAAAATCAAAAACTAATTACACAGTTTTGTTGTACTTTACGAGACGAACATTTTGAGCCTAATTAATCAAAATTTGGATAATTATTACCACAACAAAACAAAAGTGTTACCGTGCTCGGGGTGGCACTGTGCTGAATCGACCACCCGAGTCGGGTAAGTAAACAAGGGCAAGGTCGGAAGGACAAGCCTTCTCCACCGGCTGTTTTTTTATTTATTTTTTGTTCCTCTGAACGTGGCCGACAGGGAGCTAGGGAGGTGATGGATGAGATCGGTGATGTACAGAGAGTATAGAAGCTAAAACGACATTTTTTTAATCCTACAACGATATTTAATATGGGACGGAGAGAATATATGGAGCATTAAATATAGATAAAAAATAATTAATTATATAATTTGGTGGTAAATCACGAGATGAATCTTTTGAGCTAAATTAGTCTATGATTAAACACTAATTGCCAAATAAAAACAAAAATACTACAATAACCAATTTTCAAAAGTTTTTGTATCTAAACACCCGCAAGTGTATGCTGACGTCCAACCGCCTGCAGGCATCGTGCTCTGCGTGGCAAGTGGTGCAGCCGTGCAAATTGCACCTGTGAACGAAAGAGACATTTCAGCGTATACACACACCCCAAATTATTTTAGCAAAACCTGTATATCTTAGTCCCTTTTTTCTTCCTTGAAATATAGTATATCCCACCTCTTGCGAACATGCCCATTTTTTTTTAACTAGATGATGCCCGAGCGTTGCCACGAAAACTTATAGTATAATACATGATGCCCGAGCGTTGTCTAATTGAATATTCGATGGAATATAATACACTTTATTATATTATATGTATGTAATAGCCTACAGAATATACAGAAGGTACAAAATTATATGTACTCTCACCGTGCTTAAAGATGCGAGCTGTGCACAAAAATCAATAAGAAATGATTAATTAAAATACCCTTGCAAAGTTCAGTAGCAATTCTTTTCTTCCTCCCCATCCCACGCACGACTCCACTCATTTTGTTCGGCTTCCTTCAGACTCAAAGGTTAGCGACACCTCCCTGCGCCATCGTCCCTCTACGCCATACTCCCCAGGTCTTCACACCCAGTCGGCAGTCGCCCCTCTTCACTGCCTTCTCGATGCCTCCATCACCTTCACTGCCCTCTCCATGGCTCCAAGGAAAGGGCGTCAGGCGTGGGTTCTGGCCGTTCTTGCCATCGACGGGAGCAAGATTCGGCTCCCTGGCCGCCGCCGGGCGTGGGCTCCGGCCTCCGGGCCACCTGGCCGCTGCCGGGCACGGGTTCCAGCAGTCGTGGCCGCTGCCAGGCGCCCCTTGCCGTCGTAGCCGCCACCGGGCACGGGATGGTCGTCCTGGGCGCCGCCGGGCACGGGATCCGGCTCCCCTGGCCGTCCTGGATGTCGTCGGGCATGGATCCAGGCGTTTCTCGGATAGTTGGTTCTTGGGTTCTTCCACGGGGAGGTACTGGGTGCGGCCATGTGGGGAGGGGAGATGAATTGCTTAGACTATACGAATCCAAGATAAATACTCTCATCAGATGTCCCTCGTTTGCTTGGCGACAGTTTTTTTTTTTAAGGGCAAAAACTGTGGGGAAGATCCTCACAGTACTTTTCAAATTCAGGCCTTGTTCAGATGCATCTCAAAAGTTGAAATTTTTTCACTCTCTCCATTACATCAATCTTTGGACTCATGCATGAAGTAGTAAATATAGGTAAAAAAATAACTAATTACACAGTTTAGTTGGAAATCACGAGATGAATCTTTTGAGCCTAGTTGGTCAACGATCGGACAATATTTGCCAAATAAGACGAAAGTGGTACTATTCATCGCTTTGAAATTTTTTTCAATCTAAATGAGGCCTCAATTAACAAAGCAAGAGAAAGTTACTTACAATACACGCTAACTAATTCCATCCAACCAGTAGCAAAAGGATGACCTAATATCTTCCTTGAACCTGATGGACTGAAGTAAACATTGATTTCTAAAATTACAAAGCCAAACACTGAAACTGGCATTACTCCTATTGAAGACTTTGTCATTCCTAATCTTCCAGAGTTCCCAGCTCGCAATGAGAACCAGCTCAGTGAAGAAAGGCAGACTGCACTGCCCTTTGGCGAGAGCAAGTCTCTGGAACATGCCAATTGATTCGTCCCACTGTATGCCAATAGCCGACCAGCACCTTTTAGCAACTCACAGCCAAAGAACAGATGTTCAATATCCTCCTCGCAATTACTTGTACAAAGGACGCAAAAGGTGTCATTATCTTCAACATTGAAGTTTCTGCGCTTTAGTATGGTTTTCGTATTTAATCTGTCCACCGTGATTAACCTACCAAAAAACTTCACTCTCGGCGTGCATCCAGAACGCCAAAGCCAGCTAAAAACAGGATGAGCCTCTAGGTGCTGAAATGCAAGCTGATAGAACTTTCTCGAGGAATACCTGTTATTACCCCAGTGAAACGACCACACATCCACCGTCATAGGGTCATAGGCGATGTTCTGAAGCCAAACCTGCAAGTCCAGGAACTCATCGTATGCTTGCTGTGACAGAGGCAGGTGAAAAATTGTATCCAAGTCCGTTTGTGACATGGTGAGTTTGACTGAAGCCTTATCATTCTTAGCGAAAGAAAACAGATGTGGGAAATCCAGCGATAAAATTCTATCAGCCCATAGATCATTCCAAAACAGAACCGTCGATCCATCCCCCAAGGAGCAACTTGCAATACCTCTGTATAAAGGGCTGAGCCTAAGTATATCCTTCCACCAGAAGGATCCAACTTCTCGCGCGGCATGTGGGACTTTATGAACATAATACCGGTTCCAAACCAAGGTGACCCAGGGTATATCCTCTTTGCTATAAAATTTGTGAAGGTGTTTGAGTAGGAGAGCATCATTCTGGAGCCTGAGATTGATGATGCCTAGACCTCCTTTGAGTTTTGGTTTCATGACCGTTGGCCAAGCAACCAGGTTGCCACCTTTCTTAGAATTGTCATTTCCTCTCTAGAGACATTGTTTCCTTGCTCTGTCTATGTTGTCAAGAACACCTTTTGGAAGCTTTAAACTACAGAGGGCATATGTCACCGTAGGAGAGATTACTGAGTTGATCATCTCTAGACGCCCAGTGTATGATAGTAGGGAGGAGCAGGCTGTCAATCTTCTTTCTATCCGATCCATTAGTGGCATAAACTCTTCCATTCCCGGCTTAGTAGTACCCATTGGGAGTCCTAAATAAGTGAATGGCATGGCTCCAATTTGACAATCAAAGGTGCTTGCTAGGATTTGCATTCTCTCCGGAGTCACATTGATTGGAACCATCTGAGATTTTCTGTAGTTGACTTTTAAACCAGTGGAGTCACTAAAACTTTGAAGAACGACCTTCAGAAAATGAAGTTGAACTGCATCGGCTTGCATTATGAGTAGGGTGTCATCTGCATACTGTACTATTGGGAAGCTATCGGTTCCTTGAGGGATGGGTGCTTTGATCAAGTTCTGACTGGCTGCTCTGTTGATAATTACTTGAAGAAGCTCTGCTGTTAGCACGAAGATAAGAGGTGAGAGAGGATCACCTTGACGCACCCCTCTTTTACATTTGAATGTCTTCCCAGGCACCCCGTTAAGAAGGACTGCCGACGACCCAGAAGACAAAATCCTACCAACCCAATTAATCCATTGCACAGGGAGGCCCATAGCGTCCATGACTTTTATAATTGCACCATGTTCAACCGTGTCGAAAGCCTTCTCAAAATCCAATTTAAGGATGATTGTCTCCCTTCTAGATTGATGGCACTGATGGATGTACTCAAAGCACCAGCCAAGGCAATCTTGTATTGTCCTAGAACGGATGAAACCATATTGGTTCCTGTGTATGAGCCGAATGATCACCTGCTGCAACCTGTCAGCTAGCAATTTGGTTAGAATTTTGAGGCTGCAATTTAGGAGCGAGATCGGTCTGTAATCGCTGACAGTCTCTGGATTGTTGACTTTGGGGACCAGAGTGACAAAAGAACTGTTTATACTGTCAATACAGAGAGATTCGTGGAAGAAGTCATCACAGAGTTTGTAGAAATCCTCTTTGATAACATGCCAGCATTTCTTCACAAAGAAGCCATTGAAACCGTCCGGTCCAGGGGCTTTGTCCGAAGGTAAGCGTTTGACCACATTATCAATGTCAGCATGGGTGAAGGGTTCAACCAGGGAGGTAAAATCATCCTGGATATTGAAGAGAGTCTGAAGATCAAAGAGCATCGTAGGTTCAGTGGAGACGCCCATTCTGGCTTTGAAAGAATTCCAAATAAGAGCAACTTTTCCATCATGATCCAAGATCCACGCACCATCATCATTCAAAAGCTGAGGAATACTATTCTTCCGACGTGAGATAGTCGCCATAGCATGGAAAAACTTTATGCACTCATCCCCCAGTTTGACCCGGTTAACAGTGTAGCGCTTTTTCCAATATTGGTTCTGATAGCGAAGAAGAGCAGCCAGCTGACTCTTGACAATCTGTCTCAGATTCCACTCTAGACTGTACAAACTTCTAAGCTCTTCCACCATATCAAGCCATAGGATTACTTTGTTACAGTTGGAAATAAGAAGTTTAAGATTGGAGAGGCACTTACTCCACCTCTTAAGCCCATACCTCAGGCTCTTGAATTTACTGGATATAGTATTGGCAATGTTAGGGTGATGCTGTGGCTGGTGCCACTGATTTTGAACAACCTCAGCAAATCCTGCATGTTCAGTCCAGAAATTCTCGAATCTAAAAATGTTGGATCTAGGTATGCTAGTACCAATCGAGATCTTGCAGGGGATATGGTCCGAGGTGATCTTTGCGAGTGGAAGGATTTCCGTTGCTGGATAGGAGTGCGTCCAGTTAACCGAGGAAAAGAACCAGTCTAGTTGCTCTAAGAGGGGGTTGCTTTGCATGTTGCTCCACGTATAAGCACGACCTTTCAGCGGGAGTTCTACCAGACCCAAATGCCCGATTGCATCATTGAAAACAAAAGTATCTTGTAGATTGCCACCCGGTCTATTTCGATCTTCCAGAGACCGGTAGAAGTTGAAGTCGCCCACAAATAACCAATTCTCTTCATCATCAATCTGATGTGCACGAAACCATTGGATAAAAAGTGATCGGCCAGGCTCACGGCAGGGCCCATACACTGTGGACAGCTTCCAAGTATCTGAGTTATGGACTGAGCAGAAAGTTGCTGTGATGGCAAAGCGTTGTTTATCAATGACAGTGCCTAAGAAGATAGAGTTGTTCCAAAGGAGAAGGATGCCACCCGAGGCCCCCTCAGATGCAATATAGTCAAAGCTATCAAAGCGTCTGGGTGCAAAATTACGAATAAACGACATATCAAAATGGGCACACTTAGTTTCCTGTAGACACAGAATGGCACAAGCACTTTCCTCCATTTTCGTTCTAACAACATCCCATTTGTCACGGCCATTTAACCCCCGAATGTTCCAACATAATATCTGCCAAGATCGATTATTCATTGGAAAAATAGATAAAACGGAGGTAACCAGCAATGCATAACAAAGCCTGAGGATACACGTGCCGTCCACCTGCAAATGGAGCTATTCTTCTTGCATATCATTGACACCAGCTGAGGTTGGCGCTGTCATGAGCGCATCTGCTGTGAGCTCGCTAGGAGCCACTCCACAGTCGATACCCCACTCCTGGTGGGGCGCGCGGGTCTAGCCACGGCACTTGGCACTTTGCACACGCGAGGGCCGCAGGGTCGGCACAGCAGAGCGCGGGCCTTGGCGGCACGCCGAGCATCGGCTTCCTGCAGACTTCACCAGTGAAACGCACGCGGAGAAGGCTGGCGCGTAGAAGACAAGGGCGAAGGAGCTGTCGGCCGGGGCATGCGCGCTGGGAAGGAGCCTCGCGGGGGCGCCAGTCCCTAGGAAGCGCGAGCTGTCGGGGCACGCGTGCGGTGCCCAGGCGCCGCCGCCAGCCCGCCCACCCCGAGCCCCGCGAACGACCACCGCCGATGCTGGATGGCCGCGGACGAAGGCTCGATGCAGTCGGCTCGTGATAAATCGAATGTGTTTTAATTCTAGTCGGATGCTGGATGCGGGAATGTGGTGGGGTAGGTACGCCCGCCCGCCTCTCCGTCACCGCCTCCTCATGTGGCGGCGACGACGGCAACGTCAGGGGCGCTCGACCTGTCTCTTCTACTCCTATTTAATTTGGCGACGGTTTCTTGATGCATGAATCAAGGAGTCTGTGTCTCTTCTACTCCTATTTCAGACTTCGAGCTGACCCGATGCATCAATTGGCGAAGGGCAGCAGCCGGAGGGGAAGGGGAAGGGGAAGGAGAAGGGGAAGGGGAAGAGGGCGTCGCTGGAAGGAGATGTTGCGGGGGATGGATCGGAGAACCTGGCCCACAGAGGTGACGTGGCTCTTTGAGATTTCAGAGAATTCATGTAGTGGGTTGCCCCCTATTTTGATATCTCTGCTCCTAAAAAGATGAAAGTGGAGACGTCAACAGTCATTCAACGTGCCTCCGACTCCCCCTGCCTCCCAAGTCCCAACCCACGCACCCAGCCGAATCCCTCGACCTCGCGACTCGTGAGTCCTCAGAAAAAAATCGAAGTCCTTGCGCGCCCTTCGCCTCGGCCCCGAGGCAGCCACCGTCGAGCGCCCCTGACGTTGCCGTCGCCGCCGCCACATGAGGAGGCGGCGACGGAGAGGCGGGCGGGCGTACCTACCCCACCACATTCCCGCATCCAGCATCCGACTAGAATTAAAACACATTCGATTTATCACGAGCCGACTGCATCGAGCCTTCGTCCGCGGCCATCTAGCATCGGCGGTGGCCGTTCGCGGGGCTCGGGGTGGGCGGGCTGGCGGCGGCGCCTGGGCGGGGGGCATGGGGCGCGCGGGTCTAGCCGCGGCGCTTGGCACTTTGCACACGCGAGGGCCGCAGGGCCGACACAACAGAGCGCGGGCCTTGGCGGCACGCCGAGCATCGGCTTCCTGCAGACTTCACCAGTGAAACGCACGCGGAGAAGGCTGGCGCGTAGAAGACAAGGGCGAAGGAGCTGTCGGCCGGGGCATGCGCGCTGGGAAGGAGCCTCGCGGGGGCGCCAGTCCCTGGGAAGCGCGAGCTGTCAGGGCACGCGTGCGGTGCAGCTTCGCTTAGGCGCGCCAGTTGCCAGGGAGCCCAAGCCGCCGGCCGCGCGACCTGTCGGGGAGCGCGCTAGCCGCTGATGAGCGCAAGTCGGCGAGGTGCACCAGCTGCCGGGCCGCTGGATGCCGGGGAGCGAAGGCCGAGCGGCGGGGACGGATGGGGACGAGAGGAGGAGACGCGGGCGTTACGAGAGATGAAGGGATAAGGTGGAGAGAGAAAAGGGAGAGAAGAGAAATAAAAAAAGAGGAAAATAGATAAAAAAAAGAAAAGAAATTATATTATGGATATAAAGGTATTTTACACTTATCAACAATTCAGAGAAGTTGTTTCACCGAACGTTTCACTAAAATAGATAGCTCTATCAGTAAAGCTGCTTTTAAAGTCAAAGCCAAGAAAAGTTGATTCACTGGTGAAGCTATGTTGTACCAAACACGTGTAGAAGAGTATAGAAGAGAAGGATCTTATTTTGATTTTTCCTTTTTCAATATTAGATTTGATTTGAAATAATTTTGCAAATTTTGCCAAATATATTTGACCAAACCTAACTATTTTTGTCAAAATACAATATAAATGTCTTACTCCAAATCAGGAGTAAAATCATAAATAGTCATAAAAACCAGGGGTAAAATTAATGGGCATATTTGTCCTTTTATACAAAAATTAACACCATTAGGGGAGGATGACAGAATAGGGGCAAACTGATGTTTCATTTTGAAAACGCAAGGATAAATTCACAAAGTAAAGGAAATATGGGCAAAACCACAATTTCAATATAAAATTATGATCTTGCCCCGTCTAGCAAACCAATTGTGATTTTACCCTTATTTTTTAACTTTGTGATTTTGCTCTTGCTAATATTTCATTTCCACTTAATAGATCATGTGTCATTTTAACTTTATTATTGGCATCAGCACCGTTTCGAAAACCTTTTTTTATTAAAGCAACAAATTAAATTAACATAGTTTTTCCACATGTAGCAACACACGGGCATCGGCTAGTAGGAGATAAAAGGAAACAAACTTTCCCGCATCTGAACAAGTCTATAGCATAGTTGTTACAATGCTTCAATAGTAGTTTAGGCACTCCTAGCGCCCGGACGTCCGGACAGACGTCCATGGCTACAGTCGATTTTTACTCTGTTTCGCGTGCCCACGCGTGGGTCCATGCCGTCCAGATGTCGCTCGACCGCGCCTGCATCACCCGTGCCCACGCGAGGCCCCGCGTCGCCTGAACGTCGCCCGCACGGGGACCGCTTGCGCCCCCTCCCGCTTCCCACGTGCATCCATGTGTAACACTCAATCTATTTTTGAAACATCCCGATGTAACACTTGCAACATTCAAAAAAGACAAATGAAACATTCGAAACATGTATCTGAAACACTTGCAAAAATAATTGAAAACCATTGCAAACATACGCAATATCCAGGTAAAACACCTGCAACATGTGTGAAACATATGCAACATCTAGATAAACACGTTTGTAACATACGTATAAAAAACAAATGAAACATTGGGGATAGACGCTTGCAACATACGTGTACAACCATTGCAACATATGCGACATCCCGATCTACTTTTGCAACATCAGTGTGAAACACTTGGAACAAACCTCCAAAAACATCTTAAACAATTCAAATATACACTTGCAACATGCATCATATCCCGGTGCGGCCTCCTCCGCCGTCTGCATCGGGACGCTGCAGCCGCAGGAGGCGAGGTCAGAGGGCTTCCGCGCCAAGTCCCGATGCTTCACCTTGCGCTGGCGGCACCCGGCACCGGTCGGCGTCGTTGGGCGGAGCGGGCGGCGGAGCAGGAGCCGGTGCCGAGGACAACATGCAGGGGCAAGCAAATCACTGGTGGACCAACCAGTGCGTTAGTGACATGCTTAAGCAACAATGGGACGAAACGAACGAACACTGGAGCAGTACACTGAGGTAATGATCATCAACGTTGCACTTGTTGATCTTGTAGGAGTTCGTCCACCACTTGGAGCTGGAGCCGTCGACAGTGGTGTCGTCCTGGATGCGTGAGCCGACGCCCGGCGAGCCCCGAGAAGAGCAGCCACAGAGCCGACAGCTCCTCCGGCGCCACGACTGTGCCCTAGATCTCTGCGGACCACGCCACCACACACACAGCCCATCAGCATATCACATGCATGCTGCGACTGCCTCCTTAAGGCATGTTTGATTTGAGTGTTAAAGTTTAACAAATACTGTAGCACTTTTGTCTTATTTGACAAAAAAATTTCAATCTTGGACTAATTAGGCTTAATAGATTCGTCTCGTAAATTACTCCTAATCTGTGCCAACATATATGCAACTAGTCTACATTTAATACTCCATGCATTTGAGGAAACATTGATGTGACGGGAGTTAAACTTTAACTCTAGAAACCAAACAGGTCCTAAATTGAACCGATGAAGCGCATTGCTTCTCCTGGATGAAGATCCCTAGGACCTGGGTGGCGCCGACGACCTTGTAGCGACGACCATCGGGCACCAGGAACGCCGTGTTGTCCAGCGAGCACGTCTGATGTGAGAACCAAACCGTTGATGGATCGGTATCGGACTATCGAGGGGAGATGCAGTCTAATGACGGCTGGCTTCCGGTTCTACCTCATGTGTTAGCTGGGGCCACCACGGAAATCTTGTTTCGCAGCGTCAACGCGGACTCTACGAGGAAATCTTGTTTCGCGGCGCCAACGCGGACTCTACGAAGCACGGGGCGAGCGCTTAAGAGCAGACGATACCCTTAATTATTTTTTAGGTGTAGAAGAAGATACTTGCAAATATCCTTGGAGCAGCTCCTGTGCGTCTTCAAATCGAACCATGTAAAATTATTTGATAGGTTTTTACTTTTTTGGATATTTTTAATAATATTTTTAGTTTGATTTAGGGCCTGTTTAGTTCCTAAAATTTTACAAAATTTTTTCAAGATTTTCCGTCACATCGAATCTTTGGACGCATGCATGAAGCATTAAATATAGATAAAAAATAAAACTAATTACATAGTTTAGACGAAATTTACGAGATGAATCTTTTAAGCCTAATTAGACCATGATCGGACACTAATTGTCAAATAACAACGAAAGTGTTACAGTACCATTTTCTAAAATTTTTCACGAACTAAACAAGCCCTTATCTCCCTAACCTTTTAACTAGTTTGATTTACCCCGCCTAACATGTCAACGCGTGAGTAAAACCACCGTCAAAACTAATCAGACTGCAAAAACAGTTTTAAAAGTTAAAGGGAATCAAATAACTGGTTTTGTAAATGATGAGTAGCTCTTCCAGTGAAGATATTAGTATTTTAGGAAAAACGTTTTGTACAAAAAAGAGTAAAATGCTCATATCTCTCTCTTTATTTGTCCTCTCCTTTTTCTCTCTCCACCTTATCTCTTTTCTTCCTCCACCGCGCCGGGCTCTCTTCGTGAGCAGGACGCACGCGCCCCGGTAGCTCGCACGCGGCTGCGCGGCCGGGCACAGCCCCCGTGGCGGCGGACTGGCGGGGCTGCGCGCCCGGCGGCGATTGGCTGCGCATTGGGGGCAAATCCGCCCCCAGCTTAGGTATCCTGGTCCGGCAGAACATCGCAATTTCTAGCCCAGCCCTTTTCTCAAACCACAAGCCTCCACGGCCCGATCCGGAGCACGGGAGTCCGGGACGGGACGGCCCCCAAAACGAAAAGGGGTAATGACCTAAAAAGAAACGGCCCAACGCGACTTCGTCGTCTTCATCGAAAAACCCTACCTCTCTCCGCCGCCTGCCATGGCCATGGAGCACCTCCGGTGGCGCCCCACGGTGAACGAGCGCGACTTCATCGAGCGCGCGCTCCAGTCCGACCTTCGCGTCGACGGCCGCCACTCCTTCGACTTCCGCAAGCTCAAGATCACCTTCGGCAGGTACATCCCCCGCCTCCCCCCCTCCTACCTATTCGGTTACTCCCATCTCGCTTCCGCACCTCTGGGTCGAGATTCGTCCTCGTCCTTCGCTGATAGCCCGCAGTTTGCTCACGTTGCCGCCGCGGCTTTGATTTGCTTTGCTCCTGCGCGTGGCAATTTAGGCGTTTATTCGGCGAGTAGGTTTGCATCCTTATTTGTGGTGTTGTTTTGAAATTCAGGGAGGACGGCTCGTCCGAGGTGCAGCTCGGGGAGACGCACGTCATGGGCTACGTGACCGCTCAGCTGGTGCAGCCATACCGTGACAGGCCGAACGAGGGGACGCTGGCCATATTCACCGAGTTCTCACCCATGGCCGACCCAGCCTTCGAGCCTGGGCGTCCTGGGGAATCAGCAATTGAGCTTGGCCGAGTCATCGACCGTGGCCTCAGGTCTCCTGATTCTTGGTTCTGTAATTTATCAGCAGGGGTTTAAGCGTGGAGCCTGATAATGTGAATTTTGTGTGTTTGTATTTTTTTTTTCAGGGAGAGTCGAGCTGTTGACATGGAGTCCTTGTGTGTTGTTGCTGGGAAGCATGTCTGGTCTGTGCGTGTCGACCTTCACATCTTGGATAATGGAGGGTATGGGTTAACGAGTTATAGATTGTTTGCTGATGTAATTAATTTGTAAACACTTGCAAGTTACAGTTCTAATCTTCTCCATTGCCATTATAGGAATCTCATTGATGCAGCTAACATCGCTGCATTGGCAGCTTTATCTACTTTCCGGAGGCCTGAATGCACGGTTGGTGGGGACGATGGTCAGCAAGTTACAGTGCATGATCCTGAGGTAGGCATACACTCTCAATGTGCTCTATTGTATATGGTGCTGCTAATATATTCCTCAAAGGTCATGCTCTGCTATAAATCAGTAGATTCACTACTTTACTATGTACTTACAAGCTAATTTGGATGACTCCCATAATTTTCTGTAGTGTGCAACTGCAGTATTGGCCTAATGGTTGCTTTTTTGTCCTGCTTTGTTGACCACTGCAACAATCTTGTGTTCTGATTTGATGTATTTTACAGGTTAGGGATCCGCTTCCTCTTACAATACATCATATGCCCATAGCTGTAACATTTGCATATTTTGGTGAAGGCAACATCGTGGTATGTCTCCATATTTAAGATTGAAGTGTTCTTGACCAATTTTCATCAAAGTATTAGCATCCTCAGCTGAGTAACTGTCCTTTTTGTGTAGGTTCTTGATCCCACATACAAGGAAGAAGCAGTAATGGGAGGGAGGATGACTGCTACAGTTAACTCAAATGGTGATGTTTGTGCCATCCAGAAAGCTGGTGGAGAGGGTGTCATGTCAAGTGTTATCATGCAGTGTTTAAGAATTGCTTCGGTAAAGGCTGCTGATATAACAAGCAAAATAAAGAAAGCAGTAAGTAAGCACCATCAGATTGATGACTACCTGAAGTGCCAATGTGTTGATATGGTTCTCAACAAAGTTCAAATCAAATCATGCATACGATGTAAAATAAGTTATAGTTAAATTTGATGGGACTTTTGCATAAAGAGATTCTTTCTCTACCTACATAGGGATTCCATTGCATGTTTACTTAGCTGGAAAATGTTCGCCTATACTACATCAGCATTTGAAGCAGATTGCTTTGCATATTTAATCTCAATAGAAATATTTTCCCTAATAGCAGTAGTTTCTCCACTGTATAGATACAGATGCAAATTTAGTGATGCAAACTACCAAAGCAATTACTGCAAAGGTTGATGCTCCAGATGAGGACACAAATTACCTTATGATCAACTGGTTAGCGGCACTACATTATCTTACTCTACATTGGCAGGACCTGTGAGCCTGTGTAACCAAAAAAGAAAGCTGTGGAGAGAATGTTAGAATTAGCTTTTGGTTTTACATAGAGCATTAGAGCTAGACGCACAAAGTAACAACAGTCCGATGAACAGCCACATGGACTGAATTCCATTGCCTGGAGGCCTAGAATGCATTGCGCGGGCTTGAAAATAAACATGTCACTTGATTCATCCTTAAATTGAGCTAGACTGGATTGAAATAAATATTGCTGCCTCATCTGAGCTAAATTAATATAAACATGCCATTCGAGTTCGTGTTTTAAACATGACGTAGAAATTAAGGCAGAAAGCTGGGTGGAGATGACTGAGGGGAAAGAGAGGTATATCTCAGATTGACAGTAGTGGCACATACCTTTCTCAGGGCAAGCCAGGTGCTATAGAATGATGAGTAGAGGCAGGGAGCCACTGTGGTTAGGGTTACAAGAGGACGACGGTGGTCAGCCTGCCCCGTGTCCGTGAGAGCCGTGAGAGAGCTCACAGGCATATGCGGCAGCCCGCGCAGCACAACTAGCTTTTGCGGGCTTTGCGGCAGCCCGCGCAGTGCCACAAAGCTCGCGACTGGAAAGTGCACGCCTAAAACAACACCTGCTTGCTGTCCACTAGCTACAAGACACAGAATAAGATAGCTAGCAGATTCACTCACATTAACTTTATCTCAAACTTGCACAAATTAACAATCCATCTCACATACTTCAACAAAATCCTAAAAAAATCAGAAAATAAAAAACATGACAATGACATTTCTAGTGATAAATATGTTCTTATTTATTACAATAATAAAAATAAATTAAACTGTTCAGTTATTTGTGTATCTAATGAGACAATATTTACATATTTTAAGCATCTGCAACATTAGTGATGTACATTTTCATCTCATTGTCTTCTTGGAAGTAGCCGCCCCTGATTTAAAACATAATAGTAAGTTAGAAAACCTAGTTGTAAGGAAAAGTACGGGGCAAACCCAACTAACCATGCAAAAAAAAAGAGCTCCAAGTCTCTGCTAGCTTCATAGTTCATACTGAACTGCTGCTACTAGCTGAGACAAAAACAGTGCTAGATTAAATAAATAAACCAATAAGGCCAGTCTCAGTGGGAGTTTCATGGCATTGAATGAGCTGACATGGCATGGAATAGATGAAGAGAGAGATGATAAAAGTTTCATAGGACGAAATGAGTTTCATGGGGATGAAACTCATCTACACTATTTCCAACACATTGAGTCTTGGAAACTGGGAGATGAAACTCCCCACTGAGACTGGCCTAACACAACGGCTAGACAAGTGCAACTTAATATTAAATTATGATATTGTTGCAAACCTTACTGGGTTCTCAAAAAATGTAGCGGTTGTGGTCGCCGCAGCAGGGGGCTGAGGTTGTCGCAGCAGCTCCAGCTCAGGATGCAGTGGATCCGAAGGGCTACTGCAAGAAACAAGAGGAATCAGATTTGGTGCCCAGATGGAATGGATGGGGATGATGAATCACGCACAATGGCAACCAGAGGTCACGGCGACGGTGGCAAGGCTGAGGACGATGACTGGGTGCTGAGCCGATGGCGAAGTGGTCGGAAGGCCGGTGCTAGGGTTCTCCACCATTGGGTTGCAGACGCGGGTTGCAGCGCCGCTGGGTTACGTGGGCTGGTCGCATAGCACTGCTAAAACTATGCCGGCCATAATGCGGGTTCTGGTGGGTTTGCAGCGCGCGTTGTCTCAGCGGGCGCGTGGCTCAACCCGTGCCTCTTGCATTCCTAACCGTGGTGGCTGGGGGATGGTCTTGGCAGTCATCCTGACCTCAAGCACTGGATGAATCTTATTTGTTGGGTGGGAGGAGGGTGAACAGCTGGTCATAGGTTGTGCTGGATGAGGTGGTACTGGTGGGCGCACATGTCGTGGTAGACTATTTCGTGAGAGGAGGGAGAAGGCCAGAAGGGATGTGAGGTTGTAGAACAGAGGATCCCGTTACTAACTGTAATTTTTAAGTAACGAAGTTATTGTAGTTTGCATGTCTTTGAATGTTTCATGGAATGTGAAGCTATTCAGATTATGATTTTCATTCCATGGTTGGCTTTGTATTTCATTACTAATCGTATGGCTGTATTCTGTTTCAGGTAGACTCATACACCACCGAGAAAGCTTTAAAGAAAGTAAAACGTTTACCAACCTCGGTTCCTCAGAAAATTAGTGTCACTGATGTAATTATGGAGGACAAAGGTGATGGTGAATTGGAAAAGCAAACTGTGGACGTTCAGCAGATAAGCAAAGGTGATGAGGACCATCAAAGTATAAAAAGGAATTCACCCTTGACTGGGAACCGAATTGCTAAACACAAACAAACATCAACATTCATTGGTGGCCCATCAAATTGGTAGTGGTTGGTCTGATGTTTTATTTCCTAAGTTCTAGATATTTAGCATAAACATTTGCTTGACACAAGTTTTTTGCCAACTGGTCCTGGTTTTTGCCATGTAGGGATCCGTATTCTAAAGGAGTTTCATTAAGCTCCCTCAGAATTTCTGATTTGCCGGGTATATTTTTGTTTACATGTTGGGTTTTCTTCTTGCTTGCTAACTCTCCATAACACCTCTCTGTGATGTACTTGGAGTCATTCTTTGGTTGGCATTTTTAATTCTCATTTATGATTAAATATCATCATTATGGCGTGTCATTCTCCCCTGTTTCTACTTTCTAGTCATGTTTTCATACAACTTTTTATAGGGTTGGTACAAATAATTACACAAACTGAATCCTTCTAAATTCTGATGTCTATAATCCTGCCTCCTGCCAGTCTAGAATCATCCTTTATTTTTCAGTCATTTTGATTTGACATATTGAACTTGCTGTAATCTTTCTTGAAGAATACTTTGCCAAGATTGGTTCTCGTTTGGATTCACTTATTTGCTTTACATCATGCAGATCCACCAACTATCGTCAAGGTCAGCAGCCACGAGGATGCCCAACCAATGGCTGAATCATCTAATGCTGAGGTGAACACATCAAGTGCTGTGGCTGCTGGAGAGTCTGATGAGTCCCAGGAAATTGGATCGCCAAAAAGTCTAAAAGATGCTATCAAACCAAAGCATAAAAGAAAGAAGAAAAGTGACAAGAGTTAGTTTAGTTGCAAGCCTGTAGTTTCCTATGCCCCAGGTGAGTGGTTATTTGTGCTATTGTTATGTATTTTGTACGGGCATTCGTATTGATAAGTTTTTACTACTATTTGTGCGTGGTGAATGTTATGTTGATTCTCGTGATGATTGCACATGCTACAATTGTATGTTATGACTACTCCGATGATGATTTTGCATTCCCCAAAAATAAGCGCTGATTTTGTTCTGCAGGCACCTATCTGAACTCCTGATTGATGGGTTTTCATCCGGGGTGGCATACATTGGTTTTTGTGTTTTCAATCGTGACTGATGTTAGTAGTGGCTACAGGCAAACTTTGTACTAGCTGTAGAATTGTATTTTAGGAATGGTCCAGTTAAGCTTTCAGTCAACTTTGCAGTTGGTTCTGTGATGCATGATGCCCCAGTATATTCCATTGTTATATACTCGATACTACCGTTAATCCTCTATTGTCAGAAACGATTATGAGGATTGGCATATTGGACACGATGGACCATGAACAGTTTGGACACCTTTCAGAGTACTTCCGTTTTTTACATGTCAGTGTTAATTTTGTTCTAAGTCAAACATTAATATTTTTGACCACACATTTTTTTAAAAAAATATCTAGATTCGTGATATAAGATTTATATTATTGGATTCTATAAAGAATACTTTCATAATATTATAATTAATATGTCCTGAAGTTATAAAGTTTTTTTTTTGAAAAATGGATAGTTGAAAATGTCATGAAACTATAAGGATTTTTTAAATGGATGGTTTGACTTAGAACTGAGTTAATGTGACATAAAAACGAAAGGAGGGAGTATATAAGAAAGCAGATCAATATTCTCGCTAGCATCTTCCGCAGGAGCTCTAAAATGACGGTCTCCACCTTTGAGAGGAACTGCGTCGCCGTGCCGGGTGGCTTTGTTGCGAGATAATACGTGAGTACTGCGTCGGGTGGCTTCATCGTGAGATAATCGCTGCGGTTGAGAGCGATGGTTGCCACGTGAGGGAGGGAGCTACCGGGCTCCGGGGGAGGGGAGGGAGATAATACGTGAGAGGACCCGCGTCCGGTGGCTTTGCCATGGTCGGGGGTGGTGGTTACCACGCTAAGGAGGGAGCTGCCCCGGGGCGGGGGGGGGGGGGGGTGTGGGGGGTGTGAGGGAGTCGGTCGGGGGACGTCGCCAGAGAGGAGAGGGAGCCGGCCGGGACGGCCTCGCTCGGGAGGAGGCGGATGGCGGCGTTAGGTGGAGGCGGCTTCGAGAGAGAAGCCACCGAAGGAATGCAAGGCCGGCGTAGAGGGACAGGTTCGTGGCCCCCAGGAGTGAGGGGTGGAGGAAGGATTTGGATGCTCACCCAAAGTTAAGGGGCTACTAGAACATAGTTTTTGGTCAGGTTACTTATATTTAGCTATGGATACTCAAGACTGTGCTACAGATGCTCTTACTGCATTAGTTATTGTAGTAGTATTTGATAGCCCCAGCTGATCATCCCAAGTTGATCAGACGAAAGGATCTGAAGTTAAGAGAGATGAGTACGGACTGCCCCTAAGGCATGTTGGGAACATGGGATTCCCTCCTGAATGCTATGTTTTTTCCTATAAAATTATTCTAATTTCGTAAAATTCCAATACGAGTTATACGATAGTCTTGAATACACGAGAAAACAAAAGGAACGGAAAACACACGAATTGTGTAAGGATAGGAAGAACGGAATTTTAAGATCTTAGGGTCCATTCCCTCCTATTAAGAAATCTTGTTTTGTTTCCCACTTATTAACAAATCTTGTTTAGTTTTCATCCCCTCCCACTTTTCATATATGACGTGATATTCCCCCTTCATCCGATCGTCTCTCCTTGGTCAAAAGCAACGGCGAGCTGGCTAGCTATTCAGAAACAGTCGGATAAGGGCATCTACAATTGGTGACTCAGAGCATCTCCGAGAGCCTTTTCATATTTCACTTTTTAAATCATTATTTGGAGAGTCATTTGTATAAAAATCGCTTTCTATATCTTTTCACTCTCCATAATTTTTCTATATCTCATACGCACTCTGGAGAGTTATTCTTGTCTTCTATGTTTGGCTAGCGAGAAATCCAGAATAGAAGATGGTTATATTTGGATAACTATTTAGACAAGCTATTAGAGACTACTTTTTCACCAAAATCTCTATTCCTAACATTTAGAAGGATTTAGAGAGTCTCTTGGAGTTGCTCTCATAAGCTAGCTCTAAATATTTTTTAATATTTTAATAAAGAGAGAGAAAAACGCTTTTAATCAAGAGCTAGGCTCATAGACATATTCCAAGATCATAGGAGAGTGTCATGTGAGGTCATCTATGTTCTGAGCTATATGCTAAAAGTTAACACTATCGAAGAAGTTGACTTAGAGCTGGTAATTAGCTTATACCATTGCAGGTGCTCTAAGTGACGGTTTTATATTCCTCTGTTTCTAAGGAGGCATTGATAGGTTGATATAGCCTATGAAGAATGAGCTGATCCAATTCCTGCAAAATAGGTAGGGGAATTGAACTGAAATCTCCAACTCGCGCCAATCCGATTGGTTTTTAGGATAAATCTGCTCCAACACACTTTCCAGTTGTGGTCTTTGTTTAGAAAAAACACTGTTGAATCATGTCTTTGCTTAAGGACACTATACTTTTCAGTCAGTTTGTCGGTAGACAAAAAAGAAAAATCAGTTCTTGTTCGGGAGGAGAGAGAAAGATTTTGAAAAAAAAAGATCAATTTTAGCCTCATCAAAGTGGCATCCACGTTGTCAGTCGTAGGTGGCGTTGCCGCACACGCCCAATGACCTGACCGCATCTCTGGCGTGACATCACCGTGTTGTGTTCTACTTTGCCTTCGATCACAAAACAATGCAATTCTCGTTTTTAAAGTCAAACTATTTAAAATTTAATAAAATTTATATAAAAATATACTAACAATCATGATACAAAATAAGTATTATTAGATTAGTTATAAAATATATTTGGAGACATAAATGTTAATACTATTTACTACGAACTTAGTTAAACTTGAGCTAGATTAACCCACACAGTTCCCATAATTGTATTATTCTGTAGACCAAGGAAGTACTATAGTATAGGTCGGCTGTTCAGTGGTGAGGAGTAAATCAAATCAACCTTTGACTTACCGCACGGATCGATCTCCACGGGGAACACGTGGTACAGTCCACGACGTGGAAAGGCTTGCCGTGGTCGACTGGTCTACTCGCCAAGTTTTGTGACTCTTCCATGCCACTTCAGAGATAAAACTGAATGAACAGAATGTATTATGTGAACCCGGGAAGTTATGTTCAGATTTCATTGATGCATTATATGAGATTGCTGAGAAGTTTTTACAATGAGCCAATCCTTGTAGGGACAAACGATTTTATTTTGATAATGCTGATAATGGAGTTTTCTTATAAAATGTCATTAAAAATGCAAGCTGAAATGAAACTTTAATCTGTCATTGTTCTTAAGATCCACTTGCTATACTAATGAGTTATACAGTTCCCAAACAATCAGGGGCGGAGTCAGGTACAACTCCCTAACAAGTAGGGTGAAGTCAGGGGGACGGGAGAGGCCATATGCCCCCTCTCAGCACAACAATTTTCTTTTACTTAATATATAATTTAATAACTCGTACATCAAATAGTTCAACTGGGTTGCTGCTGCAACAGCACAACGCACGAGCCCAATAGACTTGACATACAGATTTCACACGTATAGAAAATATTATAGGTTCACTCACTCATTGAATAGTTCAACCAAGCTGCATCTGCAATTCATGAGCACAACATGTTTGTGATCCGTCCATTTGTTGTAACCCATGTAGATCATGGTTATCGGCTCAATGGCAACATATAACGAAACAAATAGCTTGGACCGACTTGCAAACTTTGTTTGCTTGGCCTTGGCCCACCAATGGTGTCGTTTTACCTTACAATACTTTTGCACGTCTAGTTTCACCTTTGACTTCACTTTATTTGCTTAACATTGTGTTGTTCAGCTTATTAAAAGTTAGCAACTGATTTGTCGTCCCCAAAGGTATGAGATATAACCTTTTTTTGGCTCCACCTGAACTGCTAGCAGTCCCTTGAGGAACTCCACCTCTCGCACTGGCTCCTTGTACATGGCGTAGGATGTCTACTAACCTTCCTTCAGCTAATCCCTGTCCGGCTTAGCCTTCTGCCTCTCCTGTCTGAGCTCCTCATAGAAGCCGTGGCACCTCTGCTCTAGCTCGGTAAGCTGACCTTGGAGCATGCTCGTCTTCACCGCGGTGAGCTCTAGCTCGAGGTCCTGCATCCTCACCTAGGAAGCGGTGAGCTGTGCAGCTGACAGCCGCACCTCACTCGTCCACGCCGCCTCCGCATCGCGTGCATGCTGAGCGCGTGCTGCCCCACTGGTGGTGGTAACAGTACACGGCTAGCGCCATGAGGCTAACAGTTCCCTAACAAGAAGGCTTAGAGTCAAGGGGTGGGTAGAGTAAGGGGCTGGAAGGGGCCATATGCCCCCCTCTCAGCACAACAAATTTTTTACTCAGAGTTAAATGCACCACATGCCCCTGAACTTGTAAGCGTGTGTCACATAGGCCTTTGAACTTTAAAAATATATTTCTGGCCCCCTAAACTTGTTAAGTGGTACACATAGGCCCCTGAATTTTGAAAATGCATTTCTGGCCTCCTAAACTTGTCAAGCGGTACACCACAAACCTCTGAACAGTAACTTTTGATATTTTTTCAAAACTTTTTTAGAAATCCAACTTAAGAAGTAAGGATAAGGTGCTATGATGAGGATAAGATGATAGTGTAGCTTGGCTTGAGTAGTAGGAGGCCACCAACGACATGGTTGGTGGGTAAGGGCGTAGAATAGTAGGAGGCCACCAACGACATGGTTAAGCTGAGGCATATGTACGGTACCCTTATACGGATGGATCGATATAGTGTGCTGCATTACTCATAATTCACAGGAGTGAGATACGTACGGTGGTAGGCTGGCAGCAGGTTCAGGTGCTGATTATTGCTGATTGGTGCATACCGAAATCTTCTCCAGGACTCCGGGCAGAGGAGTTGCCTCGGAACGGTAACGTACGAAGTGCGTACCGTCGGACGATGCTGCATGAGTGTGAGATGGATTGCTCTCAAGACCCCATGCAGTTCTGTTTTGGCATCACTGCATGACGAATCATTTTCATTCTCTCGTACGTCTGCAACTTTACAATGGAAACCCTAGGCACGCTGCAAGATAATAATATGCCTTGATCAATTTTCTTTAAGTTGATGCAATATTAATGCATGGTCGTGTGTGCCTCGCCGACGCTCTGTATATACTCTTACGTTGGCAAGAACATGCATGCATGCGCTCAGATGCAACATATAACTTACGCAACCATGCACGACAGCACGTGTATGTGTGCTGCTGCTGCAGACGACGACCATGCACGAGGACGAGGCAGCCTGCAGAGCTCTGGCGTCACGTCGCATGCGGTGTTACTATTTATGGGCCTGTGGTGTACCACTTGACAAGTTTAGGGGGTCAGAAATGTATTTTTAAAGTTCAGAGGTCTATGTGTACCACTTAACAAGTTTAGGGGGCCAAAAATGTATTTTTAAAGTTCAGGGGCCTATGTGACACATGCTTACAAGTTTAGGGGCATGTGGTGCATTTAACTCTTTTACTTAATATATAATTTAAGAAACTATATTTATTTTAGAAAGACTAGTAGCCATGCACGTGTCGCATGTGTTTATGATTTTGATAGTCGACGCAATTATAATAATAATATGATATAGTTTCTGAATTAATTTGCTAATGAGATTCACCGGATGACCCAATCACTTGGCCACTCAATACCTCAGGCACTCAGTTAATCGTTCACTCATCTATTCAAGTAATTAACCACTTAGGCACTTAGACGCATAGACAAAATATTATTGGGGCTACATAATCTTAGATAACAATGTTTCCTATATATATCTTCAAAAATTGAAGTTAATATAAATGTTGACAAGGTGTCTAAAAAGTTCCCTTCAAAGGTTGAAATAACAAATAAATTTTTAGAAATAGATTCTTATAACATATAAGAGATATCCATGGTATATGATGACGAGGGAAATACAATAATGATATATTGAGCGGCTTGCGGCACGCACATGGATGTAGAAAAAAATTCATTTGAAAAGGTCTCTCCGGAGACATCTGATAAAGAAAAATTCATTTGAAAAGGAGGAATTACAGTTGGCGAATAACGTATATTATGTACAGCTAGTGCATATTGAATTCCCATCAGGTAAACAAAAAGCTGCATTTCCTATTACTGACAGTAATCAAACAGTACTTGCTCTATGCCATCTTGCATGAGCATATATGCAGGACTGTCCTCCAGCTCGTCCTTCACCTCCGCGTTCGACCCAAGGGCCTGTTTAGATCCGAAATTTTTGGCAAAATGACACTGTAGCGTTTTTCGTTGTTATTTGGCAAATATTGTTCAATTATGGTCTAATTAGGCTTAAAAGATTCGTCTCGTCCATTTCGTCTAAACTGTGTAATTAGTTTTATTTTTTATCTATATTTAATGCTTCATGCATATGTCTAAAGATTCGATGTGACGGGGAATCTGAAAAATTTTGCAAAATTTTCTGGGAAACAGGGCCCAAGCTGGAACAAGGCGCGAGAACCTCGCGGATCACGTGCTGCGCCTCTGTTCGCGGCCGCGTTCCCAAACCACTGTTCAGTTTCCAATTTCCATCCCCTCCCACAGTCCCACTTCTCATATATGATCTGCTCGTACACGTGCCAACGTCGAGGAGAACGTGCATGATCAGCGGCAGCAGGCAGCAGAAGTGTGGTTGGACCAATTTTAGCAGGTGCAGAATGGTCATTCTTACACCCCTCACTCTCAATGCACTAGAAAATCATTATTTTATTAGTTAGTTAGGGTGTGTAACAGCAAATTATTTTACTTGAAAGGTGCCTATTGCTAAAGATAATATCAAGTCCTCCCTCCATTTCGAATGGTAAGTCATCTTTTCATTTTTTCTAATATATAAATTTTACTACTGTATATCTAGGTGTATAGTAAAAGCTATATGTCTAGAAAGTTACAACGATGTTTCAGAAAAAAAAAGCTACAACAACTTATAATTTGAAATGGAGGGAGCAATGTTTACTACTAAAGCTGTGGCCTATTTATGATTTTCCCAGGATATACGACCAGCATTTATGGCCTTTTGTATCCTACAATGAAATTTGAAATTATTAAACATGTGGCTTTACCAAGAGAAAAACACAAGTATATCAAATATATATGTAATAAGGTTTTGCTTGTCCAGTGTCTTTCTTTCAATTAAAAATGAATTGCAAAAATACAAACTTAATCTTCTTGTAGCTCACTGCTTTGCCAACTTGACTAATTGATGTAGAGCCTCTTAGAAGGTTTATGCTTACACAGCGAGGCATCTCCTTGTTAATTATGCTAATAAGAGGTCCCTCGTGATTTTGAGCTCAGATAAATTAAAAAAATATGATGTGTTCTACTTTTGAAATCTTTGATAGTTGAGGCTAAATTGCATGTAGTTAGGATTACTTTGTCTCTAAACATAGTCGCTGCCTTATTCGTTCCTAGCTGTCAATGTTGCTTATCTGCACCTCGTTGCCCTGGGCTCAAAAGCTCAAAATATGAGGCAGTAGTATGACATTTTTTTTGAAACGTAGTAGTATGACATTTTTTTTTGAAAGAAACATAGCTTCTGTTAAATCTAAAGGAACGCCTGTATGGCTATGGCCAGATGCATTCAACTTCATGACCATGTTAAAATAAAAATGATTTGGAAAGAGAGAAAAAATTGAGTTAGCTTAGGTTTAGAAAAAAGGAGAGGAAATAGTTTAGCATTACTTTGCGGTAATAACCCTTCAATAACATGCTTAAAGGTAAATAATAGGTAATTATCCGTGCAAGTTTGTGGTTGTTTGTCTTTTCTAACATAATGTATTGATAACTGAGTATTACCAGTTCTGATCCTTGTGATTCTTCTAGATAATAACCTCCTCTTGAGGCGAAAGAAAAAATTGGCATGAAGACTAAAGGATCAATTGGGACGAATGAATTCGTTTTGCATGTGTAGCAATGCAAGTAGTATGTCCTCCCCCTTCTCTACTTTTGTTCTATGTATGCCTTCTATATATGCTTTGCAAATTTGGACCAAGGTTCAAGCCTCAAGCCTATGCAACTTTCTTTCTTCTTTTCAGTGGCAATGAGAGGTGTTCTCTTGGCTTTCTGTGTGTCTCAATGTCTGTGGTATACCTATACCATGCTCCTTTTGCCTATTTTGAAAGGTTATGTGTTATGCACTTACTCCATTTGTCCTGAAATACAGTGCATTCTAGTAATTTTAAGATAAATTAATAGAGAACATAAAAGACACATGTACCCTTATTTTATTTCCTAATCAGACACTGTTATCAATGTGATTAATGGTGATTGGTTGATAAATGTAAAGTATTTAATACAAAACTAGTTTTTGTCCTTTACGATGCATTATATTTGAGGACAATTTCTGAATGTTGAATGCACTGTATTATAGGACAGTGGGAGTAGCTTCTTGTTTCTTTCATTGTCGAATATTGGAGGAGACCTAAATAGCATCCACTACTACACAAATCTTTACCGTCGCGGGCGTTTTTGATTTACCGTTGTGGGCAAAGCAACCGTCACCAAGCAAAGGCCACGGTTAATCGTGGCATTAACCGTTGTGGGCGGCCAACCGCAACGGTTAATACCATTAACCGTTGCGGTTTCCATAAGCCGCCTGAACCGTTGCGGTTGCCTTAAGCCGCCTGCGACTGTTGATGGTGTTAACCGTTGCGGGTGGCTTAGGGAAACCGCAACGGTTAATGATTTTTAGAATAAAAAAAGGTTTTTGGAAATTTGATTTTGAATTTGAAACCGAATTTTCTCAGATTCAAACGCAAATAATAAAGCAGAAAATACGCATACAGAGAAAATACACATATATTTATCACATCAAGTTCATATTACATCAAGTTCGAGATCACAAATTCCATAAACGCACTAATAAGTTCATATTACATCAAGTTCACAAATTCACATCACATCAATGTTCAGAAGTTAATTAGGACACCTACGAGAACAAGTCCGGTAACTTGTAGTCCTTCATTTCTAGCTCACCGTTTCTCCAGTTGCGTAGGTTCTTGTACTTCTGCGCCGTCGCTAGCTCGCTAGTCTTATTGTAGAAAGTTCCATCAACATGACAACATTCATTAGTGACAAACTTATAGATGTCGGCTACTGTTCGAGTGATGGTCCTATGGGTGATCCTTTCCTTTTGCCACCAATTCATGGATTTCTTCAGCTGCCGCCAGCTTTTGCTAAATCTCCCGCAAGTCCTGAGGTACTCACAAGCATAGTATCCACACACAACTGACCCTTCTGGTTGCTTGTAACACTGCATGCATAATATATGTAACATGATCATTAGGGCCGGTAATAGTAGTAGTAGGGTAATAGTAATAGTAGTAGGGTGTAGTAGTATGGTAGTAGTTGTAGTAGTAGGGTAGTAGTAGGAGTTGTACTAGTAGTAGGCTAGTAGTAGTATGAGTTGTATTAGTAGTTCTGGTAGTAGTAGGGCAGGAGAAGTATTAGTACTAGTATCGGAAAATCTCGCCTCACGACCAGTTTTGTGCCATACTTCTTCTTCATCCTCTTAGACCTCCAATCATAGCCGTCCTCTTCCATGTACTTCCTGTAAGCACTGTATGCGAATCACTACTATGAACAACAAATTTGGTGTGATACTTTGAATGCATAAAAGAAGAAGTGTCATCACTTACTATCGCAGAACGCTTTCGAACTGCTTGTACCCATTTTTGTTGGTGTCCTGCATGGAGTCCAACACAATGGCCTTTCCATCCTGAGGATAGATTAGAAATACAATCTAGTGGCCCACGAGGCCTAAGCTGCACCATTGAAACAATATGGATCTCAAAACTTGAGATTTGAAAAGTGGTGAGCCCATAAGCTATTGCATTGACTTAATTACCCGAACTGGTGTGCGGCAAGGATATACCCATTTTTTTAATCTTCTTCATTGCTTGTAAGAGGTACTATCCGTTTCTGAACTTGATCTCTCCTTGCATCAAAGCCTTGGCCATCACTCGGTCTAAACCACTCAAGTTCGCCAACCTAGGATGCATGTTCGGTATATCATACCCAATGATGGCCCTCTCGGTAATATGCATAGGAGATATGTAGATAATATTCGTCCCTACTTCCTTGCACACATAAGCTTGCATCCTGCAAGCACAAGTCGTCGTCATCGCATTGTAGTTTGATCTTAATGAACGTACCTACAGCGATGTAGAGGTGTAATAACTTACATGCTAAAAAGGGTGATTTGGGCAACGTCGAGGTCCTTGCGCCGCAGCATCCTTTGCATGTCGTGGAAGTCAACGGGGAACTCACAGTCCTCGGTCAAGTGGAAGTACTCCTTGGGGACCCTCGCAACGAAATCCTTCATTCCTAACTTCGACGCGTTCATATACCATAGATGGAACCTCTGAACCTCCCACGGCTCCTCGATGAGCTGGCCCAACGGCACCATGAACTTGCCATTCTCAAAGTTCTCAGGGAAATCTAGAGTTAGGCCCCAAATGGATGGTGGGGTTTGCTCCCTGTAATTGAGACAAGTAGTGGACAAGTCTGTTAGTGCCATCATCTACGCACACATAATCTGTTGATGATGTTTGGTTGCCATTAGCATATATACCTTTCGAACACCGTTGTGTACTGGTACTCTTCTGCTATATCCCACACTGCCTGTTCCACTTTGGTGAGTTGGGCGGTAGGTTTGTCCCCCTCAGCTTCTGTCTTCTTCGGTGTGGGTGGACATTTTCCTTGGCTCTGGCTTGGAGGCGGTGTTTGGTGACCTGGTTCACCCCCCTACACCTCCTTGTGGGTTGCTCATGTCCGAACGCGGGCTAGGTGTAGTGCTGACGTGGCCGCCATCATCATCATTGCCATTGCCACCGTTGTCATCGTCGTCATCATGACTTGGGCCACCTAGGAGAGACGGTGACGGCTGCGAGGTCTTCGTCGCCGGTTTCGGCGTGTAGAAGACAATATCTCCCTTGTTCCATAGCACTACCGTGCCGAGAGCCCGGCCAAGGGTCGTGTCTCCCTCTTCGTTGGCAAAGTCAAGTTCATCTTCGTCATGGTGATTGTATGTCCACGCCACTTTCACCAAGGCATAATCAGGCGGGATGGGCCTACCATGGAACCTGGCTTCAGGGTTGGGCGGCTGTACTGTTCCTGTAGCCACGTTCTTCTTCCTCCCCATCCTGCCCCAAGGCACCTGCAACTAGGCGGGTGATGTCTCCATGATCTCATCGGTCGGGTACCTCTGGGGTTGTGAGGTACCCGGCACCGTCGGCCCTTGTATGGAGGCTTCACCCTGCTGTGTCATCACGCCAGCCTGGCAAAACATCTATGTCCGCAGCTCCACCATCTGGGGGTCGGTGCTCGTGAAAGCATCTTTTATCGACCCGATGATCATTTCCTTCACTGCCGCTTCTTTGCCGACCTGGAATATGCCTTCCTTGTAACTCTGCCTCGTGCGATAAGAGGCGGCATTGGATTGCCATGACTCCACATTCTTCCATCTCTACCTTGATGACACGCCCCGGACGCAGCCACGGTGCTCTGGGTTTCCCAGGGCCTTGGTTAGCTTGTCATGACCCCTGTGAGGTATGAACTCCCCGCGCTCCTTGGCTGGCTTGATCGTGAGCAAAGACTTCTCCGCCTCCTCGATCTTCGGGTTATTGTACTCGGTTATGCCCTCCTTTACCTTCTTTGGCTCATGGGCATAGAAGAAGTCGCGTGTCCTCTCGTCGACACCTTGTAATGGGTAGCTCTGCCCAGACGCTTCTGCCTCCCTTTCTTGCTGCCGCCACTTCGGCCTCTTACCAGCGTACCCCGTCATGCCTAGGTGGTGTGAGAGCTTGTTCTTCTTTGTGAGCTCCGTGAACTTCTCGCTCTTGGTCTTTACTTCATCGGTGCTATTCTTCTCGATGAACTCATCCCAGACGTGCTGCTTGATGAAGGTGTAGTCTAGTAAGGGTGACTTCCCTTTCTTCACGTAGTTGTTGAGCAGTCTAGACAGGAGGGTGCGAAGCCCTCTGCCTGCAATGAACAACGCATGCCCCCTGCACAGGGCTTCATTGAATTGGTCTGGTGGATACTGGAAAAATTTCTTGATGTCAGTCCACACTTTCTCCTTGAGTTCCTTCGAGACTTTCTTCCAATCTGAATATGTGATTGGCACGTGCTCCCTTGCTATATAGGAGCATTGGTTGCTGAAGGTGCCGATGACTGATGCTGGCTCCAAGGGCTCGCCCTACGGCCCTATCTTAAGTATGGCATGCACCTTCTTTGTAACCTGGTGCCTCCCGTGCTGACCCCTCTTCAAGTATGTCTTTTTGCGGTTGAAGCGCTCGGGGTGGGACCGGATGCATGGCCCTCCTCTTCTTGATTCTCCTCAGGATACTCCAAGCACATGGGCACCACTGGTAGCTGTCGAGAGGGCAAGAACTCGCTTTAGGTTTATAGTAATAGTACGTGAGGCCTGTCAACGGTGTGTAAGTTATATACTTACACGGCCCTCGTCATGTCGTACTGGGGTGCGAGATTGTCGAGTTGAGGGGCCTGTCTTCTCTGGCGTATTGGTATGATCCTCTTCTTCGACCTTTTCTAGCATATAGGTAGGATCATCTTCCTCCTCCGTATTCCTTTTCTTCGGGGCCCTCAGTGTTACCTGCTCTTCCTCGTACGAGGTGCTCTCGTCCTCACCACCCTCATCCTCACCACTCTCATCCTCACCACCCTCATCCTCTCGACCCTCGTCATCTGATGACGAGCCTCCCTCATAACTCGGGTCCGGGCTTGGTTCGCGCCATTCTTCTATAGCCTTTTTCGCCATTGGAAACTATTAACAAGAGAGGTTCAGTACAGATATTTCACAATTACATGAAGAGAACATGTTAAGTACATTAATCGCAATTCGCAAAGCATATATAAAGGAATCATGACTCTTATTCATTGAAAACAAGATTACATACTTTTTTCATTTACAATGCGAGTAGCTATACAAAGAAATTAAGAAAAGTACATAAGAGTATTAGAAAAGTACATATTTGGCTCAGATTTGTCCCATTGTAATCACATTCCTGCTAAACTGGCTCTAGATCTGTATATGGTATACAAAGCCATCCTAGTTTAGAGGCTCACAAAGGTAGTATGGGGACATTTCATCACCATAGCCGCTGCCTCAACATAAAAAGTTTCACATCATTGCAAATGCCACTGTCTCCAAATCATGACTCTTATTCATTGAAAACAAGATTACATACTTTTTTTATTCACATTGCGAGTTATACAAAGAAATTAAGAAAAGTACATAAGAGTATTAGAAAAGTACATATTTGGCTCAGATTTGCCCCATTGTAATCACATCCCTGCTAAACTGGTTGCTTTGTACATGGTATACAAAGCCATCCTAGTTTAGAGGCTCACAAAGATAGTATGGGGACATTTCATCATCATAGCCGTTGCCTCAGCATAAAAAGCTTCACATCATTGCAAATGCCACTGCCTCCGAATCATGACTCTTAGTCATTGAAAACAAGATTTCATACTTTTTTCATTTACATTGCGAGTAGCTATACAAAGAAATTAAGAAAAGTACATAAGAGTATTAGAAAAGTACATATTTGGCTCAGATTTGCCCCATTGTAATCACATCCCTACTAGGTTGCTTTATATATGGTATACAAAGCCATCCTAGTTTAGAGGCTCACAAAGGTAGTATGGGGACATTTCATCATCATAGCCGCTGCGGGGTGACATTTCATCAGGTATCATTTAGTGCCACACCTTTTCAAGATGCTGGATACAAATGGGCGTAACTATTCACAGCATGATCGTTTACAGATTGGATCAACCAAACGTGAAGGAACGTTATTGATTCACGTCGTGAACCATTGGTGGGCTAAAATGGCCCAACCAAACAACAACTTGGTAGCATCTACGCCCATGCTCCCTGATCGATGAGGGTACCTTGGGTATGGTACTCGTAAAAAATATTTAAAATGAGAAAAGAAAATAGAGAGGCAACAAGCTAAACAAGAGGTTCAGGGTCCATACTTAGTTCATCAGACGACCTCAAATGGTTAGACCGATTATTTAAGTTTGAGTTATGCAATTACATGCTTTCCAGTCAACTTTGAGCCTAAAATAAATTGTTACTCCATAAATAATTAGCCAATCCTTCTCCAACCAAACAGTTCTGCATGAACTGCTAATTTAGCAATGCAATTTTAAGGATCAGCAGCCTCGGCTTATTCTTTTTTCTGGTGATGCAAATTTATATCTATTTCTATGCACTGGTTGTGTTCTCTGGTTCAATGTTTTCATATCGTATTATCGAGGCTAGTCGTATGACCACCGATTAGTCGATCAGGGTCGATTAGTCGTCGATCAGGGTCGATTAGTCGGTCCTGATCGGTCTAGTCGGCTAGTCGGACATTTAGTCGTCCTTGTGCCTGGATGACCTGATCGACCATGTATATACTATATATATGATGTAAATATATGTAATCATGCCCATAATGAATCAGTATCATGGTGATTTAGCCTCTTACCTGTAACTGCTGCTTGCTGATGGCTGAAGCTGACTACTGACTTGTGGTTGTGGCTGATTCTGAAATTACAAAGAAAGAACATATAGTCAGTTAAACAGGCAAAAAAGCAGAGAAACAAGACCTTAAAGAGTAGTAGATAATAGAGCAAGGCAAAACAACTTAACCAAGTACACAAATTTTAACAAATAAGAACTAACAGCAGTTCAACAATCATCACACATCACAGTAGACACTGTGCACAATACATTACATAATTAAACTAATAAACTTAAACAAGTTCTTAAATCTGAAATGGAAATAGTTCTAAACATTCAGTCAACTTCCACTGATCCACAGAATCAGCAATTCAGCCATCTAGAGAAGCAAATCTGCGTCCACTTGGAATTCTTCATTTCCATCAATTGTTGCAGGTCCGCCTGAGTCTTCCTCCCCTTGCTGTCCCTGGTCCTCCATTTCTTCATCTGTTTCTGCTCCACTTGCACCTTGCGCCTCTTCTTCTGCAACTCTGTCTTCCTCTTCTTCATGAACACTACTTTCAGCTGGTGAACTTGTCTTCCTTTTCTTATTCCTCCCATATGTGCGGGTGACATTATTCCTTGCACGAACAGCAGCTTCCCTAGGCATATTGCGGGCTCTAAGCTGGTCGGTTGCACCAACAGCGTCATCAACATGTTCCCAGAGCGCTTCACAGTTGATGTCTACCCACTCACTTTCCCACTGAAACTCTTCTAGCAGCAATGGGTTAGATCTCTTGCCTTTAGAACCAAGCTCACGAATTTTCTGAAACCTGAATGTCATTCTACGGTTGTAGCTAACATAGACCAACTTGTTCAACCTAGCATGCTCGAGACGGTTCCTCTTTTTAGTATGCACCTGCAGCCATAGAATTATAGAAAATAGGAGCAAAATCATTAGATGGCTGCAAGCCTGCAGCCCTGCAACATATAAGAATGCATTAGTATGCACCTATGGCTGGAAATTGCCCTTACATGAGCAAATGCGCTCCAGTTGCGCTCACAACCAGATGCCGAACAACACAAACTTACAATCCGTTTTGCTAAAGTATGTAGCTCGAATGCAAGGCCACCAAAAGCATCCCACCATAGAACTGCAATTGTTACAAGCAAAAACAATAATATAATCAGCAGCTCATCACATATAGAAGAGAATTATAGAGAAGAGAATTATAGCTTACCAGGATTTTTGTCATTTCTCTCTATTATTGCTAATCTCTTTGAGAAACATTCACCCTCAGCCCTGTCATAATCATCAGCTTGTTTGCTTATTATCCTCGCTTCACTCTCATCAGGCACCATCTTCCATACAATGTCATTAAACATGCACCTTAGCTTTGTAGCTAGTCTCCTATCCTTTTCCTTTATGGCAAAGTACTTTCCAGGATTCAAGAAGAGAGCTGCTCCATATAGTTTTTGCTCCATCTGGTTTGTCCATCTCTCATCAAAGTATTTCAGCACATCATCACGTAATGTTGGTTTCTCCGCCAAAGTTTCCTTGATGGTCTTCTTTGCAAAATCCATTGCTGCCATTATCTCAGGAAGTGCTGGTGTTTCATCACCATCCGCTATCCTTAGAGCAATGAGAAGGGGCTGTGTTGCTTTTATACAATACTCCACATTTTTCCAAAATGATATGGAAATGATTGTGTTCTCAGCCCTTTTCCCTTCAGCACTTTTTGACAAGGTGTTGGACTGCCATTCTTCACTCACAAACATACTCCTCAAACCTGATTTGTTCTTATGCATGCTTGCTAATGTGAGATAGGAAGTAGCAAAGCGAGTAACAGCAGGCCTCACAAGATCACCACCAATCTTCTCTCGCATAAGATCTAGAATCCTCCCATGTTTGTAGATGAACCTACACACCTTCTTAGCCGAATTAATGCAAGAGCTAAACTGAGGTATCTTCCCAATGTCCTCCATCAACAAATCCAAACAGTGGGCAGCACATGGTGTCCAAAACAAAGTTGGGATCCTCTCCATAAGAATTCTTTCAGCAGCCTTGAAGTTTGCACCATTATCTGTGACAATTTGCACGACATGCTCCTTCCCAACCTTGTCAATTTGTTTCTCTAACAAGTCTGCTAACATAGGAGCATTGGCTATCTCACTTGAAGCATTAACTGAACCTAAGAAGAATGTACCAGCTGGGCTATTGGCAAGAAAGTTGATGAGATGACGGTGGCTAGTGTCAGTCCATCCATCTGACATGAGTGTGCATCCATATTCCTTCCAAGCTTCCTCATGCTTCTTTCTTACCTCGTCTGTCTTCTTCACTGCCCTATCAAGTAGTGGATTCCTAATCTCATGGTATGAAGGTGAGCGATACCCAGGACCATATTGCCCAATGGACTCAAGCATAATCTCCCAGCTTCTTGAGTTAATAACATTCAATGGTATTCCATTCTCATAAAAAAAATCAGCCACATGGTCATCTACAATCTGTTTTGCTTCCTTGCTCTTTGTGGAGTACTCAAGAGTGGGCTGTGACATCTTGGACTTGTGTCGTTCTGCAACCACTTCTTCTGGACTCTTGCAAAGCAAAGAGCTCACTGACTTGGAATGCTTTTGTGTTTGTGGTTTCGGTGGAGCAGAAACCACAAAATTTGTGATTGATGCTTGAGCTATCTTCTTCGCTTGCTTTGATTTTGTCCCAGAACTTGGAACTTGTTTCGACTTTGTCCCAGCATTTTGTTCATTTTCAGCAGCAGAAGCACCACCTCCACCTTGATCTATTTCTTCTTCAGTTTCTGTCTCCACATTCTCTACCCCAGTGCCCACAGCCTCAGGTACCTGTTGAGTCCTTGACCTTTGGACCAAGTAAGCATGCATCTCACGCTTAACAAGGTCAGGTGCTTTACCACATTTCACTGCATCACAATAGCCCCCAGCAAGGTGTTGCTTAAACCTTTTAATGCCTGAAGGGATAATCTTTTTGCAGAAAATGCATTGGATGAACTCTTTCTTCCCTACATCTGGCCAAAACCCATACTTCCATCCAGGATCTGATGATTTTGCCTTCCTCTTCTTATCTTCAGCCATGGCAGCAAGATGTGGCGGCAATTTAGCTATGGCTTGAGCTATCAGAGATGCTTCAGTTGGAGCAGCCGAGGACGCTGATGCAGAATGACCTCGAACCTCTTCTGAGACAGCATCAGTCGCAGCTTCATTCTCAGGTAAATAGACCTCAACATTTGCACGGCGTCGAGCCTCTGTAGAGCAGCACAGCCACACAAATCTTCAGAGCAAATGTCGATACACAACAGCAGATCGAGTAGCAGAGGCAATCTGACATAGACACTAACCTTCAGAGTCTGTGCTCATCTTGATGCTTGAGACCTCCCGTGTTCGCCCTCCAGACGTCGAGGAGCCTCAGAGGCGGGCAGAGCTGGTTCCGGCAAGGGAAGAGACAGGCGCGGGCGGAGGTGGAGGCGCGGGCGGAGGTGGACGCGCGGACGGAGAAGCAGATGACGGTGAGATGCGGAGCCGCGGACTGAGCTTCGAACGATGGAAGAGGCGGAGGAGACGCGGGCGGAGGTGCTGGCGGCGCCGGCGGCTGCGAGAGAGCAGAGGCAGAGCGGGAAGGGGAAAAGTGGAGCGGGAGCTGGAAATCGTCGGTGGCTGCAGCTCTGGGAGTAGGTCTAGGTCACTCACTCACTCCTCTTGTTCTTGCCCTAATGGGCCGGCTAAAGCTAGGCCGAGTTTCTCTTGCTTCCTACAAACCAGCCCAATTAGTCGTCCAGGAAGCCTGATCGGATGACTAATCGTGACTAATCGCGATTAGTCGGACGATAAGGTTTCTGATCGAACAAACCTTATCGAATGCCCTTATCGAGCACGAAGTTATGATAAGGACGACTAATCGTGATTAATCGCGATTAGTCGTCCGATATGAAAACAGGGCTCTGGTTGAATGGGCGGCCTAAAGTCACTGCACATGCTTCATAGAGTACTGTTCACACAATAAAAAACAATGATTAATCAGTCCTTAGCTATTTCATCTTTTCTAACACAATAAACAATATTCAAGAGTTGACCAGTTCAGTTTTTTAAAGCAAAAATGGATATTGTTTTTATATTTCAAGTGCATACAAATAAGGCATTAATGCAGACTTAGAATCTCATAAGCCATTGCAGCGTCAAACGAAACATATTTGAATGTCTGGCAAAACATATTTTAACAAGTATAGATCAAAGAAATCTATACCTAAATTGTATGCATGTATACAAGTTAGTCCGGAAGGGATGCATATGTTTGCTGGATTAATGTTTTTAATTTGGTGCTGAAACTCAAAATGTTCAGAACTTTGCACTGGCGCCATAATTTAGACATATAATCAGTTATAACTAATCTTAGTTTGTTCCTGTACAGTGATGCGCCTCAGAATTTTTCCATGCCTGTATCACTATGTTTTCTCATTTGGGGTAAACCAAACTCTGGTTCTAGCTTATGAAAATAAGTTGTTGGTGGTCACATAGAATGAAGCTCAACAACTACCTTGATAAGCTACTGAAGTAAGATTCGTTATGTTAGTGTATAATTGAATTGAGGCAACTTTGTCAAGTATTGTCACTAGTCTCAAAAAAGAATTCGATTTGAAAGTAAATCCAGCGCTGATTAAGGCTATCCTTGGAGGTGTTGCGTCAGTAGATGAAGTACACAAATGTCTTTATCAACTCATTTTGTATAAAGGTTACTTTGGATGGGGGGAGTGCTGTGAGAAAGGCTATGCTGCTATGCACGAATAGGGTAGGGGAGCAGGTGCCGCTACAAATCCAAACGATGAAAACCGACAAGACAGAGAGGAGCGATGCAAGCCTGCTCACCGGTGGGCTTTGGAGAAGCACAGCGCAGAACCGAAGGACCACAGCGGGTCAGCAGTGCTAGGACTGGAGGACCGTACACCACAAACAGCGAGCACGGGCTCCAAGCCCGATGGCCGGAGCGCCTAGGACCGAGGGAGAGCGCCGCTTCTGAGAGCAAGCATGGCGTCTGAACACCTAGTTTGTAGTGCTGCTGCTAGGCACACTGGAGCCCCACATCGACAAACAAAGGACTGAGCAGAAACGGAAGCGACGCTCCCAAGAACAGACGAATGAACATGAGGAGCGACGGCCACAAAATCAACAAAATCCGACTCTCAACAAAACAGATCGAGCTCAAACTTTTCCTATATGAAATTTAACTGGGTACGAATAAATTCCCAAGAAATCATCGCCTGGGATTAACCCAAACTCTGGCAAAATCAGATCATAGCCAAGAACAAAAAAGGGGAAAATTAGTGAACGAAAATCACAGCTTCAATTGAGGAATCCCGAAGGACAATTGGAGTAGGAGTACACACCTAGACGACGACGAAGAGAGCGGCGCTAGGGCACCTGGGAAGATGGTGGCGGCGACGCTAGGGCACCCGGCGACGGCAGTGTACGGAACAGGGGAAAAAATCAGTAGCCCTTCGGCATCATTTACCATGATGCGGGGAAGGACTTGGCTGCTGCCAGGGCGCGTTGGGCCTATATATTGGCCACCATTTACCATGACGGGCGGCTAATGTGGCCCGCAACGGTTAATGGTCCATTTACCATGACGAGTGGCTAATGTGGCCCGCAACGGTTAATGTTTTACATTTTTTCTAAATTCAAAATGAAAGGTTTTACAATGTTTTAAAACTAATTTTATATTCATAGTGGTTTATAAATTACATAGTACTAGTGGTGGTGGTGCAGAAGTGGTAGTAGAGTAGGAGTTGTATTTGTAGGGTACTACTTGTGTAGTAGGGTAGTATTACTAGTAGTGTAGTAGGAGGAGCAGTGTAGTACGTAGTAGTGTAGTACGAGCAGTGTAGTAGTACGTTGTAGAGTAATAATGTAGTAAGTATTAGTGTAGTAGGAGTTCCATTACAATAAAAGTTAGTTACATAAAAAGTTCTCTTAATCAAAAAGTGAGTTCACTATTACATAAATGTGAGGCATACATATATATATATCACTTTTTCGCTGGAAGTGATCCTATGACGGACTTCTTCTCACCGTCGGGGTGAAACCAGGGCTTGATCTTGGTCTTGTTCAGGCAGTCCTTGACTTTCTTGATCTTGCGTGGATGATCGGTAAAGAGCGATGTCTCGTCGTAGTTGTTGTATTCTTCAGGACTCTGGACTCCATCGGCTCCCACAATTCTCTGCTTTCCTAACACAACCACATGCCTCTTGGATTCTTCGGGATTTGTGTAGTAAGCTACATGCGTGACACGGTTTGCGAGTACCCACTCATCATCTTTGTAGCCGACACTTTGAAGTTCAACGCTAGTTAGCCCATAATCGTCCACGATAACCGCCTTCGGCTTGACCCACTCACATCGAAATATGGGTATCACTAGGTCACCGCTGTAGTCAAGTTCCCATATCTCTTTGATCTGCCCATAGTATGTCTTCGTCTTCCCCGTCGCCTTGTCGATGCCCTCATATCGAACACCACAATTATGTGCCACGCTCTTTTTGTCCTTCTCTTTCATGTGGAACCTGTATCCATTGATGTCATACCCTTGCCACGTGGTGATTTGGCTGGACGAGCCGGATGCAAGCCTCGATTCTAAGGTACCATTCGGTATGTCCTGCTTCTAGATCCACGTCATGAAATAGATCTTGTGTTGTCTCTATACCCAAGCATCCGTGCGTCCATCACTAGCGTGGCGGATCTCATTCAGGTGCTGCTCAACCCACTTCTCCATTGACACTAACTGATTAAGGGCACCATGATGGGCATCTTGCACGATCTCATTCTCTATATCAGTGCGTACTTTCCTCCCCGTGCACCCCATCCCCATTGTTCTGCTTTCATGCTGATGGACGGGCAGCCCAATAGCATTTCCATCCCGGACATATCTCGTGCAACAGTTAACGGCCTCCTCTATTGTGTATGCCTCAATCATTGAGCCCTCCGGGTAAGCACGGTTATGAACGTATCTGTTGAGGGTGGACATGAACCGCTCGTACGCCCACATCTGGTGCAAGTAGACAGGACCCAGCTCATGTATCTGATCGACCATGTGCATCATTAGGTGTGGCATAATATCGAAGAAAGATGGTGGGAAGCACATCTCGAGCTGGTAAAGGGTCTTTGTGATGAACTCTTTTAGGATAGGCAGCTCAGCTTCATTGATGACTTTCTCTGTGATGCGGTTAAAGAAGTAGCACATGCGCGTGATGACCATCTTCATGTAGTTTGGACCGATAACCCTGATCACAATCAGAAGGAACACTGTCAGCATGATGTGGCAGTCGTGGGAGTTGAAGTGGGTCATAGTGAGGTCCTTCATCGAGACCAAGCTCTTGATGTTCGAAGAGAAACCGATCGGCACCTTCACAACCCTAAGCCACTGGCAGAAAGCTCTCCTCTCATCCCTTGTCAGGTTGTAGCTCGCACCCAAAACGTCAAATTTATTTACACCCTTTTCCGCCTGTGTCGGGTGGATTTCGTGTCTGATGTTCTAGTTCACAAGATCCAAACGTGACTTGAGACCATCTTTCACTTAGTCTTGATGTCAAGCAGGACCCCGATTATGCTCTCGAAGATATTCTTCTCTAGGTGCATACAGTCGATGGCATGGGGTGTATCTAGCTCCTTCCAGTACAACAGGAACTTGTAGAAACATGACTACTTCTTGAATGGAATGGGGGGCGGGGCAGGCTCTGCTTCTTCCTCTGCCTCATCCCGCTTTCTCTTCTTCCCCCTTGGCTTCTTCTTCGGCACATCTTCCCCTTTCTTTTTCTTTTTGAATTCTACGTTTGTGCCCTTGACCATGTCAAACACCTTTTGTCCGTACCTAGTCCTTTCAAGCTCGTCAGTTTTAGGCTCTTCCTCGTTGTCGAAGTACGGTTTCATCAAAGGATGCCGATACCTGTGCTTCGTGGGGAGGAATCGCCTGTGCCTCATGTACACCAAGTTTTTGGATGCACTAAGGTAAGTGTAGCAGGTACCATCAATGCAAACTACGCAGCCGGTCTTACCTTTAATCTGCCCCGACAGTGAAAAAAGACCAGGATAATCGGTGATGGTGACAAAGATGATGGCTTTTAGAGTGAACTCCTTATTTAGGGACACATCCATCATCTTGACACCTTCCTCCTAAAGTTTCTGCATGTACTCCATCAACGGCTCCAGGAACATGCCTATATCATTGCCTAGCTGTCTCGGTCCTGAAATAAGCATGGTCAGCAGAAGATACCTACGCTTCTGACATAGGTACTGACGTAGGTTGTAGATGGTGAGGGTGACCGGCCAGCTGCTGTGCAAGTTGTTCAGGTCACTGTTGACGGCAGATAAGTGTCAATTTTAACCATCAATGAAATATGAAAAAGGGCCTAAAAATAATTACCACTTAGATATAGGGGGTTTACTAACAGAATTCCACGAGTTTTGGTGAATGTCTGTTTCTGCAGGGTGTCCACTGAAAAGAACCATGGAAGGCCCACATGTTAGGTTTACACAGAGACAAAGGGGCTACTCATAACTTTTCTGGAATCTGGAAGATACAAGAAGACTCTAGAAACAAATGGGAGGCAAAACGGGCCCGGAAGTGGGGCGCCCGCCCCCCTCCTTGGGATCCCGCCCCAGTGGCTCAGCCAATCAGGCTCCACCTCACGGATCCTGCTTCCACTGCCTTTGAGGATCAATAAAAAGTTGTTAATCAAGGTCGGTTTGATCCGACGGCTGTGGTGCTTCCTAGAGGTACAGGGCTATATAAGCAAGGCCCCTGGCCCCTGGAGGAGGCATCCCTTAAACCCTAATTCATTTTCTCCAGTTGGGATCAACTGAGAGGGGTCCCTCGAATGGATCTCCTCTCCATAGCTAGCCATCAAGAGAAGATTAGTCCTCATTAGGATCTAGTCTTAGCAAAATAGAGAGATAGAGAGCGAGGAAAGAGTTGAGGTGGTGTCAGCATGTCGGTGCTCCCTCTCCGGCTTGTACTTTGACGGATTCAGGCTTCTCCGAGTCTGCATCCGGGATACTTCTGGTAATTGATCTTTATTCAAGTATTTGTCTTACTCTTTTGTTCATTGGTTCACAGTTCTTATGATTGCTCTAGTTCTTGTTAGCGCTCTGAATTGGAGTAGTAATTATTAGCATAAGCATGGTGCTTAGGCTGTCGGTTACCTGTGTTTGCGCCCTATTATCTGGTTGTGTGGTAGTTACGGGAGGTGACAGCCCCGTCCACACCGAATTGAGTAGGTTCTTAAATTAGTAGGACCATAGTCGCGTCGGTAGAGTTATCCTTTGTGGTGCTTTCCCATCTAGCGGCGTCCCAAAGTGAACATTAGAAGGACATTTGAATCATAACCTTGCCTTGCATAGGATCATTACCATAGGAATCCTCTCTACCCATCATATCTTAAACCTTGATTACTACCCTTCGATAAACTAGTTGTTTGGTGATCCACACACGTTTCCCTGTGGATACGATATTTAAAACCCTCCAGGTGAAAGCTACAACGGTATCTGTGCGCCTGCGGATTTATCTGTGTGCGTTAAAAATACCAACAAGCTTTTTAGCGCCGTTACCGGGGAAACAGTTGTTGTGATTCATCAAACCAAATTTGTCCTTGTATCTTTCCTTTTCAAGCATGGATAACATCACTCCTATCAATCAATATGCTGCTCCCACGGGTGCCCAACTAGAGCCACCAGAATCTTCCAAACCTATCCTCACACCTAGCTATGAGTTGGATCCGTGCTTAATAAATATGTTCCAGGACCATTCATTCTCAGGAGAAGACGATGTAAACCCATACACACACCTACAGGAATTTGAGCTAATTTGTGCATGCCTGCAAATTGAAGGCATGTCACATGAAACATTAAGGTGGAAGCTATTTCCATTCTCTTTAACAGGAAAAGCTATACACTGGTATTCCCGAACCGTAGGGAGTGTACAAGGAGATTAGAGAACTTTACGCTCTAGCTTTTGCTTACATTTCTTTCCCATTCTCTCTGTGGTTAAACTTCGAACAAAGGTTCTAACTTTTAAACAAGAAGGAAAAGAATCTCTTGGTATGGCTTGGGCACATTTTAATGACCTACTCAATTCTGGCCCTGACCTTTCCATTCAAGACCAAATGCTCTTGCAACACTTTTATGTGGGTCTTAGTGGAGAAACCACATAACTTCTTGATACATCCTCTGGAGGCTCTTTCTTGCATCTCTCAGCTAGTGAAGGGAGAGAGATCCTTACAAAAATCCTTGAAAACACCCCTTACACTAGCATTCTCGATGATCCCCTAGAAGACGTAGTTGAGACAGCTCCTGAGGAAGAACCTATGATAGTTGAGCCTGAACCTTTAGCTACTCCACTTGAAGCCTCAACTATCCTCCAAGTTCTTGAACCGCCGAAGGAGGAAGAAATTCCACTTTCGGAAGACACGTTTAAGTTCAAGGAGTATCTTTTCTCCAATTTTGGAAACACCATGAATTATTCTGCAATTAGGAAGTCTTTGGCACCATCTGCACCTAACCAGCACCTTTCTGATCCAACCGAAGATAAGTTCCTTAAAGAAAATGTGAAGGAGTTGACAACAATCATAAGTAATGATTGGTTGAGAGAATCTGAGCTTTCGCATGAAGTCATTCGTCTAGATTCTCCTTCTACCTCTATTAGTTGTCAGATTCATCAAACCTCCTTCGATGCTACTTATAATCTAGTTGTAGGAGTAAATATCATATCTAAGTATTTTGCACATATACTTTTTGAAGATATGAAATTAACTCCAACAACCAAGCTTCTAAAAAGTCTCTCAGGCCAAATCCTTCCTAGTGAAGGAATCTTCCACTTCATTCCTATCAAAGTAGACAAAACCAAGGTGTACCTTAGTTTCTATATTTTCGATACTTGGAAATTCGACCTTTTGATTGGACATCCACTAGAGAGACTTATCCATGAAGGAAGAAAGGGGAGTATAAATGTACATCTCGGGAAAAGCCTAAACCTTTCCATTCCCATCACCTAATCACTCCACACCAAGATGGAGTTAAGTCCTGAGCAATAACCAATGGAGGGGATAATGGCAATGTCTTTCCTAGAATCATCCAATAAAGATCTCGAAGAAGTCGCCAAAGATTTCATCAAAGAAATAGAACAACCGCAAAATTCTTTACCTTTGGATGTAACTCAGGAACCTCCAAAATCCCCCATTGAGCTCAAACCCCTTCCTTCGGGATTGAAATACGCTTTTCTAAATGATAAGGAGTCTGCTGTGATAATTAGTGATAAACTTTCTGAATATGAGACCATCTGACTCCTTACTGTTTTAGAAAAGCATCGTTCTGCTTTTTGCTACTCACTCCAAGACCTCAAGGGGATTAGTCCTGCTCTTTGCACTCATCACATCCCTATAGACCCAGCTTATACACCATCTAGGGAGTCCCAATGTAGGCTTAATAATGCGATGTGGGATGTTGTTAAGAAAGAGGTTTTAAAACTCCTACATGCAGGGATAATATATCCTGTACCACATAGTGAGTGGGTGAGCCCGGTGCAAGTTGTACCCAAGAAAGGGGGTATGACTGTGGTAAAAAATGGGAGAAATGAATTGATCCCACAATGAACCATCACCAGATGGCGGATGTGCATAGATTATCAAAAACTCAATAAGGCAACAAAGAAATATCACTTCCTATTACCCTTCATCGATGAGATGTTGGAACGGCTTGCAAAGCACTCTTTCTTTTGTTTCCTTGATGGGTATTCTGGTTACCATCAAATCCCGATCCATCCTGATGACCAAAGCAAAACCACTTTCACTTGTCCCTATGGAACTTATGCCTATCGTAGGATGTCTTTTGGTCTGTGCAATGCTCCAGCCTCGTACCAAAGGTGCATGATGTCTATATTTTCTGATATGGTAGAGAAAATCATGGAAGTTTTTATGGATGACTTTTCTATTTATGGAAAAACTTTTGATGATTGCTTAGAAAACCTAGATAAGGTTTTGCAAAGATGTGTGGAAAAACACTTAGTCCTTAATTGGAAAAAAATGTCATTTCATGGTTAGAGAGGGCATAGTGCTTGGACACTTGGTGTCCGAACGTGGAATCGAGGTAGATCGTGCAAAGATAGAAGTGATAGAGAATCTGCCTCCTCCTACTAACATCAAAGGGGTACGAAGTTTTCTTGGTCATGCGGGGTTCTATAGACGTTTTATAAAAGACTTTTCTCACATTGCTAGACCCCTCACAAATTTACTAGCCAAGGATGCTCCCTTTGAGTTTGATGATAAGTGTTTAGATGCTTTTCATATTCTTAAGAAAGCACTCATCTCTGCACCAATCATTCAACCCCCTGATTGGTCGCTACCTTTTGAAATCATGTGTGATGCTAGTGATTATGCTGTGGGGGTAGTTTTGGGTCAAACAAAGGATAGAAAGCATCATGCAATTACTTATGCTAGTAAAACTCTATCAGGACCTCAACTTAATTATGCAACAATTGAAAAAGAGCTCCTGGCTGTTGTTTTTGCTGTTGATAAGTTTAGATCTTACTTAGTAGGAGCTAAGGTGATTATTCATACTGATCATGCTGATTTGAAATACCTGCTCACTAAGAAAGATGCTAAACCACGACTTATAAGATGGATTTTGTTACTCCAAGAATTTGATTTATTAATAAAAGATAAAAAGGGAATAAAAAATTCTGTAGCTGATCACTTATCTAGGATGCAGTTTGAAAATCCACATGAATTGCCCATCAACGACTACCTGCGAGATGACATGCTCTACAAGGTCGCGAGCGTCAACCCCTGGTACGCAAATATTGTCAATTTTATGGTTGCAGGTTATGTACCACCAGGGGAGAACAAACGCAAGCTTATTCAAGAAAGTCATCTCCACTTATGGGATGACCCGTACCTCTTCCGAGTTTGTTATGATGGTCTACTCAGGAGGTGTGTACCAACTGAAGAAGGAATCAAGATCATTGAAAGATGCCATTCATCACCATATGGAGGACATTATGGGGCATTCCGTACTCATGCAATAATCTGGCAATGTGGATTTTTCTGGCCAACCATGTATGAAGACACAAAAGATTTCATCCAAAGATGTGGAGCATGTCAGAGGCATAGGAACATAAATACACGAGATGCCATGCCACTCACCAACAATTTCCAGATAGAACTCTTTGATATATGGGGAATCGACTACATGGGACCATTTCCAAAGTCCAAGCAGTGTGAATACATCTTAGTGGCGGTTGATTATGTTTCAAAGTGGGTTGAAGCTCTACCATGTCGAGCTATAGATTCCAAACACGCCAAGAGGATGTTTGCAGAAACCATCTTTCCATGCTTTGGAGTTCCAAGCATGGTGATTAGTGATCGAGGTTCTCACTTCATTGATAGGAAGTTTCAATGCTTCTTACACAATCATGGGGTCCGTCACAATGTTACGACACCATACCATCCTCAAACAATTGGGCAAGCAGAAACATCAAACAAGCAGATCAAGAACATTCTATAAAAGACTGTCAATGAGATGGGGACAGGCTGGAAGGACAAGCTTCATGGAGCACTATGGGCTTACAGAACAGCCTACAAAACACCTCTTGGAATGTCACCATACTAGCTGGTCTACGGGAAGACATACCACTTACCTGTCGAGCTGGAATTCAAGGCACACTGGGCCATAAAGAGATGGAACATGGATTTTGAAGAAGCTGGGGAGAAAAGAAAGATGCAACTCTCTGAGCTCGAGGAATGGCGAGAAAAGGCATATCATAATACAAAGATCTACAAAGACAGGACAAAGAGGTGGCATGACAAAAGATTGAAGAAGAAGGAATTCAAACCAGGTGACAAGGTGTTACTATTCAACTCTAGAGTAAAGCTGTTCGGACATGAAAAACTACGAAGTAAATGGGAAGGACCATTCAAGGTAATTGAAGTAGCATCACATGGAGTGGTCACGCTTCAAAACGGTGAAGGTAAGCTTTTCAAGGTAAATGGCCAACATCTAGACGTTTTCTTTGATGCACAATTACCAGAAGAAGAATTAGACATAGTTAATTATATAGAATTTAAAATTACTAAAAGAAAGAAAAAGGATACCTTGCTAAATTCTGCATAGAAATCATGGGCAACACTCTAGACAATTAATGCTTAATTTCCTAACCCTTAATCTATTCCACGAGTTTTGTTGTCTATTTGAGTTGTGCAGGAGTTATTAAGAAGAGACGACAAGTAAGTAGATGTTCTATCTACTAGTGGAGCACTATCTCAACAATCATCATCAATCAAGCTCCACTAGAGGAAGTACATCTTCACTGCCAGTCTGCTACACTATAAGATCAAACGACTACGTCAACATCTAGCTTGGGGGAGAGCACCCCCATGTTTCCAGCTAAGTATTTTCTTTCCTCAGCTTTACTTTATTCCTTACAAGTTTTCTTAATTTGTAATAATAATGGTCTAAAATAACTAAAGCAAAATAAAAAGGGTGTCTAGTTTACTTATTTTTGTTCTTAAAAGAGTTGTTAATAAAAGAGGACTCTCTAAGTAATCTCTCACATGGAAATGATGAATAGTTGCTCTGCTGTAATTCCTTTCAAGTACCTAGTTTTCAACCTCGAACTCTCTCAAGTTTTGGACACAACTGTTTTGATATAAGATTTGCTCTAAACCTGAAACTTGTGGGTAGCAAATGCTTGATCTATGTCTAGGTAGTTGGCAGATATGATATGGGAAGGTTTGAGCTGTTGTTTATCTTGTTCCTAGAGATACTAGAGTTCTGGAGATTTTATCTTTTGAAAATATAAAAATGCTGCATGATGAGTTCCTGTATGACGAGAGCTTGAATTCCTACCACAGCCATATATATAAGCTTGTTAGACTAGGAAAACTTCCACTCATCTTTAGTGCTTGTAAGCATTGAGTGTGGTCAAGCTGTGTCGACCCTTAGGGATTGGTTATGCGGTTAAAATCAAGATCACGCACACTCCACCCATATATACTATTTCTACCCTAGAAGTATGCATCCACATACTTTCTATTTTAGACACATCCCAAAATTGTTCTACTCCTACACTGGGAGCGAGCATAAAAAATTTTCCTTCGTCCATTGCTAGCCCCTTTTGTTACGCAATAAAGCTCCAAGTATCCCTTTTACTACTACCTCTATCTATATATCCAAAAGGAGGCTTGGGTGCTCTGAAAAAAAGAGAAAGAAAAAAAGAAGAAGAAAAGAGAGGAAAAAGAAAAATAAAAGAAAGAGGACAAATATCCCAACATAGAGAGATTTTTGAGCAGCCCAAGTTCTTTCCAAAATTCTTCAAAGATCAAGAGAGGTGTGTATTTCTTCAAAGGAGAAAAAGTAAAATTAGGTATTCACCATTATCATCCCTTTACACCTTTATTTCTACATACATCTATCATCATCACCATTTGCCACTATCACCATATATCCACTCAAACCATATACGTAGGACCACACGCATGCATATCTTGATTTGACTATATGGCTGGACTCATTCCTCTGGATCCATGGTTTGACTGTGCAATAGATGTTTGCAAGTATGTATTAGCTATCTCCCCACCTATGAGCTCCACATAAGCTTGTTAATTGTAGGATGAAAGAGAGAAGGCATACACCATTAATGCCTTGGTAAGGATCCACAAATACCACAAATGAGGGACTTGAGAGGGTCATACAAAGGAATCTCTGAGTTTTATTTGAAAATCTTGCAAAACTCCAGAATAATAGTTGATCAAAGAGCTTCAAACATGGCTCTTGACTTAACCGTTCTGTCTTTCAACTACTCAAGACCCAAGTGACGGCTACAAGCCCCATGGTGGAAGGTAATATGGGTAAGTTTGAAAGTCAGAATAGTTCACTCTAAACCGAAGAAGAGTTCTTGTTTGAACGCATGTGTACTTTTAAGGCGTGAAAGCATTGTAGCAACTCCTGATCCATCACTGAGTTTATCTTTACTCAGGGACGAGCAAAGGGTAAGCTTGGGGGAGTTTGTTGACGGTAGATAAGTGTCAATTTTAACCGTCAACGAAATATGAAAAAGGGCCTAAACATAATTACCACTTAGATATAGGGGGTTTACTGACAGAATTCCATGAGTTTTGGTGAATGTCTATTTCTGCAGGGTGTCCACTGAAAAGAACCATGGAAGGCCCACATATCAGGTTTACATAGAGACAAAGGGGCTACAAATAACTTTTCTGGAATCTGGAAGATACGAGAAGACTCTATAAACAAATGGGAGGCAAAACGGGACCGGAAGTGGGGCGCCCACCCCCTCCTTGGGCGCCCGCCCCAGTGGCTCAGCCAATCAGGCTCCACCTCACGGATCCTGCTTCCACCGCCTTTGAGGATCAATAAAAAGTCGTTAATCAAGGTCAGTTTGATCCGATGGCTGTGGTGCTTCCTAGAGGGCTATATAAGTAAGGCCCCTGGCCCCTGGAGGAGGCATCCCTTAAACCCTAATTCATTTTCTCCAGTTGGGATCAGCTGAGAGGGGTCTCTCGAATGGATCTCCTCTCCATAGCTAGCCATCAAGAGAAGATTAGTCCTCATTAGGATCTAGTCTTAGCAAAATAGAGAGATAGAGAGCGAGGAAAGAGTTGGAGGTGGTGCCGACATGTCGGTGCTCCCTCTCTGGCTTGTACTTTGACGGATTTAGGTTTCTCTGAGTCTGCATCCATGATACTTCTGGTAATTGATCTTTATTCAAGTATTTATCTTACTCTTTTGTTCATTGGTTCATAGTTCTTATGATTGCTCTAGTTCTTGTTAGTGCTCTGAATTAGAGTAGTAATTGTTAGCATAAGCGTGGTGCTTAGGTTGTCGGTTACCTGTGTTTGCGCCCTATTCTCTGGTTGTGTGGTAGTTATGGGAGGTGACAGCCCCGTCCACACCGAATTGAGTAGGTTCTTGCCTTGCCTTGCATAGGATCATTACCATAGGAATCCTCTCTACCAATCATATCTTAAACCGTGATTGTTACCCTTGGATAAACTAGTTGTTTGGTGATCCACACACGTTTCCCTGTGGATACGATATTTAAAACCCTCCGGGTGAAAGCTACAACGGTATCCGTGCGCTTGCGGATTTATCTGTGTGCGTTAAAAATACCAATAGTCACCGAAGGGATTCATCCCATCGGTACTCAACGTGAACCTGACGTTCCTGGCCTCGTTCCCAAACTCTGGGAACCTAGCGTCGAAACGCTTCCACTGCCTGCTATCGGAGGGATGTCGCAGCTTTCCATCGCCCTTCTTATGTTGAGGTGATGCATGCCAGGATATGAGCTTGGCATCCCCTAGGTTCCCAAATAGTGCACGCAGCCGATCGATGATGTGTAGGTACCACACCGACAGGGCAGGACTTTTCCTCTGTGTGTAACCCTCTTCTTCGTCGTCCTCAGGAGGCGGCTGCTTCTTCTTGGTCGTATTCTTCTTTGTCTTCTTTGGCCCTCTGAAGCGTCCCTCCTCATCATCCGTGCGACAACCGACATTCTTCTTGTACCGACTCGCGCCACAGTGCAGACAACTCTACAAATTATCATACTGCGCGCCCCGATATAGAATACAGTGGTTAGGACATGCATGGAACTTCTTAAGCTTCATAGCCACTGGCCTGATCAGCTTCTTCGCCTGATAGGTATTGGCGGGCACCTTGTTACCCTCTGGAAACGTGTCACCAAGGATACGTAACAGGTCGTTAAAGCTAGCGTCGGTCCAGCCATGGCGGGCCTTGCACATTAGCAACTGGAGGTTGAAACGTAGCGCCATCCAATGCTCTGGACATTTGCCGCCGTCCTTGTAGAGGGAATCCATTGCTGCCTGCTTCATCTCTCTGAAATTCTCAAGCCACTTTGGATTCCCAAACAAAATATCGTCATGGTCCATACGGTTCGCAATCTCCTCAAGAAGCTCCGCATCCTCGGGACGCAATGTATCAATCACCGAGTCACCGTTCCCATCGCCATCGTCGTCTGCCACGTCTTCGAGCATATAAGCCATCGTGATGTAGTCATGACTCGCATTGTCTCCGCTGGTGGCTGTTGCTCCCGCCGAGGGTTGTTGTCCCCTGTCATTCGCCACCGCCGTCGATGTCATCGACGAGTTACCCAAAGATGAATCGGTGACACTCAGCTCTTTTTCGCTGTGATGCTTCCACACAAGGTACTTCGGGTCCTTGATGAAACTGTATCGTAAGAGGTGAGATTGCACCACGTTGTCTTCCTGGGCAAGTTGATTCTTGCAGTGATTGCACGGACAAATCATGCGATCCCGATCCAGACTCAGACGATGCTTCTGCGCAACAGGCATGAACCTCTTCCTCACATTTCCCAGGAAAGCCAAATCCATCCTGGATGTCTGGTACATCCACTTGTCCCTATCCATGACCATGACCTTCACCAAATTAGCAGAGCTGCACAAGAAAAATGCATCAGACTAACTCTAGATATGTTATTCTCTCTCCTCCCATTTGGATCTTGATTTAGATCTAGTGAAAAACCACCTAAATCATGTAAAAGAGAGGAATACTAGTGTTGGAGAGTAAGAATCAACCTCTTGCGGTGCCACCCTTCACCAAATTAGCAGAGCTGCACAAGAAAAATGCATCAGAGTAGCTCTAGATCTGTTATTCTCTCTCCTCCCATTTAGATCTAGATCTAGATCTAGTGAAAAACCACCTAAATCATGTAAAAGAGAGGAAAACCAGTGTTGGAGAGTAAAAATCAACCTTTTGCGGTGCCACCCTTCACCAAATCCAAGGGCAACCCCCCCTTAAAGTGACTATTTTTAGGGTTTGGAGCTCAAAACCCTAAAAAATGGAGGTGGAGCCGCGGGGAAAAAGGGTGGGGTGGCTGCCCTATATATAGTGTAGGATTAACCGTTGCAGTTGAATTAAGGCAACCGCAACGGCTAATAGGTACGTGGCCCGCAACGGTTAATCGATTAACCGTTGCGGTTGGATTAAGGCAACCGCAATGGTTAATGGATGATTAACCGTTGCGGTTGTTTTACGTGGCCCGCAACGGTTAATCGATTAACTGTTGCGGGAGCTGCCCGTCCGTACGGCATGGCAGACTGCAAATAACCATTGCGGGTTTCTCTTTTGTCCGCAACGGTTAATGGAGGTCAAGTGCGACGCAAAAGATTTTGTGTAGTAGTGATCCACACACGCATAGAAACACCTTTGCAGATTATGGAAATGATTTAACCATGTTGTAAGTACATTGATGTGTATTGAGCTTAATGACCTTGTATTTTCTTAGGTGAATCTTGTCAACCAACAAAAACGAAGCAGGGTAAAATTGTCCATACATCATGCCTAAACAAATTTGGCATCTTATTGGCAAGAAGATACATAATTGAATTAATGAGTAGAAGAGTATGTGGTGTTGCTTATCATGAAGACTCTTTGGAGCCTGAAAATGAGGTGGAACAGCTGCTATGCAAAAAAAGTTCTTGATGATTTTATTAGCACTTCACATTGAATAGTAAAATTTAAGTAAAAGGATCCAAATGAAATCTCATAGTACCATGTTAAATATGAATGATTTTAAATTGGGAGTATTTCTAAATCAATGATGAATGGTTGAATTTTAGAATGTAACACGTAGAGAGATTAGAATTTAAGTCCGAATTTGTTTTTTTCCCTCTAACCCCTAGTAGTTTGAAAGCAACCGTGTACCAACATTCACTAGCGACCAGCATTGGTCAGAGAGTTGCTTGGTGCCCCGGCCCAGCTACTATGGCCATGACCAACATACCACGCTAGCTAGTGGCCTTGTTAGGCCATGTAGGTTAGGATGCCACATGGGCACATGTAGAGAAAAATCAAGAAAATGGTCATTACGCGGGCTATCAGTGTGATTTGCAGAAGCCATAGACACTTCAACTCACATTTTGCACAAGTATCCAATGAAGAACACACTATGGCAAACGAGCGCTTCTAAAATGTGTTTTTCTTGACGTGTGACGTCCATCATTGGCACACGACGATTACATTAGGACTAGCCATTGGGTGTAGAGATAATGGACAACGAGAGACTAATGGGGCCCATAGGAAAATTATATGACTGGTTTGAATTGGGAAATGCAGTAGCCTTAGGCCATCGATTACAACGTGGAAGATAATTTTTTTTTTCTAAGGCAGTCAATCATCAGTGTGATTGGCAGTGATGGTTATTGTTCCGCTGCAGCTACAACTGCACTGGTTGTAGGCTTGTAGCTACCATCAACCAGCAGCCTGCCAGCATTTGATTTACGACTACTGCAATTCAAAGCTGGCGGGAAGAACTTGATGACACAACAAATGGCAGGAATTTTGATTTTCAATACAATTCTTATATCAGAAGAAAGAGGCATAATTCTTACATTAGCAACAACAATTTCAAGGAATTCACAACTGGAAAAATGGCTCTGTACATCAGGATTTATTAGATTATGAGCATCCAAACATAAAGCAGCTTTGTTTCTTTGCTCCAGATTCACTTCCACCCTTCTTGCAGGATCCAGCTGCATATAATTATAGGGCTAAGTTGTTTCCTCCCTACAAACCATAGGTCCATGCAAGAAACTGATTATGCTAACGGAAAGAATAATCTACAGGATCGAAATACTCTGCAAATTTTCATTGCTCCAATAAGTATACAGAAGGCCAATTATAGTTTGAGAAGCAAGTGGCCAGAAGCAATGGCGGATCTAGGATTTAAAGGAAAATGGGGCTAAAGTCATCTTCAACCTCTAGAGCCCTTCATTTCTCTCTTTCATACTCCCTCCATCCCAAATTATAAGACGTTTGACTTTTTTGACACCAAGTTTGACCACTCGTCTTATTTAAAAATTTGTGCAAAATATCAATTCTTTTATCGTGGCTTGGTATATTAATAAAAGTTCCTCGAGAATGACTTAAATTTGACTATGTTTGAACAAATTTTTTGAATAAGACGAGTGGTCAAACTTAGGATAAAAAAAGTCAAACGTCTTATAATTTGGGATGGAGGGAGTATCTAAGAAAATTAGGAAGGGCTCCATTGTCATGGAGGTGGTAGGAGGGGCTCGAGCCCCACCCGCTCTACTGTTAGATCCACCCTTGGCCAGAAGGTACACACCATTCATGTGAAGCAAAAAAAAAGCTGAGAGCAAGTCCGCTGAACAACACTATATTATTACTACAAAATTAATAAAAAATACGGGGAATATGTAAGCTTGAGAACAATCCAACATCACTCATGTAACAATTTAGTAGCAACGATAACTAAGAATTGATTACAGCTACCGGTTGTGACACATGACTTTAGCTTAGTGTACCGCCTCATGAGTCGAGCTCGTTTAGCAAAATTCTTAGCCACCGGCAACGCCATCATTCGGTCGTTAGTGCAGCATATAGAATTTGGATGGAAAGATTGGATAACTCAGAACCATCCAACATCCTATATTTTGGCTTTTTTTTTAGTAGGGCATTTTTGGCTTTGACTACTCTAGAGGAGTTGAAACCAATAAAGCTAGAAATAGTAGCTTTATCGGCTCCTACTTCATGCTTAAAGAGAAAAAAGACAGCTAGTGTAGAATATTCTAAAAGCCAGAGCCGTTTTGTGAGGAGAAACCCTTCCAGATGGAGTATTACTATACATTGAAATAAATATTTAGTTCCACTTAGAGTGCATTGAGTTTCATTCTTTTTTTATAGACACAATTTCGAGAAAGTACTACAGCTGACAAATACCAACGAAATGGATGGGTGGAAAGTAAAGCTGGTTTTTTAGAAACCACTTCCTGTTTTCACCTTTCAGCATTTCCAAATGGTGGAAATAGAGAGGTTTCACAGCTATTTCAAGGGAGATAGAGCGATGAGGCAGATTTTATAGTTATTTTAAGCAAATAGCTTATAACTTTTCTACACAGACCCTGAGTTTTATTTCTTCTTCTTTTTCCCCTTACTTTCTCCATTGTAATTGCGTGTATCAGCTTGTGGGCAGGGCCGTGCCGAGGGGCGTGCAAACGGTGCGAGGGAACAGGGCCTCTAATTACCAGGGCCCCCAAAGAGTTCGGCTGCTATCTTTTACAGCCGCTGCAGCAACTTGGCTGCAGCTCCCCTCACGTATTACTGTAGTGACAGCAGGTGCAGCTGTAAAGAAGGTAACAGCCGAACAACTGCAAACTGCTAGTGACCGCCAGCTATAGGGGATAAATTATTCAAGCCCATGCCGTTAACTTTCGTGATGGATTAGCACTGGAACAGGCACGAGTCAGGACTGTTATAAAAAAAAGTCCTAGGTCATTTTAATCTTTTCCTTCAATTTGAATTTACTATCCTTCATATCATTATTATATGAACTATTCCCCATGTTCGGCTGAGCTTATCAGCACGGCTTATCAGCCGTGGAACAGTGTTTTTCTCTCACAGCAAATCAGCCACAGCCGGCTTATAAGCCAAAAAAACAGCCTGCCGAACAGGGCCATTGTTTTTTTTGCAGGCAATCATTATGTGAACTATACCTGTCCTTCGTATGATTACGACTAGTGTTCTAAGGTTAATACTTATATAAAATATGTATGTAGAATTGATAATTATTGTAGTCCTATTTATCAAAGGATGAAGCCTCATTTTACAGCTTGGTACGGGGCCTCAAATTTTACCGGCACGGCCCTGGATACATAAAGCTTACTCCTGAAAAAAAAATACTTAAATTCCTGGTTCTCCAATATGTTTATTCTTAGTGCTCATCGTCTGAAAAAAAAAATCAACGAATAATAAGCACCTGCACAGTTTTGGCTCATCTCAACGTGGTCCAAAGTAATTTGCGTTGCCTTTATTACCGTGTAGACACGAGAGACTAAATTGCTACCTGACCATATTCTTGTACGTGGTGCAAGCCGTGGGCCACATTCTTTTCATACCTTTTAAGCGCGCACACATGATGAAGGCGTCGTGTGTGTTCACCACCGTGAAGACCAAAGAATCAAGCGGGCTGGATGAATGTGATTTGCGTGCATGCGTACAGCCAATTGTTTTCCCTTCGATCCCCTCTACCGCTGAAGCATACAGTTGCCTATAACTAGGCATATAAATTGTTCAACTCTATAAGATATCCATGAAATAAAGGAAAGTTGTAAAATATTTTTTTAAAATTACAATTTTATGCTTATAGATCGAATACCAAGTGCCGAAAACTATTCACCACCAAGGTCTTCAATGACAAGCCAAACTATTTCTTTGGCATAATTAGCTATATTCTTTCTACTTCGAGAGCAGTCAACTTAAAATTATTTGAGTTATTGTTCAAAACTATCTTAGTAACCGCTTTTAAAGTTTTCAGCTAGAATATTTAACATCTCAATGACATTTACAATTGTCCTTCTTTATTTAGGGTCCCTTGTCCTTGCTGTGCCATAACGCCACAAGACATCTGGGTCTAGGTTTAGGCGAGCCAACAATTTCGGTGAAGAGTGGAGAGCAGAGGGAGTAGTCACATCTCGCTGCGTGTGTATGAGGAGAAGAGGAGAGAAGTCATGGAGACACAGCCTAATGGGCTTGTTTGACAATAGGTGGAGTGTGGGATATAGTGGGCTGGCTCGGAGCAGAACTATCACGTAAAAAAATTGAGAATTAGGAGTGGTTTGGCTCGTGACCAAAATTTGCCACGCCAATGGTTAGTCCTTCCATATTTTTATTTGTAGATGTTTAGATCACTGGCACAACTATGGTGTGCCACACTTTCTTAACTATGTCCTACATGTTATAGACTTATTTTCGTGCCAAACTTTGCCACAAGTGTGGCTTTGAATTTAGTTGCCACACTTTCTGTGACCGCCACAGTTTACTGAAGGTTAGACGTGGCAAACTACAGCACCAACCAAACAGACCCTTACTGTATACTTCTCTTTTTTTTTGCACAAAAGCTAGGCATCCTAGTAATACCCAGGAATTATTGTAGCTTCACCTCACACGATGGATTAAGATCAAAATGTTGATGGTGCATTACCTGCTTAATCAGTATAACAGACAAGCCTGGCCCCCGGGATCATGGCTAGATAAAGGTGAATATCTTTGGAAATATAATAAGGCCTCGGCACCATCATCTGAGAACTAGGATGGTAGTGGTAAGACGTTGCTCACATCTTGGCGCCACTTGTGGAATGGATCGAGCCCGAAAGATATTGAATTTATGGTTAGAGGTAGGGATGAAAACAGATCGGATATGGACGGATATCACTAATATTATATTTGTTTTCATATTTCCGTCCGGATTCGAATTCGAATACGGATAGTGTCAACTATGGCGGATATGATACAATTGGATATCAACATCATAAATATGCGATTTGAGTATTCGGATATAGATAGTGTCGGATATTGAATATCCGGACTCATGGTACGAATATTTTCCGATCGTATTTGAGACCGAATCCGTTTAGAGGGGTTCAGATCTGTCCTATCCGAGTTCGGATATTCAATATCTGACACTGAATCTGTATCCGAATACTCAAATCGCATATTTATGATGTCGATATCCAATCGTATCTTATTCGGCATGGTTGACACTATCCATATTCAAATTCGAATCCGGACGAAAATATGAAAATAAATGTAATATTAGTGACATCCGTCCGTATCCGATCCGTTTTCATCCCTATCTATGGTTGCCATGGAGGGCCTTGTTGGTTATGTGCCCAATAGCCAAAGCGCATGTGGCCCATGCAGCTGGCCCATTAGTATTTCTATAAGTACTGATGATCCGGCTAGAGGGCGATCAACCCTAATTGCCTTCAGCCTCCACGCACAGAACCTGGCCGCCACTTTGTGTCTTGTGCACGGGTGAACAGGAGACCGTGGAGAGGGCTCCCGTCCTATATCTGTTGATCTGCGGCAGTCCACTTGCGTTGATGAGCGCTAGGACGCTGCGTCGGCGTCGTTCTTCTCTCCGTACGTGTGGACGTCCGTAGAGGTGCCGCTCTACGTCAGATCGTACTGTACAACTACTTCCTCGACGTCGACTACTTCGACTACGCGCGTTCCGCCAAGTCTTCCGCTGCGCCGCGCGTTGGGAAGGTATAATCTATGATCATCTGCATGCAAGCGATCCTATTTTGACGCGGTTATTAATTTGTTCTAGCGTGTAGCCATCTGCGTAACCCTACAGTGGTATCTAAAGCTGTGCTTGCGTTGTTTTGGATCTTGATTATTTTAATGCGGTTGGTTGTAGAATAGATCATTTTAACGGATAGCATTATGTGTGTATCGGACTGCTTTACTCCGTTTTTGCTTCCTCATTATGTGACTGGCTAATCGGCCATCTTTACGACGGCGCACTAGTATCACGCGGCTGACCACGAGGTTGTGAATTCATGTAGCGAAGCAGTTGATACATAGTTGTATGGCTATTTCAGCTAGAACACTATGCTTGTTAATTTGTAGCAGCACATGCGAAAAATCTGTTCTATACGTCATCGGCTGGCGGAGCTAACTGTGTGTTAAAAAAACCCATAACATCGTTCATACAAACGTCTAACTTGTTTTTGCAGAGAATGATGTGATGGCATGGCCTCAAATCATATGTGATGATCTGTGTGTAATATTTGGTGCGACATGTTTGTCGCTATTTATTACAGCTGGGTTGAGGTTCTTCGTTTATTATATTCGGCCTGTGTGTCGTCCTGTGGAGTGCTCATGTGATGTAATTTATATTTTAATTTTCTATTAGCATGTAATAGGCAAATTAAATTATGTAATTTATCAACATGAGGTAAGGTGACTCGGCGACCACACCGTCCAAAAGAGGGCGTTGAAATTGAGACGCCTAGGAGTAGGTATCCTTACTCGTTGTTGGCGGTTGTCTGGACGCACTATTTTTCGTTGGACGAGGAGAGGGCATACTATCACAATAATTTGATTATATGTAACATTTACATTTACACTACCTGTGATGAGTATAAAAATCTCTCATAAAAAGTTAAGTTTTTATGTCCTTCCAACAGTTGCACATTTTAGGTCTTGTTAGTAGGTAATAGATCTACCAAAGCAGGGTGTCATCTTCTAGCTTGATCTATTGGATGGTGTCCGACACCACAATATATTGTTGGTTTATTTGATGAAACTATCAAGTCAGACTCGGGTTTCGGGGCATAACGTTGGAAGCCAAGATATAGATATCAACCAATGAACGAGAGTCACATTGAATGCGATTGGCAAGCGTTGCCTACTCAGTTCACTATGACGGTGATGCCAAAGCTCACTAGTTCCATAGGGAACGTGGGGTCTCGTCCCACTATGCAATGTCAGTGGACGTTCGTAAAACATAGTGGGTTTTCTTTTATTAAAAATGTTTTAATGAAAGTAGTGCTAACCATTGCATATCTCTGTTGTTGTAGAAAATATCGAGCAACTCGAGTTTTAATTTGCGATCAATCAAGAGAAAGAAAAGTTAAATGGAATTAATTTTGTTGATTGGAACCAAAACTTGAGAATTATTCTCAGGCAGGAAAAGAAAAGAGTATGTTCTTGATACGCCTTACCCGGATGAGCTTCAGAATGTCGCGCACAATTCTAATACGTATCGTGCTTATGCGAAGCACACTGATGATGATGTGGAGTGCAATACCTGATACTTGCTTGCATGAACTCTGAGCTCAGAAGCAATATGAGAGCACCAAACCACATGATATGATCGTGGGGCTGCGTCACATGTTCGAAAACCAGGCAAGGGTTGACAGGTTTAACACCTCGAAGGCCCTATTTGATAGCAAGCTTGTTGGAGACGCTCCGGTCAGCCCTCATATAATCAAGATGTGGTTACATTGAGAGCTTGCAGAGACTGGGTTTTCCCTTCGATGATGATCTTGCCACCAATGTGATACTGCAATCTCTGCCAGCTAGCTTTGAGCCATTTATTATGAACTATCACATGAATGGCTTGAAGAAGATGCTACCGAGTTGCATGGGATGCTGAAGACGTCAGAGGTGAGCCTTAGGAAGGCTCCTGGTCATGTGATGACAGTCCAAAAGGGTAAGAAGCGAAAGCGTCCAGCCATGGCTAAGAAACCTGCCGAAAGTGAGACTTCTAGGTAGGTAACTAAGGTCAAAGAAAAGAATAAAAAGGTTGGTCCTTCCTTTGATGATGTTTGTTTCCACTGCGGTGTGAAAGGACATTGGTCGAGGAATTGCAAGAAGTACCTAGAAGAGAAGAAAAAGAATGGAGGTGCGACCTCCGCTCAAGGTATTAATGTTATTGAAATTAATCTTGCAACACATCCTAATGATCAGGGCCGAGCCCAATGGGTGTGCGAGAGGTGCATAGGAACAGGGCCCTCAAATTACAGTTGCCCCGCAGGTTGTCACCCCATAGCGCTGTGAAAGATCGGTGTTGCGAAAGTATCGAGCACCCGACGCACGGTAGTTGTCGCTGGCTGATGTTACTTAACTACATTACATCCATCACTCCATGATGTGTGTGAACTGTGAAGCAAGTGACTACTCTTGAGTACGTAGTGACTACCCGACCTAGGAGATCAAACCAATGCAATTAACTTTTTTAGGATCAAGCCCAGCACACGGAGATGCAGCTAACTTTTCTAATGGGTACAATAGTAGCACCATGAGCCAGCGACAACGCCCTATATGCAATTTTAATCTTCTCCTTCAATTTAAATTCTAGTATCCTTTGTATGATTATGTCTAATGTTCCAACACTAAGACATGTCTTCAAGCAAATATCAATCTACTTAAGAAAACAACAAATAATAGATCAGGATTTAACTCAGTTTTGGAAAATAGTTACGGAATGATTATTATAAAAGAAAATAGGCACGTAAAAAAGGGCCTTGGTTTAGGGTTTCGTACATGGCCTTGAATTTTGCCGGCTCGGCCCTGATCATATTTTTGAGTAATAAATAAAAACAGTATCTTTTCCTCATGGAATAGGTAGGCTCAACGTTGTTTATCTCTATTCCAATCATGGCTATGTAAAAAGAATAACCGCATTGTGGGTACATGATCAGTTACAACCAACGGAAATACTTTTTTTTGCGAGTTTTTTTTATGCGAGTAACAACCAACGGAAATACAAAGACCTATAAATAAAGGAAATTTCTTCATCTCTACTCTCATACGACAACTCCCCCATCCCCAAATAAATTAAAGTTGTCCTGAGTCAAACTTTTGTAAGTTTGATCAACATTCTAAGAAAGAATATCACATCTGTGACACCAAGCAATGAAAATATATTTCATGGTAGCACATGAGTTAGCGGGCAACTCTTACTGCAGTATAGCGTGCGTAGGTTCCCCTGTAGGTTGCTCTAGAATGCAATCTACTATACTTAAATAGGAGATCCCCGCTACAATATTTTTCTGCCATTTCGTGTAACCACGTCAGCCAGGCCTTTAACCGTTGCTTTACCTCTCTAGATCGGAAGATCAGTTATTCAGTTTCACGCGAGCACCGTCTCCCATCCGTTAATATGAAACCACCAGGATCCGTCTCTTTAATTCTACAGGTCGAGCAACATTGTCCGCATCCACCGCCTCACTTGCCAGTAACAGCTCCACTCAAGGAATAAACAAGGCCAGCAATCAATGTAGAAAATCAAAAGTCATCCTCATGGATCGGATTAACAAGGCTGGTCAATAATCATTTAATGCAAGAAAACGATGAGTCTCCATTACTCATGGCTTTAAATCACAACCGCAAGGGGACGTGACGCAGACGCCGCTGCGCAGCAACTTGAGACCGCTTCATTCTCAGGCTGCTGCCCGACGTAGACGGCCGGCGACTGCAGCAGGAGGCCGCCGATGCTACGAGGGCGACGGCCGCGACCAGGGCGGGAAGATGCGCGTCATGGGCCATGGGCGCGGCGCGTTGGTGTGGAGACTGGAGGAGGATGCAGTAGGGGGGGGGGGGGGGGGGGGGGGTCGCTTGGCGCTCGCCAAGTCGCCATCCATCACCGAAGACTTCTACCCCAACATGCGCAGCTACTACGTCTGCAGCCGCCACCTCTCCGCCACCATCGGGGCGAGGCCGTGATGGGCTGATGGCTCTTCAGTTCTGAATCGAGGTGTCCAGGCAAGAAGCTTCTGCGAAACAGGAGCGGCGGAGGATACGAGGGAGAAGAGTCAAAGAGAGGTCGTCTGTGTATCTGCTCGTGAAGTTAACGCTGATTTTCGGTTTTTAGGTACGAAGACTTTTTTTTTTACCTTTTTTCACAAGAGATGGATGATGCCTGAGGTAGAGCAAATCCATACCGCTGTGTCATTCTGGTCTCTAAAGTAAATGTTGGAGAGGTGAAGAAGATGAGGATCAGAGGATCTGCAATGTTGCAGGGCACTAGGCGGAAGGGACGGGCGGTTATTTCGGTAGCCCGCTGCCTAGTGGCTAGGCTATCTTTGACCATGTGATCATGCCCGTTACGGTTGATTGCTTCTATTTTTTTTACAACAAAAAACCAAAAAAGAAAATGCAAAAGATACTGGTGTATCTGATCAATCTGAGATAAAAAAAATAATAATAAAAGGTATGAGGGATCAAAAATCAAATCCACATGCTTACATTCGTGATTTTTTGTTTGGTTAATTTATAGTTTATTTATTATAATAATTAATTATAATATCACAACTACTTGCGTGTAGTCGTGTAGGAGAATTAATACATGCGTTCACGTTCAAACGCAAGTTGATAAAGGTCGGCATCATGGCGCTCCACCGTCCCATCGCATCGGTCAGTACTCGAGTCGCCAGCAGTCCACGGTCCGCGAGCTTCGTTAATAACACCGCGTGAGCTGGTGGGTTGGGGAGTTTGTCAGCTGGGTGGGGCGCGCGCGAGGGGGACAACGTCCGGCTCCGGTGATGGCGGGGGCAGGGGAGAAGGCGAGGGTGGTGGTGGTTGGCGGCGGCGCCGGCGGCTCTCTCCTCGCCAAGAACATGCAGGGCCACGCCGACATCGTCCTCGTCGACCCGTAAGCCCCCTCTTTCTTTCCTCGCCCGCTCCACTCCTGCACCGGCCACCCGAATGCGGAAACCCCGAGCCGTGAGCGGGCGGTCAGCCAGATTTCCTTCTGCAGCCTGCACTGTTCGGCTGCATGCAGAACATAACGTTACTCGTAACTAGTACATGTATGTATTTAACAAGAAAAAAAAGAGTCTCGTACATGTTGATTACAATTTACATCATGCATGCAAGTTAGATCTAAATGGATATGGAAATTAGATCTAATTGGAAGATATTTTACCTATTTTGCTAATATATATGTTTCTTCATTCTATTACCTCCTAGAAGGTAATATGCGATAAAAATCATTTTGATCGACGGCTCATATTTATTTGGGAGTACCGTAGCAAGCACTTTGGTTTGTCACACGTGGCATGTAGTTCCGGCTTATGTTCCCGCATACCGTTCGTTTCCATCTATTTTCCGATCGTATTTATCCGTTTTCGCATTACCGTTTATCCCGCTACCATTTCCGCTCCCAGTTGTCCGGCTTCCGCTCCCTTTTCCATAAAAAAAAATATGAAAATAAAAATAGTAGAGCTATTTTCCATCCGTTTCCGTCTTCGTACTTACTCCCAGCCGGCAGCTCGCATGGCTCCGCAGCTGCACCCTACGGCCGGGGGCCTGGCGGCCCGCGCGTCAGCTTGCGTGGTCGGTGGCTCAGGCTGCTCAGCGCAGTATAGGCGACAGGCCAGCTGGCAGCTGCCTGCTGCCATGGTTGTGCCCAACGGCCTGCTCCAGTGCGCTGTTCGGCTGCTGCATCTAGCGGCCGGTACCTCTGCACTACTCAGTTTTGTATTAGTATAAAATAACTGTCAGTTGATTTTTTTAGTTCAATGCGATGATTTATGTAGATTTGAAGGCTTTTTTAATTGAATTTTTCTTTAAAATTGACACATTTTGTAGTGTAATTATCACTTAATACATTTATTATTGTTGATTTCTTCTTTTAAAAGGTAACATCTTGATTCTTATTTGTTGTTCTACAATTTTTATTCATGATTTGCATGTTATTGTTTTTAGCCGAAATTTCGTAGCCTAAGTTTGCACTGCCTCCATTCTTATACTGGGTCCGCCACTTGTTCCATGGCCTAGGTGTGTGATTCGGTAGCTCAGTCCTGCCGGTACCGAATCCTTGCGGCCCTAGAGATCTAACCGGATCTAGTGAATCCAGGGGATAGAAATGGGGATGATTTTGAGTTTTCTTATCTACTTACGAACTTCAACTTCAAGCTCTGGATCTAATTAGCTGCTAGCTGCTAAGAAGCACTCTGGAATTTCTGAAAATTATCTATCTACTCTGTGCTGGTGATAACTTAGCTTACTAACCTGATGTAGTGACGTTGAATGTAATGGGACATCACCTGGTTCACACTTGATCGTAGTTAGAATGTTCCTTCATGCATTCTATCACTTCTAATGACAGGAAAGAGTACCTGGAGATCCCCTGTGCTGAGCTGCGGTCGATGGTGGAACCATCTTTTGCTGAGAGATCATTGATCTTTCACAAAGATTACCTCAACGACGCAACCATTGTGACATCTTCTGCGGTCAATATCACTGAACACGTTGTCCTGACTGCTGATGGCCACTCTCTTCCATATGATTATCTTGTCATAGCGACTGGCCATGTGTTCACTTCTCCTGCCAGAAGAGCTCAAAGGTTAAAGGAATTCCAAAGAGGTAACTGCAGTCAAACCACATACTGAAAACAGTAACGCTTTTGTGACCTTCCCTATCACGCTTATATTTTGTTTTGCATATGCTTGTTACAGATAATGGGAAGATAGAGTCATCAGAATCTGTGATGATAATTGGAGGTGGTCCAACTGGTGTTGAACTAGCTGCAGAGATTGCGGTAGACTACCCAGGGAAGAAGGTGACCCTTATCCATAGAGGACCGCGTCTACTCGAATTCATTGGAGAAAAGGCTTCAGAGAAGTGCCTTGATTGGCTGACTTCAAAGAAAGTAGATGTGCTTCTTCAGCAATCAGTTGACTTGGGCTCATTATCAGATACAGAGAAGGTGTACAAGACATCAGGCGGAGAAACAGTAATAGCTGATTGCCACTTTGTGTGCATTACAAGGCCACTGAGTTCGTGGCTACATGATACCATCCTCAAGGAATCTTTGGATAGCAAGGGGAGAGTAATGGTGGAGAAGGATTTAAGAGTGAAAGGTTATAATAACATTTTCGCAATTGGTGATATCACAGATATTCCTGTAAGTTTTCACTTCCAACTTGATCTTCCTTCTTTTTTTGTATTGTTATTTTTTTCAGGTTGGTTTCTCCTTGTCCCAATCATGATGACTTAAATTTGTAGAGAATAATAACCACTTGACCTAAATTGAAGTACTACCCAAATTTATGCAAACTATACTGTTAATGAGTGCATGTCTATGTAGGCTAATTACTCTCAGTTTTCCTAGCAGAACAAATTGAAAACTTGCACACAATAACTATAAACTTTGCAATGAATGAGTATTCTCCATTAGTGCATGTCTTTGTATACAGATATATAGTCTTCAATTGTTTTGCAGATGACACGCTTCATTTATGGTTACTCCTAAAACCTTATGTCATTTTGGCATTTTCCCATTCACACCCACCGATGTACTAAACCATCATGACACATTGACATTCACATGACTTTAGTTCAGGGGAGACCAATGATATTTGAAAATCATCTCCTAGTTGCACCCATGCCCTTCCGTCATCTTGGCAGTTAGATAATAATCTAAATGATTAATCTGTAGTAACCTAATTCTTGGCAGTTGGATGATATAACAGTTCTCACTATCAAACTATTAAAGATGTTCCTTTTCCTTCATTACGATGCTTTGGATAAAGACTTGTCTGTCTAGTGGATATTGATTACTGATCATTACAATTCATGTTTCTTAATTTTTATATTGTCCATGGAGCACCCTTGGTTGAAATAAAAAAGGATCCCCATAGAGCATCATTGATCTTTAATGTTGGAACTAGCAATGTTATCGCAAGAACACTGAAGTTGTTGGCACTAATATCCATCAATGTTCAGGAAATCAAACAAGCGTACATCGCCCACAAGCACGCCCTGCTAGTGGCGAAGAACCTGAAGTTACTGATCAAGGGTTTGCCTAACAACAAACTGGCAATTTACAGCCCCGGTTACCCACTGGCACTCGTCTCTCTTGGAAGGAAGGAAGGCCTGCTTCAGTTACCCTTGTTGACGCTCTGCGGGTGCTTGCCAGGCAAGATCAAATCTGGGGATGTTTTCGTTGGCAAGACGAGGAAGAACTTGGGCCTGAATGGTTGACTCCGGCCCGTGGGAGCTTGAAAATGCTTGTCCTGGTTTCCAGACGATGGCTTCGTTCAAATAAAGCTTGTGTGTTGCTCATATGGCCATGTGCCTCTGTATGGATGCTTGGAACGGTGATGAGTAGAGTGTAGGTTATGTACATGTATACATGGATCTTTTTGGTTCAATAAAATGTTGTGTTTTATAGTCAATATATAAGCGCATTTTGTTTGCTAGCAACTAAACAATGAATCATCTTTGCTTGCTAGCAATACAATGTCAGCAATGGCAAGTTGATGCCCTATGGGTACATCCTATGGATGAAGAAGAAGATGAAGATTCATGTCCCTGTCAATAGCAAGTGCCATAGGCCATAACTTTGACTAGATTTGTAGAAAATACGTGCAATATTTGTATCTCCAAATAATTTTATTATAAAAATAACTTCAAAGATATATCTAATGATATTAATTGTGTATCATAAATATTAATATCTTTTTATATAAAATTAGTCAAATTTATTTCTTGGGAAACGAGAACGATAGTTATTCCCTATGTGTAAGGTCCTAGATGGCTAGAGGGGGGTGAATAGCCTATTAAAATTCTACAAGTACCACTAAGCAAACTTGTTAGAATAACAAACGGCGTAAAGCGAGTTTTGCTTAGCCAAAGGTTGTGATGCAAGCCTCCTATCCACAAGTCTAGTAGATTATGATCTCTAGTTCACACAAGAGCTATGTCACTAAAGAAACACTAGTGAACAAGCTAATAACACTACTAGCAAAGCTACTACTAGAGCTACACAAGATAAACTAGTGAATGTAAATGCAAGAGAGAGGATTGTGATTATTATACCGACGGTGAAGTGAAGATGTTGCCAATCACCAAGATGATATACAATCAATCAATATTGACAACAACACAATATGAAGACCAATCACCGGGAGACAAGAGACACAATATTTGTTCACCCGGTGTTCACTTGTGCACCGACAAGCTACGTCACCGGTTGTGTCGACCAACACTTAGATGGTTCCTCGGTGTGACCCTCAAGTCACTTGCCCCTCAAGGCACGCCCCGCAAGGCACCGCAAGACACCACTCTCAAGTGAGGTAACTCAATGACACGCGGATTCCACTAGAGTTGCTTTTGGCGTCCCGCCGAGGAAAGCACAAGAACCTCTCACAATCAACCGGAGGTGGCCAAGAACAATCACCTTCTCTTGCCAACGCCTCCAACAATCTCCAAGCCGGCTAGGAGCGGTACTCTCCAAGAGTAACAAGAAATCCACCGGCTAAACCACCCACAAGTGCCACTAGATGCCCTCAAGCTATGCAATGCACTTTGGGATCACTCAATCTCACTTTTGATTTGCAATCAAGCAAGAGAGATGAGTGGGAGGAGTAGTTCTAGCTCAAAGGATGCACAAGAGTGTTAGAAATGCCAAGAGACCTCCCCAAGGGCCGGCCAACAAGTATTTATAAGCATCCCAAACAAATAGAGCCGTTACAACTCCACTCACAATTTTCCGCGGGACCACCGGACGCGCCGGTCGTAACTGACCGGACGCGCTTCACCGCGTCCGGTCGCCCTGCGACGTCCACGTGTCCCCCAAATTCAAATTCGTCCGTTAGATCCTCCAACGGTCACTACGCGCCAACGGTCAAACGAGCGACCGGACGCGCTGCTGCAAACGACCGGACGCGCCGGTGCGCACAGCACCCGCGCCCGCGAAGCAACGACCGGACGCGCTCCTCGCAACGACCGGACGCCATAGTACCCGCGTCCGGTGGGAGTCCAGTAAGCTCCCTGGACGACCGGACGCGTCCGATGGTGAGTGACCGGACGCGGACCGCGTCCGACGTCCTCGGTTCCCTCAGGGCGCAAGACCGGACGCGCCGGTCCCGTGGGTCACCGGACGCGCCGGTGGCAAACCCTAGCTCGCGCGCCTGACCCCGACGCTGTACTGACCGGACGCGCCGGTCGAAACTGACCGCGTCCGGTGCAGCGTCCGGTCACCTCTGTGACCGCGTTCGCCTCCGTTTCTTTTCCGACTTCCGGCGTAGTGGAAAATAGGCATTTCATTTCCCCGAAATCGCCTGAATCCCGCGCTCGCACGCTGGGAGGGAGAGAGGAACCCAAACCCCTCTCTACCCGCAAACCATAGCGCGACCAACGCCACCTTTGCAAATGTGCCAACACCATCAAGTGTACAACTCCATGTGCTTGTGTGTTAGCTTTTTCTCAATCATTTTCAAAGGTTTTCCAGTTAGCTCACTAGGCCCTACATGCAATGCACTTCATGAATTCACCTAGTGGCACCCGTGCGTCGAATAACCGATAAGACTTCCCCTCTTAATAGTTCGGCTATCGATCCTAAACCACTCACACCCTCTATGGTGTCTTGAGTGTAAAACAAAATGGCCCTATGGTTATACCTTTGCCTTGAGCCCATTTTGTTTCTCCAAATGATATGATCCACTTCATATCATCACATGACCATCTCGATCCATCGACCTTGACTTTACTTGCTCTTCACCGTTGCATCGGTCCGTCGGCGCCAAGTCTTGCTCAAGCTTCACCATCGCATGGTCCTTCGCTTCGAAGCCTCGACTTGCCCTTCACCTTCACAACCGGTCCATCGAGCCAAGCCTTATCTTGGTCTTCACCATCTTGGTCACATGAGTCAATGTCATGTCTCATATTCAATGACCACCTTTATCTAAATCATCCACTTAGATACAAAGGTTAGTCCTAGGTTTCATCAATTAGCCAAAACCAAACTAGGGACTTTCACTATGTCCATTTGGTCTTGTCTTGTGGGCGTCCGAGGACTGGTGCCCATCCATTGCACTTTGTTTCCCAAGCTTTGACTTGAACTGATTGTTTCCTATGCTTGTTCAGTTTTAATACCTATACTAGGATCATGCCCGTGCGTTGCAACAGGAATAAGATATGATCACCTCAGCACTGGCCGAGCAGCAGCCACAATGATAGGTACCAATATGAATCAGCAAGGGGATGGCCCGATCTTCATGATAGCAGGTCGAAGAATCAAAGATAACTTGCTACGAACAGTGGGATAGCTAGCTTTATACCTATCCAAGGTTGGATGCGACCAAGCAACGAGGAGAGAGGCACTGAAACAGCGAAGACTTCAACTCGATCTCTGAACGATCGTAGAACCACAATCTGGATCTAATCCATACAAAATAATACAGTGTTGACGGTGGATAATGTCAACAATTTATAGTTGAATAAACATGAGAAATTGTATAAATGAGAGAATATACATAGATCTAGGGTTTAAACTGACAAATTCCACATGAATCTTTGTTCTCGGCAGGATTATTTCAGAAAACCATCAATAGGGACCTATTCATCAAAGAAAAATTTGGAAATAAAATACGGCATATACACGAGAAGACTCTAGAAGACATGAGAAGATATCGGAACGAAGCGGGAGGCACACCTGCAGGCCGCCCAGCCCTCCTAGGGGATTCCTCCACAAGCTTCTGGAGTATTCTTCCACCGCCTCCTAGGATGTATCTCAGCCGTACCTCAAGTCGGTTTGATCCATAGGCTCATGTTAGACTCCTTGGGCTATATAAGAAGACCCCAGCCCCCTCCTGAAGGCATCAAGTCATCAAGTCATTGGAAATCAAACCATCCAGAGCCAAAAACCCTAATTCCTCAGAGTTTCTCTAGTTCTAGAGCTTTAGCTAGTTATATTAAGTCTAGAGGGAGACAAGCAGATTACAAGCTTGGATTCACGATGTTGGCAAGAGCGTGATTTGGTATCATTCTTTGTACCCCTCTCTCATTGTATTCTCCATAATTTTTGCGTGCTTACTACAATGTTTATGTCAAATATTAATCGTCATCTTTTATATGTTCTTGGTTGCAATGTTCATTGTTTACTTTGGTTATATGTCTAATATAGTTAGTTTATTATTAAGTTCATGCATATGTTCGTATAGTGCCCATCCTAATATGCAGGATCCATGGGTGGGTGGTAGGCATTATGTAAGCGTGGTGCTTAGATATTGTTTATCTGCGAATGCCCCCTACATGTCAGAACATGTGGTAGATCGCGGGTGCGACAGGCCTGTTGAGTCCTATGTAGTCCACCCCCGTGTGTAGGACTTGTAGAACCCGGTCTCGAAGGAGGGGAGGACTATATTTCTGATCCTCCCTAGTTGATGTTCCTTATGTGTGGATGCGATAGTAACATTAACAATGACTACTAGATGTAATTGCACTAATTCATGCATTCATTGACTTATAGTTATAGAATGACTTAGGGATTATTCCTCTAATATTCTGATTAGACTAATGTTATTGCCATAGTTAGAGTGCTCTGAGTAATTTATTTATTTATCATGATGCTTGATCAGTACTTATCATATATATCTATATTTATCTTGTAACTTACCCCTGTTTTGAGTAGAACATGTGATATTGTTTCATTCTCTCATACATAATCATAAATTATCAATACTACATGCATAGGCATACCTTTCCAATGGTAAAATTATAAATCGACGACCTAGTAATACTCTAGGTAAAATGCTATAATGGTACAATTATCTGTTCGCTTGCAGAATTCTTTTCATTCGTATCTTTAGATTCTTTATAGTTACATGAAATAATAGATTTCTGTTTAGTGTTATTCTTATAGTAATGCTAGATAGTACCAACAAACATTTCTAGTTTCATTACTAGGGATGGCAACCTAGTTTAATATTAGAAATGTAGGTAATCATAGGTGGCTACTGTAAAAGTGACAAGTTAATAATTACCATACCATTTCTAGTGTCATTGGAAAGAGTAGGATTAATTCTATTTTTAATAGTGGTACTAAAAAATGCCAACATGCAGCGTACTAAAAATCGTAGAGCACGAACTAGGAGAACTCAGAGGGATCTCTTCACAAGTCCAAGAAGAATGAGTAAGAATAAAGGTTTGAGTAAGGAACTCAACAGCTCGGCTGCAATATGAGGGGTTTATCAATTCATCAAAAGGTTCGTAATAGTTTAGAGGCAGGGGATATTTATATTAGGAACAACCCTCTTAGTTGGGTGTGAAAATGAATGGGAGTTTCTAAAGATAGGCTATGGAAAGGTCACCACGAGATGGATTCCTGAAGTGGTCTCGCATGACCGTTGGCCTCCTGAGCAGTCTCCACTAATCTGGCCATAATTCCTTATTAGGAAGTCTAAATGAAGAACCGTTTGTTGGTTATGAAAGTAGACTGGAAGAGCTTTCCAGCCATATATAGCATGCACCACAAAACTTTGTACATTATTGGTATAGTTTTGCACGGGAAGTTGAACCAACATTCTATCCTAAGAAGACTGTTGACCTTCTGTTTTTATCAGATTGGTCCATTTTTATCATATTGGTCCGATGATGAAAAAATTTGGTCTGTTTTATCACATGGGTCCATTCTTTATCATTTCAGAGTAGATGATGAAAACATTGGTCTTGGTCCCGATCGTCCGTATCTTCCACCTCTTCATGTGTGCACCTAAGTAACATCAAGGTAGAACACTTAGGTAGTATTTCATCCTTAGAAATATTGAAATCAAAGTCAACTAGGAATGAATTCATCTGTTCTTGTAGTTTCTTGGCGCGGTTTCGTGTAAGTGGACCATGATTACGTTCACCTGTATTAGACGGTGAATGCTCTTCATGTTCCAACATATGATTAGCTGGTATGTCCTCGTCACACAGCAGAGGTCAATAAACACCCAAACCAATGTCCACTGCGATGGACCAGCGCATGTTGCCATGTCAGGTTCAATGATGACAAAGCCGAAGCGTGGAGTATAGGCTTTTGTGTTGGTAGAGAACCACAGCACCACATTGGCTAGTCATAGACATATAAAATTTAAAGTAAAACATGAAAAGATTATCGTACATTTTATTTGCTTATGCAATAAATAATCATACCTTTTCAGTCTTTTTTGCAGTAAATAAAACCTCATAAAATTGAATACCTTAGATTCATTCTAAAATTCAGAAGCTTTGATGGCCTATCTATTTGATTCTATACAATAAGTTTGGTGAGCAGAAAAAATGGGGTACTTGCCTTCTATTCTTTGTGGAAGCAAAGCATAACCTAAGTTCTTTGACTAAATCCCTCTTGCAACCAAGTTGTGGTGATGGTAATGATGGCATCACTCGGTGGCTCGGTGCATATTGTTTACCATTTGAAACCTATATTCCTCCACTTGATGTCATTTCCTTCAACCCATGCAATCCAAATTTATGAATCAGGTATGGCAATAGCACGAGGGCAGGTTCTATCATCGTAGCCCGGTCATAGACTCATAGCCCATCTGCTTTAGCGGCAATAGTGAAATTGATACAAATCAGATCACGAATTCACCTAACAGAACATATTTAAAAATGAATCAGAATGGAGCGAGCACATACAGGGCATGAATGTTTGGAGTGGCTACGAGCTACACGTGGCGTAGGAGAAAGAAAACTCGAATGGCATGAGCTCTATTATCAACCAAAACAAAGCAGGACGTTATCCATGTTTAGCGACTCCAGTTGCCATCTCACTAGCGAGAATGCCTCGTCGTTGTCCGATGCTGTGGCGGCGGAGGCCGAGGCTGAGGCCCCACCTCAGGCGCCCTTGCCACCCGTGCCGGCGTGCAGATGGAAACCTTGCTCATGGCCAGCATGGAATAATCTTGCTGGTGGGCGCGCGCGCTCTCTCTTGTAGTTGAGGGAGGCTGAAACGATCTCGATTTTCCTCGAAGGGAAAATCCACAGATATGAATTATAATGTGATAGTCCACGAGGGCAAGCCATCATATTATCAACTATCAGATGATATCACAGTCATACATCATAGAAATACAAGTTACAAAGTTTTACAACACTGGCAACACACCTATTACATCGTAATCTAGCGGAGACTCACGTGTCTTCATCAGAGTTGTTGTAGCATGTCAGCAGGTGAAGGCTCCTCCACGATAATCATTAGAGTTGGTGTAACATCCCGGTTTTTCGGGCAACCAAAAATACGAGCTTTTTAAAATTTTTCCTGTGATAGTGTGAAGCATGTAGTTACTAGGTCGACCCGAGTCTAACTCACTAACAATCTTTGCATTCATATAGAGTTGATTGTAGGAGTGTGTCGGTATTCTCGAGTTTGATCGGTGTTTGAGTCTAGTTTGTCTTGGAGTACACATATCCGTAGCAAACCTCCCCGTGAATTCTTTTCGAATTCACCTCCAATCTCATTAGTAAGTCTGTTGACGGTTCTTAAGTATCAATTATAACCATCAAATAAATAAAGAAAAGGACCTATATGCAAGCAACACCTAGAATTAGGGTTTGATCTAACAGAATTCCACGAGTTTTGCTGTTTATCTATTTCTGCAGGGGGTTATCAGGAAATACGGAAGAAAGGCCCACATGTCGGATTAATGACGGGATATTAACCGAACACGTAATTATCTTACATCTAGAAGATTCCAGAAGCCACGGGAACGAACGGAAGCCGTAACGGGGCCAGACACAGGGCGCCCGCCCTGTGCCCTAGGGCGCCCGCCCTGCCCCCGGGACCAATCAGGTCGAGTCTCGTGGATTATGCTCCACCGCCTTTGAGGATCAAGGAAAACCGTAGGATGAAGGTCGGTTTGATCCGACGGTCCAGATTCATCCAAAAGGGCTATATAAGCAAGGCCCCTGACCCCTGGTGGAGAAGACCCCAATTCATTATTCAGTTGCATATCTCTAGTTAGGGTTTAGAGAGAGAGGTTCCCTCTAGGGTTCCCACCTCTTAGGGCTTAGCATCCAATGTGAAAGTAGAATTAGTTCTACTAGATTGAGAGAGATAGAGTGGAGGTGTAGATCGGAGGAAGCCGGCCTGTCGGTGTCTACTCCGAGGTTGTACCTGCGGGAGCAAGTTCTTCTAACCCGAGGCTTGTTCTCAGGATTCTTCAGTATTTCGACTTCTAAATTCTAGTAAGTTCTTTGTTTTATTGTTCTTTGGTTTATGAGTTTACTTTGATCTCTTCGCGTAGAGTTTAGAGTAATCATCTCTAGCGTAAACGTGGTGTTTAAGCTAGGATACTCATAGATATCCCCTCGTCTAGCCGGACCGTGGTAGTAGCGAGGAACGTGACAATTCCGAGTTACCTTTGTATTCCATATCCCGTTAGCAGGATCGATAGGGTTTATAGGTGCGGGTTGAACATCCTTTGTGGTGTCTAGATCATCCTTACCAAGGTTAGAAGAAGAGTGCGGTTGTAGTCTTCTCTATACATCACTCACATCGAATCATAGTGGTTGTAGCCTAAAGGTTAGTAGTAATAGATTTGGTTAGTCAGATGCACTCTTTCTCCTAAAGGTAAAAATATAAATACGATACCCAGGATAACATCTCGGGTGAAGTGCTCACCAATATCCGTGCGCTTGCGGATCCTATTTCCTAATTGCGTTACCAAATATCAACAAGCATTTCTGGCGCCGTTGCCGGGGAGAAAGACGGTTTGCTGAGATAACCTTGAGTCTTACTACTAGCTTGTATTCATACTTTTTATTTTCTTATCTTTTTCATTCTTTCTTTTTCTTTTTACCAAAAATGGAAAACCAAGGTTCTATATCTATCTTTGATGCCGCAACACCTTCAGCAACTGTCCTTTTACCATGGGAGTCATCACAGCCTATCCAAACATCCCAGTATAAGTTAAGTTCAAGGTTGATTGCGATGATTCAAAATTTATCTTTTTCGGGAAAGGAAGACGAAAACCCTTACCTTCATATTAGAGATTTTAAGCAGACATGCGATTGTCTTCGCATTGATGGCATCTCTGATAAGACTTTACGTTGGAAGCTTTTTCCTTTTTCTTTAAGAGGAGAAGCTAGACGATGGTATAGTCAGAAGGTAAGTCAACAGCAAGGTGAATGGGGAGTTTTAAGAGCCAACTTTTGTCTAGATTTTTATTCCCTTGACCGTACTGGTGACCTTAGACTCGAAGTCTTATCTTTTAAACAAAAAGATAATGAAACTTTGGGGAAATCCTGGAAACGTTTTCTGATCTTTTAGAATCTGGTCCAAAACTTTTGCTTGAAGACACTGTTCTTTTATTTCACTTTTTTTGAGGTCTTCAGAAAGATAATAAACAAATGCTGCATACAATGTCTAGAGGTTCTTTCTTTCGTATCCCTACTGATGAAGCTAGAGCGATCCTAGATAGAATCCTAGAAGCTGAGATGGATAATGCCCTCCATGATAAAACCTACGAAGCCGAAGTAGACACTCTGCCAAATTTTTCATCTACTTTAGCTATCCTAGGTTCTGAGCCACAAAAGGAAGAAATTCTACCATCTGATTTCATGCTAGACATAGAATCCGATCTCTTTGCCGATTTTGGAAACATTTCAAACTACCATTCTATAGACCGACCCCAAAACGGCTAATTTAGCATTTGTTTACCAAGTGAACGTCAATTGAGAGAGCTTATCTCGGTTATGAGTAGCGAATGGTTAGAGGAGTCAGAGCTTTCCTCTGAAGTAATCCGAGTGGACACACCCTCTATAACTATACGCTGTGCTTATAATTCTGATCAATTTAACGCTCTTTATAATCCTGTTGTGGGGATCAATATTATGTCCGAAGCTTTTGCACTTAATTTATTTGGGAAACTTGTTTTAACCCCCACAACAAAGGTCATAAAGGAATCTTCGGGACGATTAGTCCCTAGTCTTGGAATTATTAATGTCCTACCCTTTATGGTAGAAGGCTCCATGGTTCATTTGAACTTTTATATCTTTGATATATGGGGTTTCGACCTACTGATTGGACAACCTTTTAGAAGACTCCTTTATGAAGGTCAAACTGGAAAGCTCTACATTTCCTTGGGAAAGGATTTTAAACTTCCAATTACAATAACTCACTCCTTGAATAATAAGACCGAGCCATATCTTTTGCCTGATCCTATGGAGGAGGTAAAGGCTGCATCTCTAGAACTTTTAGATGATCCAGACTTAGAAGAGGAAGCCCCTTTCTTCACTGAAGAAAAGGCCGAACCTTCTGAACCTGAACCCTTAGATGAGTTTGCAGAAACACCTAGACCCCCCATAGAACTCAAAACTTTACCACCCGGTCTTACCTATGCTTTCCTAAACAATAATCCAGAGTTTCCTGTGATCGTTAGTAATAAACTCATTCAGGAGCAAACTCTGCGATTAATGACCATTCTTGAAAAACACCACTCTGTTTTCGGCTACTCACTTCAAGATCTCACAGGAATCAGTCCTATGATTTGTACCCATCGTATTCCGACAGATCCTTCTGTTACACCCTCTCGAGAGCCTCAACGTAGACTTAACAACGCGATGAGAGAGGTAGTTAAAAAAGAAGTTATAAAGTTGCTGCATGCAGGGATTATATATCCTGTGCTGCATAGTGAGTGGGTAAGCCCTGTTCAAGTTGTGCCTAAAAAGGGAGGCATGACTGTTGTTACTAATGATAAGAATGAGCTAATTCCGCAACGTACCGTCACTGGGTGGCGGATGTGCATAGACTATAGAAAACTTAATAAAGCCACGAAAAAGGATCATTTTCCTTTGCCTTTTATAGATGAGATGCTTGAGCGGTTAGCAAAACACTCGTTTTTCTGTTTTCTAGATGGATATTCAGGGCATCACCAGATCCCTATCCATCCTGATGATCAAAGCAAAACCACTTTTACATGCCCATATGGAACGTATGCTTATCGTAGAATGTCTTTTGGGTTATGTAATGCACCAGCTTCTTTTCAAAGATGTATGATGTCTATATTTTCTGATATGATTGAAGAGATTATGGAAGTTTTCATGGATGATTTCTCAGTTTATGGAAAAACTTTTGATAGTTGTCTTGAGAACTTAGATAAGGTTTTGCAAAGATGTGAAGAAAAGCACTTAATCCTTAATTAGGAAAAATGTCATTTTATGGTTAGAGAAGGAATAGTGCTAGGACACCTAGTGTCTGAAAGAGGTATTGAGGTAGATAGAGCTAAAATTGAAGTAATTGAACAACTACCTCCACCTGTGAATATAAAAGGAATTCAAAGTTTTCTTGGCCATGCTAGTTTTTATCGCAGATTTATAAAAGACTTTTCATTTATTGCGAGACCACTTACTCTTTTGCTAGCCAAGGATGCTCCTTTCGAATTTGATGATGCATGTCTAAATTCTTTCAATTTATTAAAGCAAGCACTCATCTCTGCACCAATCATTCAACCCCCTGATTGGTCGTTGCCTTTTGAAATTATGTGTGATGCTAGTGATTATGCTGTGGGGGCAGTTTTGGGACAAACTAAAGATAAAAAGCATCATGCAATTGCTTATGCAAGTAAAACTTTGACAGGAGCTCAACTTAATTATGCAACCACTGAAAAAGAGCTTCTGGCTATTGTTTTTGCCATTGATAAATTTAGATCTTATTTAGTTGGAGCTAAGATAATTGTTTACACTGATCATGCTGCACTAAAATATTTGCTCACTAAGAAAGATGCGAAACCTCGCTTAATCAGATGGATTTTATTACTCCAAGAATTTGACTTAGAAATAAAAGATAAAAAGGGAGTAGAAAATTCTGTTGCTGATCACTTGTCTAGAATGTACTTTAAGAATTCACAGGAATCCCCCATTAATGACTCACTCCGGGACGACATGCTTTACGGGATTAACAGATCTGACCCCTGGTATGCAGATATTGTTAATTTTATGGTTTCAGGTTATGTACCACCCGGAGCAAACAAGAAGAAGCTTATTCAGGAAAGTCGTTCACATATATGGGGTGAGCCATATCTCTTCCGAGTATGCGCTGATGGCCTACTTAGAAGATGTGTGACCACTGAGGAAGGATTGAAGATCATCGACAGATGTCACTCATCACCATACGGAGGTCACTATGGAGCATTCCGTACACATTCAAAGATCTGGCAATGTGGATTCTACTGGCCTACGATGTACGATGACACGAAGCAATATATCAGAAGATGTGGGCCATGTCAAAGGCACGGAAACATAAATACAAGGGATGCCATGCCACTCACCAACAACCTTCAGATTGAACTCTTTGATGTCTGGGGAATAGACTACATGGGTCTATTTCCCCCATCTAAGAAGTGTGAGTTCATCTTGGTGGCGGTTGATTACGTCTCCAAGTGGGTAGAGGCACTACCTTGCAAGCATGCCGACAATATCAGTTCGAAGAGGATGTTTGAGGAAATCATATTTCCAAGATTTGGAGTCCCCAGGATAGTGATATGTGATGGAGGATAACACTTCATTGACAAGCGCTTCGAGCACTATCTATCAAGACATGGAATCCGTCACAACGTCGCTACTCCCTATCATCCTCAGACAAGTGGCCAAGCAGAGACTTCTAACAAGCAAATCAAGAACATTCTTCAGAAGACGGTGAACGAGATGGGAACGGCATGGAAGGACAAGTTACCCGATGCACTCTGGGCTTACCGGACAGCATACAAGACCCCAATTGGAATGTCTCCATACCAATTGGTATATGGAAAGACCTGTCACCTACCTGTTGAACTTGAGTTCAAGGCACACTGGGCCATAAAAAGATGGAATATGGACCTAGATATCGCCGGAAAACATAGAAGAATGCAATTATCGAAGTTAGAAGAATGGCGGGAGAAAGCATATCACAATTCAAAGATCTACAAAGAAAGAGTCAAGAGATGGCATGACAAGAGGATCAAGAAGAAGGAGTTCTCACCCGGAGATAAGGTATTACTTTTTAATTCCAGGGTGAAGCTTTTCGGGCATGGAAAGCTCCGGAGCAAATGGGAAGGACCATTCAAGGTAATTCATTCATCATCCCACGGAGCTATCACACTTCAAAATGACGAAGGTACGTTATTCAAGGTAAATGGTCAACATCTTAAATTATTTTTAGAGCCCAATAAAGAATTAGAAGAAATAGACGTGATCAATTTTTACCTTCCAATTAAAAATTAAAGCCCGACGCTTTTAATTTGACGTTTAATCTTGGGGCTATATGTGTCTTAGTTATTATTAGATTCGATTAGGTTCGCTTATAATCAGTTTAGATCTATTATATTTATAATCAGTTTAGATCTATTATATTCGGTTATTATTATTATTCGGTTGTAATAAATGCCTCAAGATTAATAAAGATTATTATTAGTATGTCTTGTGTGTCTCTACTTTACTTTTGTGCAAGAAAGCAGAAAACAAGTATGGGGGTTCGATCGCACCACTCCATGAACCAGAAAACAAGTATGGGGGTTCGATCGCACCACTCCATGAACCAGGTACACACTCTGCACACTTTTTATTACACACTTATACACTCACCTTAGTTTGTGCAGAATTTTATCTCTCTAAACATGATAAATTAAAAGGATAAAAATGCTTATAATCATGATCAATCTCACTCTGTGATATTTCCTGGAAACCTGCAATTATTAAAATTATTTCAAAACCCTGTGTTGCTAAAAGTCATTGTGGAATAAGAGATGGTAAGGGTATGAGTACCTTATTCTTAGTATCTTTATTGCTTGGAGAATTTGTTTTAAAATCTCAAAATTATAGCTACCATCCTCAGTTTTATCTGCCTGCTAAACATGAAAATATCTAATTAAAGCTATCTGCTTTGTATTGAGTTTGTTCAAAACAAGTTAGACCCTTGTTGAGAGATTTATCATACTCCTAAGATCAAGACATTTTTATTCAGAAAGATTCACTCTTCCGAAGTATTATTGCGTTAGAGGCATGGGCTATGCAAAATTATGAATATATCGAGAAAATAAAAAGGAGCAAGTGCTCGATAACCTCGTGGAAAAAAATGGACAAGTGTCCGGCAGTAGAATTAGGGGTACCTCGGTATCCGCCCAAAATGAAAAAAATGAGATATGATAAAAATATGATGGAAAGAAAATGATAGCCCATGGTCCCTCTAATAAGCAATATGCCAGTAAGAGTGACAAGTTTTTAATTTTCAAAATCTTTGATCTAAGAGTATGGCATTCTTCTCCTCGGATCCGGTTTTGACCTTACAATAAATGCAAGGTATGTATGCTTAAAGAATTATTTTTGCAAAATCAAAACAGCCTCAGAGAGAAATATAAAAGATAATGAGTGACTCTGAGAGCACCTATGAGGATAAAGGTATGCTAAGTTTTTATTTTCAAATATATAAAAACTCCAAGTGATAGGGATTAAGAAGAAGAAAGGCTCTTTACTCTGACCATATATTTCCCTGACTATAAGTGCACAGTGGATTTTTACAACACCCTGCAGGTATGAAAGAATGTTTCAACCCCAGATGTTTTATTAACCAACCTTTTCTCGAGGACGAGTAAAAGCATAAGTATGGGGGTGTTTGTTGACGGTTCTTAAGTATCAATTATAACCATCAAATAAATAAAGAAAAGGACCTATATGCAACCAACACCTAGAATTAGGGTTTGATCTAACAGAATTCCATGAGTTTTGCTGTTTATCTATTTCTGCAGGGGGTTATCAGGAAATACAGAAGAAAGGCCCACATGTCGGATTAATGACGGGATATTAACCGAACACGTAATTATCTTACATCTAGAAGATTCCAGAAGCCACGGGAACGAACGGGAGCCGTAACGGGGCCAGACACAGGGCGCCCGCCCTGTGCCCTAGGGCGCCCGCCCTGCCCCCGGGACCAATCAGGTCGAGTCTCGTGGATTATGCTCCACCGCCTTTGAGGATCAAGGAAAACCGTAGGATGAAGGTCGGTTTGATCCGACGGTCCAGATTCATCCAAAAGGGCTATATAAGCAAGGCCCCTGACCCCTGGTGGAGAAAACCCCAATTCATTATTCAGTTGCATATCTCTAGTTAGGTTTAGAGAGAGAGGTTCCCTCTAGGGTTCCCACCTCTTAGGGCTTAGCATCCAATGTGAAAGTAGAATTAGTTCTACTAGATTGAGAGAGATAGAGTGGAGGTGTAGATCGGAGGAAGCCGGCCTGTCGGTGTCTACTCCGAGGTTGTACCTGCGGGAGCAAGTTCTTCTAACCCGAGGCTTGTTCTCAGGATTCTTCAGTATTTCGACTTCTAAATTCTAGTAAGTTCTTTGTTTTATTGTTCTTTGGTTTATGAGTTTACTTTGATCTCTTCGCGTAGAGTTTAGAGTAATCATCTCTAGCGTAAACGTGGTGTTTAAGCTAGGATACTCATAGATATCCCTCGTCTAGCCGGACCGTGGTAGTAGCGAGGAACGTGACAATTCCGAGTTACCTTTGTATTCCATATCCCGTTAGCAGGATCGATAGGGTTTATAGGTGCGGGTTGAACATCCTTTGTGGTGTCTAGATTCCGTAAACCTCCCCAATAGAACAGTAGATCATCCTTACCAAGGTTAGAAGAAGAGTGCGGTTGTAGTCTTCTCTATACATCACTCACATCGAATCATAGTGGTTGTAGCCTAAAGGTTAGTAGTAATAGATTGGTTAGTCAGATGCACTTCCGTGCGCTTGCGGATCCTATTTCCTAATTGCGTTACCAAATATCAACAAAGTCCCTTCTCAAATTCCCCTTTTGAGATCTTTCCAAATATCCCCTGAATGCCTTTTTCGATCTTCCACCGAATTCCCCTCTTAAATCTCTTTCAACTCATAAATTCATAAACTCGAAAAAGGGAAAAATCTCATTTTTCCTTTTTCCCCTTCCAAACAGCCCACCTGGCCCATCCTTTCTTCCCTTCCCTTTCTCTTTTCACTGGCCCAAATGGCCACAACAGGCCGGCCTGCCCCGCACTGCCTCACCTGGCCCAGCCCGCTCTCTTGGCCAAGCCATTGAGCGGCCACAGCAGGCCCCCGCTCACGCTCCAAGCTGCAGGCCCAGTTTTCCTCCCCTGCTGGCCCAACTACCGCTCGACCCCGCCAGCCTAGCTTTGGCCCCTACAGGCCCACGCAAGTGGCCACGGCCCAGCGCACCGCTAGCCCACCAGGCCCAGCCGATGGAGCCCTGTCCAAACCCTAGGGAGCAGCCGCTCCCCAGGTGCCGCCGCCGCTTGCTCGAAGCAAAGCCGCGCCCCCATGCCGCTTTTTGGGCGTCCGTGCCCACCTCCGCCCGGGGATGCCTGCCGCGTGCCCCGGCTTGGTATAGACGCCGAGGATCCCCGTCCATCGCACAAACCCTAGCCGGCCACGCCCTATAAAAGCCACAGCCGCCGCGCCCACCTCTGTTTTCCCCATTCACCGCCGCCATTGCTCCTCCTCCCTCGACGCTCCTCCTCCGCACCACGCGGGCGGCACAGTCGGTCGCACCGGGGTCAGCCGCGCCTCTGCGTCACCCACTGCTCCGCCGAATCCCTGCTCCAGGCACCATCACCGCGACCTCCTCTGCTCGCTCGAGCCATCCTAGCCAACGTCGTCAGTCGCGGACGCCGTCGAGCGAACCACCGCGCCGCCTCCTCTGCATCACGTCCAAGGCCATGCCCTGGCTTCCTCCGAGCCACTCCGCACCTCCACCGCGGTCCATGCTGCAATGCCGACCGTGCGCACCGTGCCCTCCAGTGCGTCACGTCGCCGCCCGGTGCCCTCGCTCCACCTCGGCGTCGGGTCAGTGAAGCCGAGCACCGCCTCTTCTCCACGTCTGCGCTGCCCTCGGCGTCGTCAGCGACCGCCATGGCCTCACCACGCTGCAAGGAAGCCGAGGCCGCGCCTTCCTCTCTGGCTGAGCCTCCTCTCGCATCGACCACCCCACCCCGAGCTCCTGCTCCAACCCCGCGGCGTCCACTCCGTCGACCACGGCCACGATTTCACGCCACGACGAGCCGTGCACTACCACGCCCTCATCGACGAGCTGCGCCTTTGCCTCCTCGACATGGCTGCGTTCGTGCCACCTTCGTCGCCATGGCCGTGACGCGACGTCGCAGCGGAACCGCAACGCCACCAACCATCCTCGCCATCTTCCACCTGACCAAGAGCAGCACGGCCCCACAGTGCCTCGGTATCCTCGTTTTGACATGCCCCTGCTGCCAAACCCGGGGCTGAAGCCGCTGGACACGCACGGCAAAGCAACAGCAGCACCCTACCTTCTCTACCGCCGGTGAGTATGTGCCCAAAAGCTCTGCCCTCCTTTCCATTCATTGATTTTGTCACTACTCATGCTAAAACTGGCCTTTGTGCCGCGTTCCTCCACTATCGTAGAAGGAAAACAGAGGCCTCGCCATGCCATTTGCCGGACCTCACTAATCGTCCCAGACAGCCGCACCGCCTCGTTCCCTTTGTGTTCGCCCTTCGTGCCGTGGATGTTTGCTTGCAGGGAGGGGTACGCCCTGTTTTCTCCTAGGTGTGGCTGCCCCATACTACTCCACCGGAGCTCCGCTGCCACCGGGATGCCTGCTACCACATCTCGGACAGCAGCGAGCCAACGCTCCACCGCAGCCCTCGCCTTTAAGGTTGACCCCATTTCAACTTAGCCGATGCCACCCTTTGGCATCACAAACCTCTGCTCTTTATTTTGTTCACCTATTCATACATCACCATATCATACATCATCTAGAATGGATCATGCACTTGACACATGACTTATCTATGCTATTTATCTGCTGTTGTTCATCTACTTGATCATCAATATCATTTATCTACATTGTCACTTGATCTTTTTCATCTATATATATATATATCCTGTGCCGTGCCTTCACCGCCGGTCTACTTATCTTTATCTATCTCGCAATGGATGTATGCTACTCCAAGTCATTCATGAGTTGATTGTCGTATGCGTGTGGTGGTTCCCTGTGAGTGTTTGTGTTATTGTTTGTTTGTGAACCGTGCCCTTGAGCCGGTTGGGAGAGCGAGAGCTTGTCCGTTGCGATCGTGAGTTTGCCTCGCCATGGCCGTAACGCCGAGCATATCCCTTCTTTTGTGTTTTAGTTGTCTTCCGCCGAACTACGATCGTTAGCTCCTGTTCTCGTCCCTAAGACGTGGTCATTGTGGACTCAGACTCGATGTCGATATCGACGCGGTTTTTACCCGCATGTTTCGAGCCCTCCGTGACCAATTCTATCGGGATAGGAATTAGGGGACAACCTTTGTATATCGACGGATCCCAACTCGTGTAGGTACAGCTTCTGGCCGTGAGATGCCTCGCGATGACCATCGGGCTCTACCTCTTTTGCTTTTGCTTTCTTTACTCTCCCCTAGCCACCTCATATGCATGTGCCACCTAGACCCTGGCATTCCTCTGGCCCTTGCGGTGATAACCTCATTGCTAAGGACCATAGGAATAGTCTTGTGCTAATTATGCGCCTAGGTCATGGGGCCATACGAGTTGGTGTGGAGCGAGAGACCGTGGGGTTTGTGCCTCCATTCTTTCAACCCTAGCCCGTTCCCATGGCAAGTTGGTCGAAAGAATGCGAGGGCTATTTTTCTATCCTCTCTTCCTTTCCCCTATCAATCCCCATCGATCCAGAAAGATGTGGGATGAGTCCCTTGCTTGTTTGGTGTTTGTTGCTCTTTTGATTCCATTCCTTCGATTTCCGTCGTTGCTATGGCGAGTGGATCAAAGGAAGGTGAATCCTGCGTCTCATTCCGTCTTTTGGTTTTGTCGTGCCTAAGCCCTTGTATGCTTGTACCTTTGTAGACCGTAGCGTCTCTTTGGTTCTTGCGGTGACAACCGCACCACTGAGAACTTTAGGGATGTCTTAGTGCATTTAGTGCACCTAGGTCTTGGTACCCTACAAGTTGTTTGGGCGCTTGTGTTCTTTTATGTGTCGCTCCTTTCCGATGCCTTGTCTTTTGTTGTGGCATGTGTGTTGAAAGAAGCAGACCGCCTCTCTTCTCCCTTCTCTTCGCTCCCTGTTCCACCCTCTCTTAGTTCCCGTCAATTTCAATGGCGTCGTGATTGAGAGAGAATGGAACATCTCCTGCTTGTAGTCTGTTCAGTTCCTGTCAGTCTCCATGATGCTCGGATCGAAAGTCGTGAGCCGTGGTGTTTGCTTAGGATGAACTAGAGTCTATGCCATTTTATTTATGCCGTACAGGTCAACACGGTCGACCTGGGAAGTACTGGCTAGGCTAAGACCTAAGTTTGTGCTTAGCAAATCACCACTTGCGTTTCTTTGGCCCAGAGAACGGACATCCACCGAGAGGGCTATGTCATTCTCCCTTTTTGTGTTTTTGATGTAGTTCTCTCTCTGTGCCTTGTTGCCTCTCCTTCCGTAGTCTTTCTAGGTCTAGTGGTCTGTTTGCTCTTTTGCTTGTCGCTGTATCGAGGTAGATTGCGTTGAGGTTAGCGATGATCGGATCGGGACCTTTGGGGGAAGGACATGCGGATGGAGGAAGGACCATGGAGGGGTACGACTACAAGAGCACCGATGATCTTGGATATGACATTTAACATGTGTTCCACGTCCCACCCAACCTCGTAGAACCTAATAGACATGCTACATGTAGATGCTAGTGCTTTACTTTTATGCAAATGAACTGTGATGGGTTGCATGGTAGATTGCTTGTAAGCCATTACCTTATCGCAACCTATTCCCCTGCACACCCGCTGTTAGGCTAGACGCTCGCATACTACTTACTGCTTTACTTTCACTACGCATTATATCTACGATGTGATGCTTGGTGAAGGGATAACGTGAGTGGTTAAGGCACATGGTGCCGATAATGTGGTAAAATTGGATAATGAACTTGGAGAGATCTTGGTATGTGTTTTGGGTGTGTGGTGAGGGTTGAGTCGATCAGACAGGATTCTACGACGAGTGTTTGGGGCAAGTCATGCCGGAGGGGTGCGACCTGGGCATCCCTCAAGAGAGGTACCTGTGGCGGGTGCATGTGTGAGCAGACGGGGTGTTGGTTATCCCCGGTGGAGGAGCCGTCGAGGCACGGGGTGTTGGTTATCCCCTTGAGAAGATATCCTGTCCGGTCCCCCTAAGGACTGGTATGTCTTGAGAACCAGAACCATGGGACCCTTTGTGCACACCACTCGCACCCGACTGACTTGGGCGGTGCCACTACTACTAGGTTGGAAGGTGATAGTGTAGGGAGGTACGGGCATGGGGGCCCACACCCTCCTAAGATAGCGTAGTGACCTTGGGGGCCCGGTACTATGTCTCATAGTCTCAGCGTTTCGGTGGACTCCGGGGTGGCCTAGGGCTGAGTGGTAGGGTGGTATCGTACCGGTTGGGAGGCAATCGACATCAGCCTAAGCGGGGCACCGTCGATGATGGTGATCTTGTGGGTTACCAGGTGTACATGCTCTGCAGAGTTGATCGATCTATACGTATAGCCGCGTCTGCGGATATGGACATTCCCATGACCTACGCTTCACTTGATTAGTGAGAGGAGTCCTTTCTACCTTTCCCTTGGGTTTTGGTGTTGGATCTGGCTTTGGCCGTTGAGGCAAGGCACGAGCGGGAGTCGTCCTTGCCGCCTAGAGAGTGTGAGAGTGTGGTGAGATGTGTGTGATGGGATGGGAGAACGTGTGGATGAGATGAGTTAAAACTTGATGAACTATTATTATAAAAATCTTGTTGAACTTGCATAGGAAACCTACAGCCATATATATAGGCCTTTTCTTCTATCCTTGCATTCCACTTACCACAAAGCCTATGCAAAAGCATAGGGTGGGAGACAGTGGCCAGTACAAATCGTACTGATAGATTTTGGACAGGTTTGGACCGAATCTACGACGACCATGAGGACTTGGATTAGGAGTAGAGGGTCTCGTGCCTACGCTCAAGTGTGGTTGAGAAGATGGAGTCTACGCCCGCTGACATTCTACGCCAACTCTAATGTCTGCCGTGAAGGAGGAGCCTTCACCCGCCGATGCGCTACAACGACTCTGATGAAGATGTGTGTGTGTTTCCGCTAGATTAATCGATGTAATAGGTGTGTTAATCAGTGTTGTAAAGCCTTATAACTTGCCTTCACCCGCCGATGCGCTACAACGACTCTGATGAAGATGTGTGTGTGTTTCCGCTAGATTAATCGATGTAATAGGTGTGTTAATCAGTGTTGTAAAGCCTTATAACTTGTAAATCTATGATGTATGACTATGATATCAGCTGAAAATTGATAATGTAATGGATTGCCCTCATGATCTACTGCATTATAAATCATATCTGTGGATTTTCCCTTCGAGGAAAATCGAGATCGTTTCAGGTGGTATCAGAGCCATACTTGACCCTAGGACGAGACCCATAGAGCCAAACACTAGTTTAGAAGCCAAACATCCTGTCTAAGGTAGAATTATGGGTGCTAACACTTGTTTCCCTCCCCGCCTTGAATTCTGCTACTAACTGGCCTTCCCAAACATGGAGAGTTGACCTTTATGAAATATACCCGTTACCGCCCAAGCTAGTCGATACATGTGTGAGGCTTGAAGGTTTAGGAGTCGCCTTCTACCAACACTATGCATATAGGAATTGTAATGCTGCTTGTTTGCCTGGATCTTTTGTTTGTTGTGCTTCTTATGTTTCTTATTGTTTGAGTGTAAGCTGTAGAAGCTATTTTGTGTATGTGAGACTCCAGGTACCGGATAACCTAGCTGGCCAAACCCAATGCCATCCTATGACTGGATAAGTGACCCCCGACTAACAAGAGTAAAATATAAAACCTGATGCATCATGCCTTTACCAGACCGTTTCAAAACTGTTTTTGGCTTCCAACCAAATGCATTTTCAAAATTGCCCTTCCTCCGTTGTTAAAAAAGTCTCCTCTTTAGCAAAAGAGTTTCTATTTTAAAGTAAACGGTTTCAAAACTTCCTAAAAAGTTTTCCTATTTCAAAAGAAAAACAAATTTAATTATTTTCTCAACCCGATTTGGTTTCAAAAGCTCTTTGTGAAACAGTTTGAAAACCCGTTTCCTTCAAAAGTGTTAAAATTTTGCTTTCGAGAAACAAAAGTTTTGTGTTTCAATCAACAAAATGTTTTCAAACCAAAATCCTTGGCTTAGTTTTGTTTTAAAAGCTTTTGATTTCAACCTGAGAGCCAAATTCTTTTCAAAATGAACCTTGGGTTCAAAAAGGGTTTGCAATTGATTTATAAAACAAGATCCTTGTGAAAAGATTTTGTTTATAACCTTTCCAAAAAAAATTGCAAAACCAAAATTAACTTTCCGAATCTAGTTTCAAAAATGTTGCTTTGGAAAAAGTTTCTGAAAACAAAAATTCGATTGCGAAAGCTTTACCTTTCCAAAATGAGAAAGGATTTCGGGTCATCTTCAAAACCAGTTTGTTTGATTCAAATAAAAGGAAACCAACTCTGTGTTGTCAAAACTAAAATGAGTTTCAAAATTCTGTTGATTTGAAATCACAACTCTGTGTTGTCAAAACTAAAATGAGTTTCAAAATTCTGTTGATTTGAAATCATTCAAAAAAAATTTTTGGGTATTTGCAAAAACATTTTCAACAACATGATTTTAAACTCCACATGCTCACTATTTCAAAACGTCTTTGTCCAAAAAGCCAATTTGGAAAAGTTTATAGAATGGTTTGGTTTCAAAAATTTCCCCTCTTAAGGCCCAAATGATCCTGAAAACCATCTTAAAAGTGGTTTTGGAAAAAACAAAAACCCTTCTATAAAAGTTTGGATTTCTCAAACCAAAAATCTATTTAAAGTGTTTCAAAAAAAATCTCCTTTAAAGGGTTTGATCCATTTTGACCAAAATTCAAAAGTTTTTATTTGAGTTTCAAAAACCAAAGCGGGTTACAACTTATTTCAATTATCTTTGTGTTGATTTGACTTCAAAATCTAAAGGTTGTAACCTTCCTCCTTACATGAATTACGAAACAAAAGATTTAAAACTATGTTTTCCAAAAACATGAATTCCAAAACAATTTATAAAGGCTTTTCCCTCACTTCTTTCTAAAGACTCTCCTCTCCCTTTAGCTAGGGAATATCGGGGTGCAGTCGGTAACATATTTGGTAGTGAGTCATAATCATAACCCTTGGTGCCGCTACGAAACTTGGGGCCCCATGTGTGATGCATCCACATGGCTTGCTGCCGGGCGTATGCAGGTATTGAGGTACGTGACTATGACCGCTCCAAGTGGTACTTGCATACCATGGAAATCCTAAGCTTAGTTTTTTCCAAATCTTACTTCAAAAGCTTTCGCTTGAAAAGAGTTTACTTAAAACAAAGGAAAAATTTGGATTTCACAAAAATCTCCGTTCAAATACTGTATTATGTTCTAAAACAAAGAGATTTTAAACCCAAAATCTTTGCAAGAACAAACTTCTATTTAAAATAAAACAACTCTTGGGGGAAAAGAATTTAGAAAAGTTTTGTTGTGTGAAAAACCCCTTCGCCGTCAAGACTCTTGGGCTATTTCAAATGTTTTGAAAACCTTGCACCAATTTCAAAATGCTTTGTGAAAAGGTCCTTCAAATCCTTTGGTTGTGTTTTTGAAAATCTTGAGAAAAGCGGCCTCCTCCAAATGGCGTTTCCCAAAAATGGATTTATGAAAACCTATTTTCAAAGCCTTTTAAAAATACTTTATTTGCAAAAGGTTTTGGCTTACCAAATCTAAAACCAACTTCAAAAAGGGAAATTATTTTCAAATGAAAACTATTTCAAGTTGCTTCCCTATCTTGCAAAAATGGATTTCGTTTCAAAAAGAAAACTGGTTTCAAAGTTGTCTTTTGATCCAAAAACTGTTGTTTAAAGCAAAATAGCTTCCACATATGGCTTAAAAAAAACTCACCATGCGAAAAATTTGGCACGAGAAATGAATTCAACTAGTAATTAAAATTGCTTCCCAAAAACCTTTGATTAACGAAAACGAAAAGATTTTAAAAAGGCAAAAATATGAACTTAGTTTGCAAAAGTTTCAAAAGGCTCTTTTGAGAAAAGGCTCTTCTCCAAAAAAAACCCTGATTTGAGAATGCAAAAATTGTCTCCCTCTCCTTTCTCAATTTGAAAACGTTTGTGAAAAAACTACTTTCCAAGAGCCCTTCTTTCAAAAGTTTCTTTGCAAAACCAGATGTATTAATGCATGAGAAACATTTGGTGAAAGCCCTCAGCCCTAATAAACCTAACGAGCTATCTTTCAACCGTAGCAACCTCTAAATCTCGGGGACGAGATTCCTATAAGGGGGGTGGACTGTAACATCCTGGTTTTTCAGGCAACCAAAAATACGGGCTTTTTAAAATTTTTCCTGTGATGGTGTGAAGCATGTAGTTACTAGGTCGACCTGAGTCTAACTCACTAACAATCTTTGCATTCATATAGAGTTGATTGTAGGAGTGTGTCGGTATTCTCGAGTTTGATCGGTGTTTGAGTCTAGTTTGTCTTGGAGTACACATATCCGTAGCAAACCTCCCCACGAATTCTTTTCGAGTTCACCTCCAATCTCATTAGTAAGTCCCTTCTCAAATTTCCCTTTTGAGATCTTTCCAAATATCCCCTGAATGCCTTTTTCGATATTCCACCGAATTCCCCTCTTAAATCTCTTTCAACTCATAAATTCATAAACTCGAAAAAGGGAAAAATCTCATTTTTCCTTTTTCCCCTTCCAAACAGCCCACCTGGCCCATCCTTTCTTCCCTTCCCTTTCTCTTTTCACTGGCCCAAATGGCCACAACAGGCCGGCCTGCCCCGCACTGCCTTACCTGGCCCAGCCCGCTCTCTTGGCCAAGCCACCGAGCGGCCACAGCAGGCCCCCGCTCACGCTCCAAGCTGCAGGCCCAGTTTTCCTCCCCTGCTGGCCCAACTACCGCCCAGCCCCGCCAGCCCAGCTTTGGCCCCCGCAGGCCCACGCAAGTGGCCACGGCCCAGCGCACCGCTAGCCCACCAGGCCCACCCAATGGAGCCCTGTCCAAACCCTAGGGAGCAGCCGCTCCCCAGGTGCCGCCGCCGCTTCCTCGAAGCAAAGCCGCGCCCCCACTTCGCTTTTTGGGCGTCCGTGCCCACCTCCGCCCAGGGATGCCTGCCGCGTGCCCCGGCTTGGTACGGACGCCGAGGATCCTCGTCCATCGCACAAACCCTAGCCGGCCACGCCCTATAAAAGCCACAGCCGCCGCGCCCACCTCTGTTTTCCCCATTCACCACCGCCATGGCTCCTCCTCCCTCGACGCTCCTCCTCCGCACCACGCGGGCGGCACAGTCGGTCGCACCGGGGTCAGCCGCGCCTCCGCGTCACCCACCGCTCCACCGCACCCCTGCTCCAGGCACCATCACCGTGACCTCCTCTGCTCGCTCGAGCCATCCTCGCCAACGTCGTTAGTCATGGATGCCGTCGAGCGAACCACCACGCCGCCTCCTCTGCATCATGTCCAAGGCCAAGCCCTGGCTTCCTCCGAGCCACTCCGCACCTCCACCGCGGTCCATGCTGCAATGCTGACCGTGCGCACCGTGCCCTCCAGCGCGTCGCGTCGCCGCCCGGTGCCCTCGCTCCACCTCGGCGTCGGGTCCGTGAAGCCGAGCGTTGCCTCGTCTCCACGTCCGCGCTGCCCTCGGCGTCGTCAGCGACCGCCACGGCCTCATCACGCTGCAAGGAAGCCGAGGCCGCGCCTTCCTCTCTGGCCGAGCCTCCTCTGCTCTAGCCGAACCCGAGGACCCCGCGACGTCCATGCAACTGCACCACTGTGTCGAGCCCCTCTGTGCCCTGCTCCACCTTCCTGTCGTAGTGTCGCCACAGAGCCACCAGCCGGCCGTGGCATGCCAAGCACCTCACCGAGCCTCCACCGCATCGACCACCTGAAAGGATCTAAACAATGCCTAGAGGGGGGGTGAATAGGCGTATCTAAAAAATTCTACACAAATCTCAAAGTCACTTATCAGCAACTGTCGGAAGTCCCGACAGTTTGAGTCAGAACTTCCGACGTGTCAGAAGTTCCAACGCAAATTGTCAGCACTTCCGACCCCTACGGGAAATGAACTACTATTGCTCAAATAAACTTTGTGAGGTCGGTAACTTACAACACCACTTCTCAGTGGTAAGATGAAGATGTTAGGTCACTTCCTTGACACCGAGAGCTCTCCAAGTCGTAGATCGAGATCAAACCCTAAGAGGGAGGTTGAGAGAGAGACAAGCAAATACAAGTGATACCAAGCAAATCACACAAACAACAACAAACACGCGGGACAAAGGATTTATCCCGAGGTTCGGCAACCCCACAAAGGAGCACCTACGTCCTCGTTGTTGAGGTGACCACTTAGGTCGGAGTCTATTTCACCTCCTTGCCTCTCTCAAAGCAACCACAAAGGTCACTTGAGTTCTCCACTAAGAAAACAAGGGTAATACAAACTTCCCAAGGCTCTTCCACAAGATGGAAGCTCTTGGGCGACGCCTAGCCGGCTAGGGTTTCAAGAACCCAAGAGTAATAGACGCAAAACCAACCGGCTTGATGAAGAAATCAAGTGCTCAAGCTTGCAAGGAAGTTTTTCTCACTCAAACCACACTCCTATCACTCAAATTCGTGGGAATCGAAGTTAGGAGCAAAGGAGGGAGGAGAGAGAGCTCTTGAATGCTTGAGAGCTGTTTTGGCCGTGAGTTGGTGAGCAATGAATGAGTGAGTAACGGTTAGAATGGAGGAGACGGGTATATATACTCCAAGGCAAAATCTAACCGTTCAGATCTACGTCGGAAGTTCCGACGCAGATCTCGGGACTTCCGACGTATGAAGAAAACACTGTTCACGCGAGGTCAAAAGTCCACGGGTGCAAGTCAGCGTCGAAACTTCCGACAAACGTCGGGACTTTCGACTATCGAAACTTCCGATGATCGTCGGGACTTCCGACGGGCACAGACAGCAGGTCAGTAAAACCATCGATGCCGGGACTCCCGGCTTGGGTCGGAACTTCCAACTGTCGGGAGTTCCGACTTACGTCGGGACTTCCGACTATCGGGAGTTCCGGCTTACGTCGGGACTTCCGACAACGACAGTCACAGAAAAAAATATTCTATGTGCTCGTGAAGTGCTAGAGTGTCTCTCTTTTGATTTTATTATTATGCTTGAGCACTCTATCTTCCTCAGACCAATTAAGTTTTGCATCCCTCTTTATAGTGCGGCATACCTAAACTCAAGAAGCGAAAAGATAAACTTTGAAGTTCCGCTTGAGTTTGAACCCTTCTTCAACACGACGAATTGAGGGATACCATTTCATCTTTATCAACTCTTTAATTCTTTCACGGGACTAATAGCTGCGACATATCTCATAAAGATCACATTAGTCCCTAATTTGGATGTCATCAATACACCAAAACCCACATAGGGGGCAAATGCACTTTCAATCTCCCCCTTTTTGGTAATTGATGACAACCAACTTAGGCTTTTACAAGAATATAAGAATTTAAAGCTTTTGAATCCCAAACTTTATGAAGAGCTCCCCCTTGATGTATGCATGAATTTGAATTTCAATGATGATCATTCATCCATCACTTGCATATATCAAGACAAAAGCTCCCCCTAAATTTTGCAATTTGTGGGGTGCAACACATGTGAGTGAATAAGAATTGATACGTGAAAAGAGATGCAATATGACAATATATATTCACACAACAAGTGAAGAGAAAATGATGACCAAGATTTCAATGTGAAACTTGAAACAACACATGGCCATCAAAAGAAAATCATACATCATTACAAAACAACCATAAGCTAAAAGAAGTAGATAGATAAACATTACTTGTCCTACAATCATCCAACACACAAATATATATAGTTGTCCATCACATATTGCCACCACATAACATAGTTCGAACAAGCTAAAGGTTTTAAGAGTCTCGAAACTAGGCTATAGACCAAATATTACAAGATAGATCAAAGCCTAACACTCCCCCTTTGTCAACAAGTGCCAAAAAGGGTAGGCCGCGTGAGAGAAACAAGCTACTCATCATCGAAGTCCTCGTCACCACCATCATCGCCATCATCTCCATCATCATCGTCATCATCTTCCTGGATGTAGTCCTCATCCGCAGGAGGAACGGTGGCCTTGCCACGACGGCGAGAGGAAGCCTCATCCGCATAAGCCGCACAAGCCTCATCATAAAGCTGCATAGGATCACGGGGAGGCACAAATGGCGGCGGAGGGGAAGATACAATACCAGCCCGCTGCTCCATACGGTAAAGCCTCTCTTGTATGTCATGTTCCCGCTGAGCACTAGCACAACACTGTCCAAACATGTAGTTCATGAGAAACTTGAACTTGCTAGGCTTCTTGCTCTTACCAGAGGAGGAAGAAGAGAGGGGCTCGGCACTGGTGGAGCGCGAAGGAGCAGCAGAAGGTGAAGTGGCAGCACGACGAGAACGAGAAGACGAAGCGCCTTTGCCCTTGCCTCTAGCAATATCAGCTGCCTGCTTCAGTTCTTTGGCAGCAGTAATGGAGAGCTTGTTGGAGATCTTGAGAAGCTTGTGATTTGAACCATCTGAGGGAAAGCGGATGCCAGACACTTGCTCAATGATATGCATGAGGTAAGGAGCATATGGAAGGCCTTTGACAGGATCCTCAGAAGTGTCATGAATTTTGTTCCAGATGTAGCGACTGATGGAGAACTTCTGAAAATCAGTACCAAAGCGATGAAGGACCTTCTGAGAGTCATCACGGAGATAGGTGGTATCACTAGCCTTTGGATACAAGATCTGCCTCAGGATGTTGTTCAAGACATAGAAATATGGCTTGAGGTACACGGTCTTGCCATCTGCAGGATGTCCATCAAGATACATGTGCTGGTACTCCTCCATCTCAACATCCTCATACTCAACGAGCTCAGTAGCACGACGATCATAACCATTGAAACCAAGCAAGCGAGAGAAAGTGACAAAGTCGACCTTATAGTGCTTGCCCTCCGTGGTCCAGTGGATGATGTCAGTAGCACCGGTCTTGTCCTTCTCATGATGATAGGAAGCATAAAACTGCAGGATAATCTCATTGTTCCAATGCTTCCGAAACTCCATCAGGCGAAGCAGGCCCATAGAGTTTAAGTCCCTAACCATCTGGGGTAGCTCAGGAGGCTCAGCGATCAAACCAAGATCATATGAAAGAATATACTTCATCTGAACGACTGGCTCCTTCTTCTGGAGGACTTTGGTGTAGAGAATGGACCGGTAGTAATCAAAGTGAAAAGGATGCCAGAACCGAGCCTCAAGCCGGAGATCCTTCTCGTCTTCAGCATATAAATTTCGAGCACGCTGCGGCCGGATTTCACGAACATTGTGGCGATAGTCGACCGGACGAGGAGGAGCCCAACCACCAAAGTTTGGAGCAAGTTCCGACTCCCGGATAAAGGGCGGAGGACCATCAAACGGAACAAACTGATGAACAGGATTCGAGGGGCCACGTGAAGGTGACTGCAGCACTAGAACTCCAATAGTGCGGCCCGCACGCTCAAGAGCCTCCTCTTCCGCATCAACGACCGGATCCATCCCACCAAAAGCCTGGGCCGGAGGCGGAGGAGGAGCAGCAGAAGACGAGCCGCGTCCGCCACGGGCACGAGCAGCGGACCGCCGAGAAGCACCAGCATCGTCACGGAGAAAGGGCGCCTTGGTGCGGCCAGTTGACTTGGCAGCGGTGCGGTCTTGATTGAGCTTAGACCTCTTCTCCGAACGGCGTGAAGGACTGCCACCCTCCATGGCTGCAAGAATGACATGGAGCGAAACTGAGAAAGAGAAGTAACGTAGCATGGGCGCAGCGATACAGAGAAACATGCACGAACGGATGAGCACAGAGCCGGAACTGCCGGCATGAGCCGGAACTGCCGACAGTCGGAACTTCCGGCTTACGCCGGAACTGCCGGCAGACGCCGGAACTTCCGACGCAAGTGAAAACCGTCCGATGCATGGGGCTCCAAATCGATGCACACACACGTCCAAGGATGATAGAGGAGCAAAGAAGGAAGAGGGAAATAACAAGAATCGAAGGTACATTGCATTAACGACGAGAACCACGGTAGTACCTTAGAGGAGAGGGAAGAAGATAGAGAATCGGCAGATCCGGGGCAGCGGCGATGTCCCGGAGAAGATCCACGCGCAATCACGACACCAAGGGCACCACCACACCGGAAACCACCCACGGAACGACGACGAGCTTCAACCGTTGAAAAACATGGTGGAGAGAGCGAGGGCAATCAACGGGAAGGAGGGTCGGAGGTGGTGGCCGGAACCACCGACGCCGAGGCCGGCCGGAGGTGCCGGGGACGGGCACGACGGCGGCCGGGCGGAGGGGCGGGTGCGGAAGTGACAGAGTGGGGAGAAGAAAGCGGTTGCAGTGAAAAAATGGATCGGGCCACGGTTAAAACCGAGACACACGACCCAGATCCACGTCGGAACTCCCGGCGTGAAAGCCGGAACTTCCGACGCAACCGGAGGTGCTGGCGCAGGCCGGGACTGCTGGCCGCCGGAAGTGCTAGCGGAAGCCGGAACTTCCGACGGTCGGAACTTCCGGTGTAAGCCGGAACTTCCGACGCAGAGACACAGAAAACCTCTCAACCAGAACTCACCATGCTAGGTGGGACAAAATATGATGGACACACACTAATGTTTTCACAAGTGACTAGATTTCATACAACCAACACAAAACAATAGTCACCCATGAAGACTACAAAATAGATTTTGAAAACGACACACAATATTTGTTCTCAAATCTTTTCTCCTAACTAGATCAAACAAAAGTATGTGCAAGACATCAAGCCACGTTACAAGAATCAATGATATTTAGCTCACTCCTCAAAGCACAAAATCTTGACTCATCTAGAGGCTTTGTAAAGATATCGGCTAGTTGTTTTTCGGTGCTCACATGATGAATTGCGATATCTCCTTTGGCTTCGTGGTCTCTCAAAAAGTGATGCCGGATGTCTATGTGCTTTGTTCGAGAGTGGTTTATGGGATTGTTTGCCATTTTAATGGCACTCTCGTTGTCACACAAAAGGGGAATCTTGGTTAACTCACAACCGTAGTCCTTAAGGGTTTGCTTCATCCAAAGTAGTTGGGCACAGCATGCACCGGCCGCCACATACTCGGCTTCGGCGGTGGATAAGGCTACGGAGTTTTGCTTCTTAGAGCTCCAAGACACCAAAGACCTACCAATAAATTGGCAAGTCCCGGTAGTACTCTTTCAATTTACTTTGCAACCGGCATAATCCGAATCGGAATAGCCAAGTAACTCGAAAGTGGAGCCCTTGGGATACCACAAGCCAAGATTAGGAGTGTGCACTAAATACCAAAAAATTCTCTTAACAGCCATCAAATGACATTCTTTCGGATTAGCTTGAAACCTTGCACACGTGCACACACTAAGCATAATATCGGGCCTAGATGCACAAAGGTAAAGGAGGGATCCAATCATGGAGCGATATACCTTTTGATCCACGTCCTTTCCTCCTTGATCAAGATCAAGATGTCCATTGGTTGGCATGGGTGTCTTGATGGGCTTGGCCTTGTCCATGTCAAACTCCTTCAACATGTCATTGGTGTACTTGGTTTGACTAATGAATGTACCATCCTTGAGTTGCTTAATTTGAAATCCAAGAAAGAACTTCAACTCTCCCATCATGGACATCTCAAACCTATTCGTCATGATCCTACTAAATTCCTCACAAAAAGCCACATTAGTACTACCAAATATTATGTCATCGACATATATTTGGCAAACAAAGATATCATTATTAACTTTGCGAGAAAATAAAGTGGGATCGGCCTTTCCTATCTCAAATCCTTGTTTGAGTAGGAAGTCCTTTAAGCAATCGTACCAAGCTCTAGGGGCTTGTTTGAGCCCATAGAGCGCCTTGTCGAGCTTGTAGACGTGGTTGGGATACTTGGGATCTTCAAAGCCCGGTGGTTGCTCTACATACACCAACTCGGATAGGGGGCCATTAAGAAATGCACTCTTCATGTCCATTTGATATAACTTGAAATCATGGTGAGCCGCATAGGCTAGAAGAATGCGAATGGATTCTAGCCTTGCCACCGGTGCATAGGTTTCCCCAAAATCCAAGCCTTCAATTTGAGTGAATCCCTGAGCCACTAACCTAGCCTTGTTCCTTGTTACCACGCCATGCTCATCTTGCTTGTTGCGGAAGACCCACTTGGTTCCAATCACATTTTGCTTGGGCCTTTCCACCAAGGACCAGACTTCATTCCGAGTGAAGTTGTTCAACTCCTCTTGCATGGCTATCATCCAATCCTCATCTTCAAGTGCCTCTTCCACCTTGCTAGGTTCCAAAGGAGAAACAAACGAGTAATGTTCACAAAAATTTGCTAAATGAGAACGTGTAGTTACCCCTCGTCGAATGCTCCCCAATATATTATCAACGGGATGATCCCGTTGAATGGATTGATGCACTCTAGGATGTGGCACTTGCGTTGGTCTTTGAATGGGATTATTATCTTCATCATCGTGGTCATGATCGAATGAAGAATCACAGTCATGAGCTTGTGGGGAGTTGGCTTCACTTCTCTCTTCATTGTTGAGTTGAGGTTGAGCTTGCACGTTATTGGCACCATCTTGATGAGAATGACCTTGTGCATCATTTGATTTTTCATCTTGAATTTCTCTTGTCGCGGAAGCTTCACCATGCCCATTGGATGGAACATGATGAGTGGTAGGATCATGATCAACATGTACAACATGGTCTTCATCTTCTTCTTCGATGGGCTTTATCTCACCAATGGCAAGCTTCTTGATGGCTTTATGTGGGGCCTCCTCATTACCTACAATCTCAACATTGACTTGCTCTTTTTGAGAGCCGTCGGTTTCATCAAAAGTCACGTCTACCGCGATTTCAATCAAACTGGTGGTTTTGTTGAAAACACGATATCCATGTTCGTTAGTAGCATAACCAAGCATGAAACCTTCATCAACCTTTGGTGCAAACTTTGAGCTTTTGGATTTCTTGTTAAGTATAAAACACTTAGATCCAAAAACTCTAAAGTAGTGCACCTTGGGCTTTTTACCGGTTAGAAGTTCGTAGGCGGTCTTGTCTCTCATCTTGTGAAGATATAGGCGGTTGATAGCATGACAAGCCGTGTGTACCGCTTCCGCCCAATAGTTGACCGGAGTCTTGTATTCATCCAACATCGCTCTTGCGGCTTCTATGAGTGTTCGATTCTTCCTCTCCACAACACCATTTTGTTGTGGAGTGTATGGGACCGAGAACTCATGTTTAATTCCTTCCTCTTCAAGGAACTCTTCAATGTTGGTGTTCTTGAACTCCGTCCCATTGTCACTTCTAACTCTCTTGATCTTGACATCAAACTCATTTTGGGCTCTTCTTGCAAACTTCTTGAAGATGCCTTGTACTTCACTCTTGTCATGCAAAAAGAATACCCAAGTGAAACGAGAAAAGTCATCAACAATTACGAACCCATATTTGTTACCACCAATACTTATGTAAGCGACCGGTCCAAATATGTCCATGTGAAGCAATTCCAATGGCCTTTCGGTTGACACCACATTCTTGACGGGATGTTTAGCTCCAACTTGTTTTCCCGCTTGGCATGCGCTACAAATCCTATCTTTCTCAAAAGAAACATTTGTTAGTCCAAGGATGTGTTCGCCCTTTTGAAGTTTGGCCAAGTTCCTCATCCCAACATGGGCAAGTCGGCGATGCCATAGCCAACCCATGCTAGATTTTGCCATTAAACAAGTCTCGGGATTGACTCTATTTGATGTGAAATCAACTAGATAGAGTTTCCCTTTTAAATGACCCGTAAATGCAATAGAGGAATCCTTCCTTCTAAAGACTTCCACACCCTTATCCGTAAAGAGACAATTGTAACCCATCTCACAAAGTTGCGAAACGGATAACAAATTGTATCTCAATGAATTCACAAGTAAAACATTAGAGATAGAGTTGTCATTTGAGATAGCAATTTTACCCAAACCAAGTACTTCTCCTTTTCCATTGTCACCAAACACAATGTTTCCACTCTCATCATTACTAGATTGGAAAGATGTGAACATGTTCTTTTCTCCGGTCATATGATTTGTGCATCCACTATCCACCACCCAACTTGTTCCACCGAAGGAGTATTCCTACAAAGACAAATCAAGCTTGTGCTTTAGGTACCCAAAGAGATTTGGGTCCTAGGGGGTTAGTCACATAAAACTTTGGCACCCAAACACTCCTCATAATCTCCTTCCTCTTAAGGGCACCAACATACTTCACCACAATCTTGCCATCCTTGCCCCAACAACACATGTAGTCACTAGCATAACACCGTGGAAGTGGTGCTTGTGGCTTGGGGGCCTCGGATTGCTTCATCTTGTTGCTTGTAGGTTGGGTCTTGGGAATGTAGATCTTGTTGTTGGCCTTGCAAATAAGCTCATCAAGGGCAACACCCTTGTTGAACTTCACACAAGGCACACCATTGACCATGTTCCTTCCATTTGCCTTCCCATCATACCTATTGTAGCCAAGACCTTCTTTGATAGATGGGTGCCTAAATGCCTTGTATATAGTCTTGTTGGATTGCTCTTGACCCTTGCACCCATTCTTCAAGGCCATCTTCAACCTATTGATCTCCTTGTCTCTCTTCTCTAGCTCAACAAGGTTAGTAGTATATGCATTTATATCAATTTTATAACATCTTTTACAACCATTGCTAGTGGAGACATTAGAGTCTTCGGTTGCCTTAGGAGAAGTTGAAGTGCTAGCCCAAAGTGTGCTATAGTTTTGCTCAAGATTTTGATATTTTTCTTCCAAGCGTGTAAGGCTTTCTTGAGCAATACTTTTCTCATTCTTAAGGCTAGTTATTTGATCATTAACCGAGGAATGTTCTTTAGTCAATTTCCCAATTGAGTCATTGGCTAAAGACAATTCAATGGTTAACTTCTCAACCTTCGACTTTTCCTCCACGATAGATGCTTCAAGAGCTTGGTTCTTTTCTCGCTCTTGAGTGATTATTTCCCCTTGCATCTCCAAGCATCTATCCCTCTTCTCTAATTTCTTCATTAGCATTTTTATTTTAGTGTAAGCCTTTTTACCAAATTTCTTTATCATGGTAGCTTCAAGTTGTTCTATGTTCTCATCACAACTATCATACTCATCACTAGAGGAGTTGGATGGGGATAGTACCTTCTCCCCCTTTGCCATAAGGCAAGTTGGAGTGTAGTATTCGTTGTCGATGAGGTTGGAGAAAAGCCTTGGTGATGAATCTAGGTTGAGGAAGAGCTTTGGTGATGAAGCCGAGTCGGGGAGGTTCATGGTTGGTGATGAAGAGTGATGGATAGCAATATTTGCAGCTCCTTTCTTCTTCTTCTTCTCATCATCACTTGAGTCACTATCATCATTTGACTCCCATTCGTCACCAATATGAGCTTCACCTTTCTTCTTGCCTTTGTTCTTCTTATCAAAACTCTTATCTCCTTCAAATGAAGTCTTTAAGACTTCCCAAATGTCCTTAGCAATTTCTCTTCCATTGACTTTGTTGAATTCATCCGGGGCTAGACTTGAAACAAGCATGGCTACGGCTTGCGCATTTTGACGAAAGTTGTGTGCCTCTTCCGGAGTGATCTCTCTTTCTTCGGTGGGAAATGTCACACCAACATCAACCACTTCCCAAAGATTTGCAGCAATGAGGTGCATCTTCATTTTGTACGCCCAATCGGGATATCTTGATCCATCAAAGTGGGGTGGCTTGCCAAGGTTGACGGATGGAGTATGATGAAGTGGGGCTTTAATGAGTTGTGAATAATCAAAGTTCATGGAAGAGTACATTCCTTTTGGTTGACTATGCTCTCCGGCACCAACATCACTCGCACCATCTTGACCATTGTCCATTTTGCCACTAGTTGCTTCTTCAAATTTCTTGCCACTTATAGCATCATCGACCTTCTTGCTCAACTCTTCTTTCAACTTACTCATCTCATCTTGCATCTTCTTCATTTCATCTTGAAAAAGCTTTGCTTGAGCTGCCATCAACTCTTTGGCTATTTCTTTAGCCAACTCTTGTGCCTTGTCGGTCTCCGACATTGTTTCTTCTCACATGGTGAAACGCAATAAGAAGACCTAGCTCTGATACCAATTGAAAGGATCTAAACAATGCCTAGAGGGGGGGTGAATAGGCGTATCTAAAAAATTCTACACAAATCTCAAAGTCACTTATCAGCAACTGTCGGAAGTCCCGACAGTTTGAGTCAGAACTTCCGACGTGTCAGAAGTTCCAACGCAAACTGTCAGCACTTCCGACCCCTACGGGAAATGAACTACTATTGCTCAAATGAACTTTGTGAGGTCGGTAACTTACAACACCACTTCTCAGTGGTAAGATGAAGATGTTAGGTCACTTCCTTGACACCGAGAGCTCTCCAAGTCGTAGATCGAGATCAAACCCTAAGAGGGAGGTTGAGAGAGAGACAAGCAAATACAAGTGATACCAAGCAAATCACACAAACAACAACAAACACGCGGGACAAAGGATTTATACCGAGGTTCGGCAACCCCACAAAGGAGCACCTACGTCCTCGTTGTTGAGGTGACCACTTAGGTCGGAGTCTATTTCACCTCCTTGCCTCTCTCAAAGCAACCACAAAGGTCACTTGAGTTCTCCACTAAGAAAACAAGGGTAATACAAACTTCCCAAGGCTCTTCCACAAGATGGAAGCTCTTCGGCGATGCCTAGCCGGCTAGGGTTTCAAGAACCCAAGAGTAATAGACGCAAAACCAACCGACTTGACGAAGAAATCAAGTGCTCAAGCTTGCAAGGAAGTTTTTCTCACTCAAACCACACTCCTATCACTCAAATTCGTGGGAATCGAAGTTAGGAGCAAAGGAGGGAGGAGAGAGAGCTCTTGAATGCTTGAGAGCTGTTTTGGCCGTGAGTTGGTGAGCAATGAATGAGTGAGTAACGGTTAGAATGGAGGAGACGGGTATATATACTCCAAGGCAAAATCTAACCGTTCAGATCTACGTCGGAAGTTCCAACGCAGATCTCGGGACTTCCGACGTATGAAGAAAACACTGTTCACGCGAGGTCAAAAGTCCACGGGTGCAAGTCAACGTCGGAACTTCCGACAAACGTCGGGACTTTCGACTGTCGGAACTTCCGACGATCGTCGAGACTTCCGACGGGCACAGACAGCAGGTCAGTAAAACCATCGATGCCGGGACTCCCGGCTTGGGTCGGAACTTTCGACTGTCGGGAGTTCCGACTTACGTCGGGACTTCCGACTATCGGGAGTTCCGGCTTACGTCGGGACTTCCGACACCGACAGTCACAGAAAAAAATATTCTATGTGCTCGTGAAGTGCTAGAGTGTCTCTCTTTTGATTTTATTATTATGCTTGAGCACTCTATCTTCCTCAGACCAATTAAGTTTTGCATCCCTCTTTATAGTGCGGCATACCTAAACTCAAGAAGCGAAAAGATAAACTTTGAAGTTCCGCTTGAGTTTGAACCCTTCTTCAACACGACGAATTGAGGGATACCATTTCATCTTTATCAACTCTTTAATTCTTTCACGGGACTAATAGCTGCGACATCTCATAAAGATCACATTAGTCCCTAATTTGGATGTCATCAATACACCAAAACCCACATAGGGGGCAAATGCACTTTCACCACCCCGAGCTCCTGCTCCAACCCCGCGGCGTCCACTCCGTTGACCACGGCCACGATTTCACGCCACGACGAGTCATGCACTACCACGCCCTCGCCGCGTCCGAACCGCGGCCAACCACATCCTCGCCTCGCCATGCCTTTGTCCAAGCTCGTCGACGAGCTGCGCCTTTGCCTCCTCGACATGGCCGCGTTCGTGCCACCTTCGTCGCCATGGCCGTGACGCGATGTCGCAGCGGAACCGCAACGCCACCAATCGTCCTCGCCATCTTCCACCTGTCCAAGAGTAGCACGGCCCCACAGTGCCTCAGTATCCTCGTTTCGACGTGCCCCTCCTGCCAAACCCGGGGCCGAAGCCGCTGGACACGCACGGCAAAGCAACAGCAGCACCCTACCTTCTCTACCGCCGGTGAGTATGTGCCCAAAAGCTCTGCCCTCCTTTCCGTTCATCGATTTTGTCACTACTCATGCTAAAACCGGCCTTTGTGCCGCGTTCCTCCACTATCGCAGAAGGAAAACAGAGGCCTCGCCATGCCATTTGCCGGACCTCACTAATCGTCCCAGACAGCCGCACCGCCTCATTCCCTTTGTGTTCGGCCTTCGTGCCGTGGATGTGTGCTTGCAGGGAGGGGTACGCCCTGTTTTCTCCTAGGTGTGGCTGCCCCGTACTACTCCACCGGAGCTCTGCTGCCACCGGGATGCCTGCTACCACATCTCGGACAGCAGCGAGCCAACGCTCCACCGCAGCCCTCGCCTTTAAGGTTGACCCCATTTCAACTTAGCCGACGCCACCCTTTGGCATCGCAAACCTCTGCTCTTTATTTTGTTCACCTATTCATACATCACCATATCATACATCATCTAGAATGGATCATGCACTTGACACATGACTTATCTATGCTATTTATCTGCTGTTGTTCATCTACTTGATCATCAATATCATTTATCTACATTGTCACTTGATCTTTATCGTCTATATATATCTATCCTGTGCCGTGCCTTCACCGCCGGTCTACTAATCTTTATCTATCTCGCTATGGATGTATGCTACTACAAGTCGTTCATGAGTTGATTGCCGTATGCGTGTGGTGGTTCCCTGTGAGTGTTTGTGTTATTGTTTGTTTGTGAACCGTGCCCTTGAGCCGGTTGGGAGAGCGAGAGCTTGTCCGTTGCGATCGTGAGTTTGCCTCGCCATGGCCGTAATGCCGAGCATATCCCTTCTCTTGTGTTTTAGTTGTCTTTCGCCGAACTACGATCGTTAGCTCCTGTTCTTGTCCCTAAGACGTGGTCATTGTGGACTCAGACTCGATGTCGATATCGACGCAGTTTTTACCCGCATGTTTCGAGCCCTCCGTGACCAACTCTATCGGGATAGGAATTAGGGGACAACCTTTGTATATCGACGGATGCCAACTCGTGTAGGTACAGCTTCTGGCCGTGAGATGCCTCGCGATGACCATCGGGCTCTACCTCTTTTGCTTTTGCTTTCTTTACTCTCCCCTAGCCACCTCATATGCCTGTGCCACCTAGACCCTAGCATTCCTCTGGCCCTTGCGGTGATAACCTCATTGCTAAGGACCATAGGAATATTCTTGTGCTAATTATGCGCCTAGGTCATGGGGCCATACGAGTTGGTGTGGAGCGAGAGACCGTGGGGTTTGTGCCTCCATTCTTTCAACCCTAGCCCGTTCCCATGGCAAGTTGGTCGAAAGAATGCGAGGGCTATTTTTCTATCCTCTCTTCATTTCCCCTATCAATCCCCGTCGATCCAGAAAGATGTGGGATGAGTCCCTTGCTTGTTTGGTGTTTGTTGCTCTTTTGATTCCATTCCTTCGATTTCCGTCGTTGCTATGGCGAGTGGATCAAAGGAAGGTGAATCCTGCGTCTCATTCCGTCTTTTGGTTTTGTCGTGCCTAAGCCCTTGTATGCTTGTACCTTTGTAGACCGTAGCGTCTCTTTGGTTCTTGTGGTGACAACCGCACCGCTGAGAACTTTAGGGATGTCTTAGTGCATTTAGTGCACCTAGGTCTTGGTACCCTACAAGTTGTTTGGGCGCTTGTGTTCTTTTATGTGTCGCTCCTTTTCCGATGCCTTGTCTTTTGTTGTGGCATGTGTGTTGAAAGAAGCAGACCCCCTCTCTTCTCCCTTCTCTTCGCTCCCCGTTCCACCCTCTCTTAGTTCCCGTCAATTTCAATGGCGTCGTGATTGAGAGAACGGAACATCTCCTGCTTGTAGTCTGTTCGATTCCCGTCAGTCTCCATGATGCTCGGATCGAAAGTCATGAGCCGTGGTGTTTGCTTAGGATGAACTAGAGTCTATGCCATTTTATTTAAGTCGTACAGGTCAACACGGTCGACCCGGGAAGAACTGGATAGGCTAAGACCTAAGTTTGTGCTTAGCAAATCACCACTTGCGTTTCTTTGGCCTAGAGATCGGACATCCACCGAGAGGGCTATGTCATTCTCCCTTTTTGTGTTTTTCGATGTAGTTGTCTCTCTATGCCTTGTTGCCTCTCCTTCCACAGTCTTTCTAGGTCTAGTGGTCTGATTGCTCTTTTGCTTGTCGCTGTATCGAGGTAGATTGCGTTGAGGTTAGCGATGATCGGATCGGGACCTTTGGAGGAAGGACATGTGGATGGAGGAAGGACCATGGAGGGGTACGACTACAAGAGCACTGATGATCTTGGATAAGACATTTAACAGGTGTTCCACGTCCCACCCAACCTCGTAGAACCTAATAGACATGCTACATGTAGATGCTAGTGCTTTACTTTTATGCAAATGAACTGTGATAGGTTGCATGGTAGATTGCTTGTAAGCCATTACCTTGTCGCAACCTATTCCCCTGCACACCCGCTGTTAGGCTAGACGCTCGCATACTACTTACTACTTTACTTTCACTATGCATTATATCTACGATGTGATGCTTGGTGAAGGGATAACGTGAGTGGTTAAGGCACGTGGTGCCGATAATGTGGTAAAATTGGATAATGAACTTGGAGAAATCTTGGCGTGTGTTTTGGGTGTGTGGAGAGGGTTGAGTCGATCGGACAGGATTCTACGACGAGTCTTTGGGGCAAGTCATGCCGGAGGGGTGCGACCTGGGCATCCCTCAAGAGAGGTACCTATGGCGGGTGCATGTGTGAGCAGACGGGGTGTTGGTTATCCCTGGTGGAGGTGCCGTCGAGGCACGGGGTGTTGGTTATCCCCTTGAGAAGATATCATGTCCGGTTGAAAGCTCTATGTTTGGTGTTGGTAATTAGTGACAATGCCTAAGTACTAATCCTATGCCTAAGTTGTTTGTAGCATATGAGGATTAGTACATTCCAAGGTTGGTGGCAAGATGGACATGGTGATCATGATGGCCACACTTGGATTTGGACGCAACCCTACGTGATCAAGGCAAAGGTATATGCTTAAGGGTTGTGTTTTAGTAACCAAGACACCTAGTGGGTGTGGTTACATTATAGGATAGATAGCCGTACTATAAAGAGGGGAATGACACGGCTATTGAACTCCTAAGTGCCTCTAGGTGTGCATTTCATGTCATATGCATTTGGATAGAACTAATAACGCCTCGAAAAATGATTGTGAAAATGCTAACACACATGCACATGGTTATGATCACTTGGTGATGTTAGCACGTTTGCGAAGGCGGTGGAGTTTTGAGCGGTAGAGAGGGTTTGGGGCTCTCTCTCCCTCCCGCCGAGCTTGTGAGGCAGGATTCAGACGTTTTTGAGGAGTTGAAACGCCTATTTTCCACTACGCCGGAAGTCGGAAAAAGAAACGGAGGCGAACGGAGGTCACAGTGGTGACCGGACGCTGGACCGGACGCGGTCATTGTTTGACCAGACGCGTCCGGTCAGCGTTCAGCGTCTGCGCGTTTTTCAGTTGGTTGATCGGACGCGCAGCGCGTCCGGTCACAGTCGACCGGACGCGTCCGGTCGATCAGGGAGCTTACTGGACTCCAATCGGACGCGGGCACTGTGGCGTCCGGTCAGTTCTCCAGCGCGTCCGGTCGCTGTGTCGTTGTGCACTGCTCTGGCTTGACCGGCGCGTCCGGTCAGTTACGGGACCGGAGCGTCCGGTCGTGACCAGCGCGTCCGGTCGTTGCGACCGGCGCGTCCGGTCAGTGGTTCACGAAAGAGCCGTTGAGCGACCGGCGCGTCCGGTCAGTTTGACCAGCGCGTCCGATCAGCGCGACTTCGGCTGTTTCAAGTGAGTAACGGCTATATTCGAAGGGGTACGTCTATAAATACTCGTTGGCTGGCTCAAGGCTCACTCTCTTGGACTTTTGACATACTTGTGAGCACTTTGAGCTAAGCATCTCCCCTCCCACTCATCTCTCTTGCTTGTTTGCATATTCGAAGTGAGATTGAGTGATCCAAGTGCATTTGCATTGTGAGATTGCATCTAGTTGGCACTTGGTGGTTGATTTGCTGTGGGATTCTTATTTCTCTTGGTGGTTGCCGCCACCTAGACGGCTTGGAGCAGCTTGGAGGCGTTGGCAAGAGTTGGTGATTGTTCTTGGCCACCTCCGGTGATTGTGAGGGGTTTGTGCCTACCTCGGCGAAGCGCCAAAGGCAACATTAGTAAATTGCTCGTGTCATTGCAACCTTTTGCCATTTGGTAGGTTCTTGTGGCGCCTTTTGAGAGGCTCGGTGTGAGACCGATTAGCCACCGAACCACGTGGTGAAGAGGGACACAACGGGGACTAGCGTGCCGGCAAGCACGTGAACCTCGGGATAAATCTTCGTGTCATCACTTTCATTTTGTGATTGATTGATCCCGGTGTTCGGTTGTTTTGGTATTCATTGTTGATCATATTGGTTGGCTCAATACTTCGCCCCTCGGTGAAACCCTGCTAACTCAACTCCGCATTACTTTCTTAGTTATCTTTGCTAGCTAGTTAGCTTTGCTAGAGTAGCTCTTTTGTGTAGCTTGCTAGTTGTAGTTGTAGTTACCTTCTCGGTTTAACTTGTGCGGTTGAGTGCCAATATACTAGAATTGTGAATTGGATAGGTGGCTTGCAAACACCCCGTAGGCTAAGTAAAACTCGCATCTCGCTATTTGTTGTATTGATAAACTTGTTTAGCTTGTCTTTGTAGAATTTTTAAAAGGCTATTCACCCCCTCTAGCCATCAAGACCTTTCAAGTGGTATCAGAGCCATGGTCACCGTTTGTAAGGCTTAACAACCTCGGTGTAAGATGGCTCAAGTTGTGTTCAACCATGTCGGGGGCAAGCCTCCACTCTTTGATGGTGTCTCATCTTTTGATCATTGGAAAAGAAAGATGAAGCAATATCTTGGCTCTATCAATGAGAAGATTTGGGAGGTGACACATCATGATTATGCTATCATTGATCTCGACAACCTCACCAACAATGACCGCATCAACAACCAATGCAACACTATGGCTCTCAACACTCTCTACAATGGGATTGATGCAAAGGTCTTTGAGCAAATCAAGGATCTTGAGATGGCAAGTGAAGTGTGGACAAGATTAGAGGAAACATATGAGGGCACTTCAACGGTAAAGAGTGCCAAGCTCTATATGCTCAAGGATAAGTTTGCAAGCTTCAAGATGAAGGATGATGAGTCCATACCGGAGATGTTCTATAGGCTACAAGTTATTGTCAATGATCTCAAGAGCCTAGGAGAAGATGTGAAGGACAAGGACTTCTCACATAAGTTCTTGATGAACTTACCTAAGAAGTTTGCTATCTTGAGGAAAATGATCCAAAGAGAGGGTTTGGACAAGGTGACTCCAAACCAAGTGCTTGGAGATGTCATGACCGATGCTCAATATGATGATGATGAAGATGAAGATGAGAAGAAGGAGATCAAGCTCAAGCAAGAGAAGCCCATTGCATTCAAGGCTTCATCTTCTAAGGGCAAGAGCAAGGTGGAGAGTGATGATGATGATCCATTCGATGATGAGACCATGGCCCTCCTAGTGCACAAGATGGGGAGGTTTATGAAGAAGAAAGGATATGGTGCAAGAAAGAGAAGGGACTTCATGAAGGCAAAGGAGATGCTTTGCTACAATTGCAATAGCCCCGATCATGTAGTGGCAAAGTGTCCCTATGAAGACAAAAGATATCATGATGGGGAGTTGAAGTTGAAGAAAAACAAGAAGGATAAGAAGGAGAAGAAAGAGAAGAAGAGCTTCACTATCAACAAGAAGAAGAAGGGTGGTGGCTATGTGGTCACTTGGGATAGTGATAACTCCGATAGTGATGATGATAGCTCTAGTGATGATGAGAGGACCACTCGGCGAGCCATTGCAAGTATCGCCCTCTCCAACAAGCCATCCATCTTCGACACTACATCGACATGCCTTATGGCCAAGCCTACCAAGGTAAAATATGATGATAGTGATGATGATTCTTGTGCTAGTGATGGTTGTAGGAGTGATGATGAGGAGGATGAGGACTACTCTAAGGATGATCTATTAGGCATAATAGATCAAATGAGCAAGGGATACAAGAGGACAACCAAGAAGTGCAAAATCTTAGAGCAAGAGCTCATTGCCAAGAGCAATGAAAATAATGCCTTGATGGAAGAGCTTGTTGCTCTCAAAAAGAGTAAGGAGTGCAAAGGAATTGAACAAGAGCTTAAAGCTCTTAGGAAATCCTTTGATGAGCTAGAGGCCTCTCGTGAGTGTCTAAAGGAAGACCACGAGGACCTTGAAATTGCTCACACTAGGCTTAAGGAAGCCCACTCCTCTCTACTTGAACTCATCAAGGAGAAGGACCTCAAGTTGGAGAAGCTCATGAAGGAAGCTAAGGAGGAGCAAGTGATTGTCACATGTGATATTGGACTAACATGTGATATTATTGATGATTCTTTATTTGTTGGTCCTACTAATGCTTCATGTAGCTCATCATCATCCACCACAACCAACTCTACATCTACAACTAGTGATGCATCGCTTGTGGTTGAGAATGAGACTCTCAAGAGAGAGGTGGATGATCTCACCCGCGCATTAGGCAATGCCTATGGTGGGGATGCCTGCTTGCTAAAATGCTTGGGTAGCCAAAGGTTCTCTCTTAACAAAGAGGGTTTGGGTTATACTCCCAAGAAGGGCAAGGCGGCCTTTGCTACTCCAAAGCCTCGCTTTGTGAAGAGCAATGGTCATTATTGCAATAAATGCAAGCAAGTTGGGCATCTAGAGATTAATTGTAATAAAATGAACAAGAACAACAACAAGTTTCATGCTAAAATGGATTATATTCCTTTTGATTCTTGTTATGTGCTTACCAAGGGTGAGAAAGGTGTGCATGCTAGGTTTGTTGGTACACCAATTGTGGGTCCAAAGAAGAAGGCCATTTGGGTACCAAAGAGCTTAGTTACTAACCTCCAAGGACCCAAACAAGTATGGGTACCTAAGAAACATTAATTTATTTTGTAGGTAAATTACAAGGCCGGAGGAAGGCATTGGGTGCTTGATAGTGGGTGCTCTCAACATATGACCGGTGATTCAAGAATGTTCAACTCTCTCAAATCAAATGATAGTGGTATTGATAGTATCACATTTGGTGACAATAGCAAGGGTGATGTGAAGGCTCTTGGAAGGATTGCAATCTCAAATGATCATAGCATTTCCAATGTGCTCCTAGTTGAAAAGTTGAACTTCAATCTTCTCTCGGTTGCTCAATTGTGTGATCTAGGTTTCAAGTGCATATTTGGTGTTGATGATGTGGAGATAGTTAGTGTTGATGGCTCAAATTTGATCTTCAAGGGCTTTAGATATGAAAATCTATACTTGGTTGATTTCAATGCTAGTGACACTCAACTTTCAACTTGCTTGCTCACCAAATCAAGTATGGGTTGGTTATGGCATAGAAGACTTGGTCATATTGGCATGAAGCAATTGAACAAGTTAGTGAAGCATGACTTAGTTAGAGGCTTGAAGGATGTCACATTTGAGAAAGATAAGCTATGTAGTGCATGTCAAGCCGGAAAGCAAGTGGGCAACACTCATCCATTGAAGAGCATTATGAGTACTTCCAAGGCATTTGAGTTGTTGCACATGGATCTATTTGGACCAACTACATACACAAGCATTGGTGGCAACAAGTATGGTTTTGTGATTGTGGATGATTTCACTAGATACACATGGGTATTCTTTCTTGTGGATAAGAGTGATGTATTTGACATGTTCAAGAAGTTCATCAAGAGAGTACAAAATGAGTTTGAGACCACAATCAAGAAAGTGAGAAGTGACAATGGAAGTGAGTTTAGAAACACAAGAGTTGATGAGCTATGTGAGGAGCTTGGAATTAAGCATCAATTCTCGGCCAAGTATACACCTCAATCTAATGGCCTAGTTGAGAGAAAGAATAGAACTTTGATTGATATGGCAAGATCAATGTTAAATGAGTATAATGTGAGTCATTCATTTTGGGCCGAAGCAATCAACACGGCTTGCTTCTATAGCAACCGCCTCTATTGCCACAAGTTTCTAGAGAAGACACCATATGAGATCTTAAATGGAAGAAAGCCCAACATTGCATACTTTCGGGTATTTGGTTGCAAATGCTACATCTTGAAGAAGGGCAGATTGAGCAAGTTTGAGAAGAAATGTGATGAAGGATTCTTACTTGGTTACTCCACTACTAGTAAAGCTTATAGAGTTTGGAATTTGGCTAGTGGTTTACTTGAGGAAGTTCATGATGTTGAGTTTGATGAAACAAATGGCTCTCAAGATGAGGAAAATAACTTGGATGATGTGAGAGAAACTCAATTGACTAATGCTATGAAAGAAATGGATATTGGTGATATTAGGCCAAAGCAAGTAATTGATGTGGATGACAACAAAGATCAAGTGCTCCAAAGTCCAATTACACAAGCTAGTGGGTCTCTAATGCAAAATCAAGCTAGTACATCATCTCAAGTGCAACTAGATCAACAAGTGGCTAGTTCATCATCTCCAACTCATGATCAACATCAACATCCAAGCAATCAAGTCCAAGTGCTTCAACCAACTAACATTGCAAGAGACCATCCATTGGATTCCATCATTGGTGACATACAAAGGGGAGTTCAAACTAGATCAAGATTGGCATCATTTTGTGCTCACTCTTCTTTTGTGTCAATGGAAGAACCCAAGGACATTGATAAAGCATTGAGAGATCCGGATTGGGTAAATGCAATGCATGAAGAGCTCAACAACTTCAAAAGAAATGAAGTATGGAAATTAGTTGAGAGACCTAGTGATCACAATGTCATTGGAACAAGATGGGTCTTTCGCAACAAGCAAGATCAAGATGGAATAGTAGTAAGGAACAAAGCAAGACTAGTGGCTCAAGGTTACACACAAATAGAGGGTCTTGACTTTGGTGAAACTTATGCCCCGGTTGCAAGATTGGAAGCAATTAGGATCTTACTTGCCTATGCTTGTGCTCATAATATCAAGCTATATCAAATGGATGTGAAGAGTGCATTTCTCAATGGGTACATTCAAGAAGAGGTGTATGTGGAGCAACCTCCCGGTTTTGAAGATGACAAGAAACCCAACCATGTGTACAAGTTAAGGAAAGTTTTGTATGGATTGAAGCAAGCACCTAGAGCATGGTATGAAAGATTGAGGAACTTCTTGCTAACCAAAGGATTTGTCATGGGCAAAGTGGATACTACTCTATTCACCATGAAGATTGGGAAAGACTTGTTTGTATTGCAAATATATGTTGATGATATCATTTTTGGTTCAACCAATCAAGATTATTGTGAGGAGTTTGGGAAAATGATGGCAAAGGAATTTGAAATGTCAATGATTGGTGAACTTAGTTTCTTTCTTGGACTTCAAATCAAGCAAATGAAGGAAGGAACATTTGTGAGCCAAACCAAGTACATCAAAGATATGCTCAAGAAGTTTGGCATGGAAGATGCAAAGGGCATTACAACCCCAATGGGCACTAGTGGAAGTTTGGATAGTGACAAGAGTGGCAACATGGTGGATCAAAAGCTATATAGATCAATGATTGGTAGCCTACTCTATGTGACGGCATCAAGACCCGATGTGATGTTTAGTGTATGCATGTGTGCAAGATTTCAAGCCTCACCAAGAGAAAGTCATTTGAAGGCAACAAAGAGAATATTGAGGTATTTGAAGCATACACAAGATGTTGGATTATGGTATCCCAAAGGTGCAAGCTTTGAGCTAGTTGGATATTCGGATTCTGACTATGCCGGTGACAAAGTGGAGAGAAAGAGCACTTCCGGGACTTGTCAATTGTTGGGAAGATCACTTGTCTCATGGTCATCCAAGAAGCAAAATAGTATTGCACTATCTACCGCCAAAGCCGAATACATCGCCGCAGGTAGTTGTTGTGCACAAATCTTGTGGATGAAGGCAACATTGAAGGATTTTGAAATCAATCTCAAGAATGTCCCATTGCTATGTGACAGTGAAAGTGCCGTGAAGCTAACCAACAATCCGGTTCAACATCAAAGAACAAAGCATATTGATGTTCGTCATCATTTTATTAGAGATCATCAACAAAAGGGTGACATTGCTATTGAGAATGTGGGCACCGAAGATCAACTAGCCGATCTATTCACCAAGCCACTTGATGAGAAGAGATTTCACAAGCTAAAGAATGAGTTGAACATACTTGACTTCTCCAACATGAGTTGATGCACCTCATTTATGACATGCCTCTCCTTCGAGCCCCAAGGTACAATTGGTTGACATATCATACATTCTATGCTAAGGACTTGCTTAGTGCATCTAGTCATAATTTACATGTTCTAGGCTCATTCATGAAAATCAAATGAATTTAAAGTTTATATGGTGCCACTATTGTTTCCATGACTTGTATGATCTAGTGGTAGCATATAATTTGTTTAAGTAGCTTGTGATCCTAAGTGTTTAATCTAGATCACTTGTCTAAATACTTGCTTCAACATGGTGCATGATAACCCTTCTAGTGAGGTGTGAAGAAGCTTGCCCTTGGATCAAACCGAAGCATTTTATTTATGCAAGCAATCTAGGTTGAATCACAAACTTGATCCTCACCCCATAATTCAACATGATAATCTATCTAAAATTGGTCCCTTGTGGTCATTGGTGCCAAAGAGGGAGAAAAATATTGTTCACAAAGATAGAACTCAAAGGGGGAGAAGCACAAAGGGGGAGAAAAATGTTGTTCACAAAGTGAGAAAACCTAAAGGGGAGATTTGATAAAAGAAGGGGATCAACTAAAATTCTGAGCACACAAGTAGGGGGAGCAAGCTCTTAAACATGAATGTTGCATTTTCATGTGCACTACATATGTATGATGCATAGTTATGCATTTCTTTTTCTCCGATACTTTGCTTGTGTGATGTTTTGCTAGTATACAATTGAATGGTGTATTGAGTTACTAGCATGAATAGGAAGTAGTTAGATTTCTCTTGCTTCATGTTTTTCAAAGTGGTACTAGAGCCTTGCTTATAATGTTGATCTCACGAGGTTTCTAGTTATGTTTGTGCTTTTCCAAGTGATATCTAACTACACAAGGTGCTAAGATGGTGTTTATCGCTACTCCGATGGTATCACGCTTCAAAGGTCTATAATCTAAAACACTTAGCACCTATTGGTAGTCAATGCTCCTAATTTTTTTCCTATCTAACATGTATGCTTCCTATATCCAAACATATAGCATACATGTAGGGGGAGCCATTGCTATCAATTTGAATTCATGATCACATGTCCATAATTCTTACACATGGTAATATACTTGGATAATGTGACATGGGTTCAATCAAAATTTTATCATAATATCTTTGTGAAAGGGTTGTCACCAATTACCAACAAGGGGGAGATTGAAAGCTCTATGTTTGGTGTTGGTAATTAGTGACAATGCCTAAGTACTAATCCTATGCCTAAGTTGTTTGTAGCATATGAGGATTAGTACATTCCAAGGTTGGTGGCAAGATGGACATGGTGATCATGATGGCCACACTTGGATTTGGACGCAACCCTACGTGATCAAGGCAAAGGTATATGCTTAAGGGTTGTGTTTTAGTAACCAAGACACCTAGTGGGTGTGGTTACATTATAGGATAGATAGCCGTACTATAAAGAGGGGAATGACACGGCTATTGAACTCCTAAGTGCCTCTAGGTGTGCATTTCATGTCATATGCATTTGGATAGAACTAATAACGCCTCGAAAAATGATTGTGAAAATGCTAACACACATGCACATGGTGATGATCACTTGGTGATGTTAGCACGTTTGCGAAGGCGGTAGAGTTTTGAGCAGTAGAGAGGGTTTGGGGCTCTCTCTCCCTCCCGCCGAGCTTGCGAGGCAGGATTCAGGCGTTTTCGAGGAGTTGAAACGCCTATTTTCCACTACGCCGGAAGTCGGAAAAAGAAACGGAGGCGAACGGAGGTCACAGTGGTGACCGGACGCTGGACCGGACGCGGTCACTGTTTGACCGGACGCGTCCGGTCAGCGTTCAGCGTCTGCGCGTTTTTCAGTTGGTTGATCGGACGCGCAGCGCGTCCGGTCACAGTCGACCGGACGCGTCCGGTCGATCAGGGAGCTTACTGGACTCCAATCGGACACGGGCACTGTGGCGTCCGGTCAGTTCTCCAGCGCGTCCGGTCGCTGTGTCGTTGTGCACTGCTCTGGCTTGACCGGCGCGTCCGGTCAGTTACGGGACCGGAGCGTCCGGTCGTGACCAGCGCGTCCGGTCGTTGCGACCGGCGCGTCCGGTCAGTGGTTCGCGAAAGAGCCGTTGAGCGACCGGCGCGTCCGGTCAGTTTGACCAGCGCGTCCGGTCAGCGCGACTTCGGCTGTTTCAAGTGAGTAACGGCTATATTCGAAGGGGTACGTCTATAAATACTCGTTGGCCGGCTCAAGGCTCACTCTCTTGGACTTTTGACATACTTGTGAGCACTTTGAGCTAAGCATCTCCCCTCCCACTCATCTCTCTTGCTTGTTTGCATATTCGAAGTGAGATTGAGTGATCCAAGTGCATTTGCATTGTGAGATTGCATCTAGTTGGCACTTGGTGGTTGATTTGCTGCGGGATTCTTGTTTCTCTTGGTGGTTGCCGCCACCTAGACGGCTTGGAGCAGCTTGGAGGCGTTGGCAAGAGTTGGTGATTGTTCTTGGCCACCTCCGGCGATTGTGAGGGGTTTGTGCCTACCTCGGCGAAGCGCCAAAGGCAACATTAGTAAATTACTCGTGTCATTGCAACCTTTTGCCATTTGGTAAGTTCTTGTGGCGCCTTTTGAGAGGCTCGGTGTGAGACCGATTAGCCACCGAACCACGTGGTGAAGAGGGACACAACGGGGACTAGCGTGCCGGCAAGCACGTGAACCTCGGGATAAATCTTCGTGTCATCACTTTCATTTTGTGATTGATTGATCCCGGTGTTAGGTTGTTTTGGTATTCATTGTTGATCATATTGGTTGGCTCAATACTTCGCCCCTCGGTGAAACCCTCCTAACTCAACTCCTAGCTCTTTTGTGTAGCTTGCTAGTTGTAGTTGTAGTTACCTTCTCGGTTTAACTTGTGCGGTTGAGTGCCAATATACTAGAATTGTGAATTGGATAGGTGGCTTGCAAACACCCCGTAGGCTAAGCAAAACTCACATCTCGCTATTTGTTGTATTGATAAACTTGTTTAGCTTGTCTTTGTAGAATTTTTAAAAGGCTATTCACCCCCCTTCTAGCCATCAAGACCTTTCACCGGTCCCCCTAAGGACTGGTATGTCTTGAGAACCGGAACCATGGGACCCTTCGTGCACACCACTCGCTCCCGATGGGTGGGAGACGATTACCCGACTGACTAGGGCGGTGCCACTACTACTAGGTTGGAAGGTGATAGTGTAGGGAGGTACGGGCATGGGGGCCCACACCCTCCTAAGACAGCGTAGTGACCTTGGGGCCTGGTACTACGTCTCACAGTCTTAGCGTTTCGGTGGACTCCGGGGTGGCCCAAGGCTGAGTGGTAGGGTGGTACCATACTGGTTGGGAGGCAGTCGGCATCAGCCTAGGCGGGGCACCACCGATGATGGTGATCTTGTGGGTTACCAGGTGTACACGCTCTGCAGAGTTGATCGATCTATACGTATAGCCACATCCGCGGATATGGACATTCCCATGACCTACGCTTCACTTGATTAGTGAGAGGAGTCCTTTCTACCTTTCCCCTGGGTTTTGGTGTTGGATCTGGCTTTGGCCGTTGAGGCAAGGCACGAGCGGGAGTCATCCTTGCCGCCTAGAGAGTGTGAGAGTGTGGTGAGATGTGTGTGATGGGATGGGAGAACGTGTGGATGAGATGAGTTAAAACTTGATGAACTATTATTATAAAAATCTTGTTGAACTTGCATAGGAAACCTACAGCCATATATATAGGCCTTTTCTTCTATCCTTGCATTCCACTTACCATAAAGCCTATGCAAAAGCATAGGGTGGGAGACAGTGGCTAGTACAAATCGTATTGATAGATTTTGGATAGGTTTGGACCGAATCTACGACGACCACGAGGACTTGGATTAGGAGTAGAGGGTCTCGTGCCTACGCTCAAGTGTGGTTGAGAAGATGGAGTCTACATCCGCTGACATTCTACGCCAACTCTGATGTCTGCCGTGAAGGAGGAGCCTTCACCCGCCGATGCGCTACAACGACTCTGATGAAGATGTGTGTGTGTTTCCGCTAGATTAATCGATGTAATAGGTGTGTTAATCTGTATTGTAAAGCCTTATAACTTGTAAATCTATGATGTATGACTATGATATCAGCTGAAAATTGATAATGTAATGGATTGTCCTCGTGATCTACTGCATTATAAATCGTATCTGTGGATTTTCCCTTCGAGAAAAATCGAGATCGTTTTAGTTGGCTAGAAAGATAGCGGGCGTAGACTCCATCTTCAACCAAACTTGAGCGTAGGAGCGAGGCCACCTAACCCTTCTAATTCCGCTAATACTGCAAGTTAGGAAATCTGCACATCGCCAGATGTGTGCAGGCCATGGTCAGCACCAATGAGCTTTAGTGGAAAAGAGGAAAAAGGATCTGGCGATCCTAAATATTTGGCTGTGGGTTTCCTATAATGCAAGTTCATTGATAATAATATAACAATAGCTCATCAAGTTTTAACCCATCTCATACACATGTTCTCCCATCCCATCACATCTCATCACCACACCACATTTCATCTCACTCTCTCATCGGCATGGACGACTCCCTCTCGTCTATGTCTCAACGGCCAAGGCCAGATCACACACTGAAACCCAGGGAAGGTAGAAGGACTCCTCTCAACTAGTCGAGTGAAGCTGTACTTAGGAAAGGTCCATAGCTGACAAGTCGGCATATGTATCGATCGATCAACCAGAAACTCTGCAAAGGTTTACACTACCCACAAGATCACCATCATCGATGATCCGGGTCATCTAGGTTGATAACAGGTCACCTTCCAACTAGACACGATGCCACCCTATCACTCAGAACTGGGGCCGTGTCAGAGTACCTCGTACACCGACACGCTGAGACTGTGAGACGTAGTACTTGGCCCCTCGGGTACTACGCTGTCTTAGGAGGGTGTGGGTGCTCGACGCCCGTACCTCCCTACACTATCTGCTAACCTCCCAATAGTAGTGACATCGCACTAGAAAGTCGAACGTCCGCCTCGTACCCATTTAGAGCGAATGGGAGTGTAAGGCTTCCTAAGACCCAGTCCACAGGACATATCAGTCCTTAGGGTGACTAAGCAGGATATCTTCACAAGGGGCAACTGTTTCCCGCTCGACGGGATGCCCGGCACCCCGTACCATCACAGCACCTCCCACCCCGGGGCTTCGTCCCACGAAGACACTCCACCCCGAGACCTCTCCCTAACACATGTACCCGCCACAAGTACCTCTCTCGTGGGAAAATGCCCAGGTAGCATTCCCCGGCAAGACTTATCCTCATGACTCATCGTAGATCCTACTCGGTCAACTCGACCCTCACCACACACCCAAGATGCATGCCAAGATCTCTCCATGTTCATTATCAGGTTTTTATCAAGTTATTGGCACAACGTGCCTTATCTCATTATGCCTCTTACTCACCAGCATCACATCTCAGATATAATGCAAGTAAGGGTAAAGCGGCAAGTAGTAAGCGAGTGTCTAACCTAACAGTGGATGTGCAGGGGAAAGGGTTGCGACAAGGTAATGGCTCACAAGCAATCTACCATGCAACCTATCACAGTTCATTTGCATAAAAGTAAAGCACTAGCATCTACATTTTAGCATGCCTAATAGAATTCTCTAGAGTAAGGTGCTGCCATGACACCTGCGATGTCGAGGTAGTAGAGGTACAAGTCTCTGTTAGTTGGTGCAGTCGATCGGTATGAGTCTCCACCTCCCTGGTCAGCTCCACTCCACAGGTTCCGCTATCCTCGGCTTTTCTTTCCTCCAACAGGTTCCGGTCTGAACAATGTTACCTCGCGAGAGTGTCACACAAGGCAAGAGAACAATCAATACTCTCGAAAAGACCAAGACTCAAAAGAGGCAACATTGAAAGAACACAAGAAGACAACTTGACCCTCTTGGCAGATATCCGATCCTTAGGCCAAAAGAACAAGGGTGGTCCTTTGCTGAGTACAAGCTTAAGCCTTAGCCTAGACAATACTTCCCGGGTTGATCGTGTCAACCTATACGACTTTAAAGATATATGGCATCGTCCTTAGCTCATCCTGAGCAATTACCATGGCTTGTGGCCTTCGATCTGAGCGTCATGGAGAATAACGAGAACCGAAAGGCTACGAGCCAAAGAAGTTTCATTCTTTCTCAATTCATACGCCATTGTAGTTGACAGGAACCAAGAGAGGGTGGAACGAAAGAGAAGAAAAGAAAGAATAGAGGCGATTTACTTCCCCCCAATACACACGCCATGGCGAAATGCGAGGCATCAGAGAGAAGTGACACACAAAAGAACACGAGTGCTCAAGCTACTAGTAGGGTACCAAGACCTAGGTGCACTAAATGCACTAAGACATCTCTAGGGTCTGGAGCGGTGCGGTTGTCACCATGAGAACCATAGAAATGCTATGGTCAATGAAGGTACAAGCATACAAGGGCTTGAGCATGAAGAGCAAAAGGCAGAAGAGACACGAGACTCCCCTGGCCGAATGGACGAACACAACGCCTCCCAACCGGCTCGAAGGTACGGTCCACAGGCAACAACCAACTCCAGCACAAGAACTGACAATGCTACACAAGAACCAAGACACAACCACAATGGTGGAGTAGCACATTTCCGTAGTGACACAAGAGAGACATCATGCATAGGAGGTGGACCGGCACGAAGGCATGGCGTAGGCATTGGTATAGATATCGATTAGGCAACAAGATGATGACATTGATAGATAAGGTAACAAGTGCGGACAATTATAGAAATAAAAAGAAATGAAAGTAAGAGCTTGTTGACGTCAAGGGTGGTGTCGACGGGTTCAAAAGCTCGACCTTGCTGCGAGGGAGGCGAGGCTCGCTACGGTGGTACGTTCCAGAAAGCTGTGGCTAGCCGGGCGTGGTAGCGGACGTCCGAGAGATGACTTTAGCAAGCTGGGCACAACCAAACCGAGTCCGCGAGGGTCGGTGGTGCCACAACTCCCCTGCAAAGCAACTTCACGGCTCGATGGCCGGACACAAGGATGGGCACAGTGAGGTGGTCGAAGCTCATTGCAATGACGTCCGCAAAGATGATGGCAAGGTCCGCCTCACCGGATGGAACAACAAGGCCATGGCCTTCCTGCATTAGTGAAGTCCGCGGCACGAAGGCCGATCTCAGGTACGGATGGCGATGAATGACAAAGAAAAGACGGGGCTCGGGACGCTGCGGCTCACCGACGGATAGTGGAGGATGGCACTACAGGGTTGGCGCGACGTCGGAGGTCGGTGCGGCTCTGACGTCAGTCTGCATGAAGAAGGTCGACGTGGTTTGCCGGTGGTGGCGGAGCAGCATGGACGCACGGTGGTGGCGTCGTGCTCTAGACCATGGTGACGCAGCGTGGATGCGGCGCGTTCCCAGCTCAGCGGGGTCGGCTGGAGACTCAAGGAAGGACGGCGAGGTCACACGTGGCCCGCTGCCCGGCGAACGGAGCAGAGGCGGTCGGCGACTTGCATTAGTTGCGTGCAGCCGAGGGCGTCGTCGTGGCTGGACGTTGCTCCTGGCTCCATCTCAAATACATGAAGGAGGGTACGACGTCCTTGCGAATGATCGCATCGCGTCTGCCGTGGTTGCAACGCAGACGAGGGTCGATGACGGAGCAACACGAGAAGGGGGAGCAGAGGAGGCTCGGGCTGGGCTCCACGAGGATGAGGGCGGCGGAGCTCCTAGTCGTCACGGTCGTGGCACCCCAACTCGCGGTCCTCGACAGTGAACGGTGAAGTCGAGAGCGGGCCCCGTGCTCGACGGGGAACGGCTACTGGCATGGACGCGGTAGTGAGGCCGGTATGACATCAAGATGGCGCGTCTGCTCAGGTGCGTGGCACATCAAGGCAGGGACAAGGTAGATCGCGTTGCCACGGACAAGGCTCCGACGCTGCTCGCGGATGGCCGCACTAGCACCGCCGTGGCCGACGGCGTCGGTGCAGAGGCACGACGCGGCCCAGTGAGGGCCGGGTGGCCGACGCACAGGTTGGCAAGGAGGATGGCGGCGTTGCGGATGTGCTGAACGCCCTCCGCAGCGCGTCACAGTGGAGGGCGCGAGGACGAGGTCGTGCGGTTGGAGGACGGATGCTCGACGCGACGGGGCGCAAGTGACGGAGCGTGTCCGCATTGGGGTTGCTGATGGCGAAGGACGGTGGCCCGTCACGCGGCTTGGTGCAGAGGCCGGCATGGTGACCAAGGCGCTGCAGAGGTGGCGCTGGCGGGGGCTCTGGTGCGGCCGCTCAGCGAGGAAGAGCGCGGCAGCTGCGAGGAAGAGGAGAAGTGGCAGCGGCTGGTGGAGAAAACAGAGAAGGCGACGGTGGCTCCGGTTTATATAGGGTGCCGGGGTAGGGTTGCAGAGCGCGGACGGCTGTGCCTCGGCGTCCGTACGGAGGTGGGGCCCGTGGCGAGTATCCATCGGCTCGGACGTCGAGAGCACGGATGGGACAGGCACGGCGGGGGAAACTTTGGCTTTTTGCAGCACGCTCACCCCCACGCTGGCCTGGACGGAAACGGGAGCGGGTTGGCGAGCCAACAAAACGCTGCCACGTGGGCACAGAGCCCACGCATCGGAAGCACAGGAGGCCAGGAGCATGCACGATGCTGGTGAGAGCAAGTACAATAATACACCTCAGCTTGGCTTATAGCCAAGCCATGTTAGCAAATGTCTAGGTGGAAGAGAGAGAAAAGAGGAAAGAGGATGTGCTTGTCGCAACATCCGTCGCCGGGCACTAGCACATTTCCCTGTGCTATGTGGGGGCCACCACTACCTCACCTCACGTCTCTCCCCAACTAGGCAGTGAGGGTGTCAGACTAACATTCATCGATGCGAGCACAAATTAGGAGAGAGGAGGATGGGAGGTGGTGGTGGGACCCATGTGCTATTAAAAAAATATATGTTTTGAAATATGAAGAGACAAACTATTGTATAAGTAGGCTTTTAAGCTTGTCTCTAGATGACATGGCTTGGCTGTAAGACAAGCTTATTAAACTTGCTCTGACAGGATTTCCAAACCCAGGATGGCGGCGGCGGCTGGCTTTAGGAGCGAGCGCTCCTAGGTTCTCAGGGGAAAACGGCAGCTGCTGGGCCTCAGCCTCGCGTGTGCGGGCTTGGTCCTGCAGAGCTGGTGCGGTCGAGGGCCAACCAAGGATAAGACCAGTCTCAATGGAGAGTTTCATTACGTTGTTTCCAAGACTGCTATGTCATTTGAAATGAAATGAAACTTGGATGAAACACCTACTCTCAATGGAGAGTTTCATTCTGTGGTTTCATAGGCATTTAATTCTAAGACTCATAGAGAGTTGGTAATCGTGCTAAGAGAGTTTCATCTAGATGAAACTCATTTCTTCTCTCTTCTTAAATACACTGCCATGTCATCAAAAGTGCCTATGTGGCAACCCATTTAATACAAATGAAACTCACGTGAAACTTCCACTGAGACTGGCCTAAGGCTAGGAAGTTGGCGCCATGGGCCTGCCAGTGACGGAGTGGAGGGGCCGTGTTGTGCTGCGCGGCCGGGTCAAGGAGGCAGCCAGCTGGGCTGTCGATGCTCTGTGATTGGGGCATTTGTATACGCATATATACATGTATATACACGTATATATGCATGCCCAGGAGCATGCACGTACACAGCGCGTGCAATCTGCTGGCTGGCCGGAAGGTTTGGGCATGGTACGTATATATGTACGTCTACATGTATACATATATATATGTACTTAGAGTATGGCTTCATACGTTGTCTGCTGGCACAGAAGCATATACGATTATACAGGTAGCTGGATCAGGAACAACGTGCTTCACGCTGCAATGACACATGAGCATACATGAACGTGTTATGTGTTTCACGTCATGAGACATTTGGGCACAGGTGCTAAGTTAGCTCATGGCCTGCTGGCTGGCCAACGCGTAAGGAGAGGTTAATGGTTTTTCCCATTTATACTTCAAGATTTAGATATGGAGCCAAAAGGATTTTGAGATGGATTTCAAGGGAGGTGTTTGAGAGGAGAATTTCGGAAGTGGACCTCAAAGGGAAAGGACAAGAGACTCCAATGGTATTGGGGAGGTACTTGCTACGAATTTCATGCACTCCAAACCTAACGAGACTCAAACACGAAACCGACTCACGAGCGCAAGCACTCTCCTATAAACAATACTATATGAATGCAACGCTTGTTAGTGGGTTAGACTCGAGTTAGACCTAGAACTACATGCTTCACACATTTGCAGGAATTTTTTAAAAAAAGTTCGTATTTTTGGTTGCCTGAAAGACCGGGATGTTACAGAGGCGAAGATGATTCAGGGCGATTATTGTTTCTTCCGTGATCTGTGATAGCTGACCAGAGGTGTGGTCGTGGATAGGATGCACATAGATGTCATCAAGATTTGATTGTTGGTATTTTTCCATGATATGTCCTTCCTGGATTTGCCTTTGAAAAAAAATACCATAGATCTTGGAGCGCCGGGGTGCACGCAATCGGGCAACACGACATCTTGCTGGTGGACGTTAACATTTCCGTTATTGTTGATTTTTTCCGTGATTTGTGCTTTATAGATTTGCAGGATCTGGATGTTGCAGCGCCAGGGTGCACGTGCATGCATCCATGGCATGGAGAGCCCGTTTGGTTGGAAACCTGGATGACATGCCTGGTAAAAAGTGTTGCCTGGAAGTTGCCTGAGATTTTAATAAAATCTGCCTCACCGACAAGTAGAGAGATAGTGTGTTTGGTTAGAAGCCTGTGCCTGAGAAGTTTAATAAAAAGAGAAAAATATGTTTTCTTGTGTTTATAACCTTACTTAATATCATTTGAGTAACAGACACAATTAAATGAAGGCAAAAATAAATCATTGCTTTTATAAATAAAAATATAAAAATAAAAAACAAGACAAAAAGTGCATTACCGTATTGATTTAGCCCGATTTAGCCCAGGCAGCAGCGTGCTGTAGCCAGGCTGTCATTTTCCGTGGCCTGGCGGAGGGTGCCTCGCCTGGGCCAGACATGTTTCCAGGGCTCCATCCAAATGCAGTCCAGGCAGCATCCAGGCAGCTGTTTGCCCAGGCAAAATCAGTCCAGGGTGCAAACCAAACGAGCCCCGAAAGACACTAAGGAACCTGTAAGGGAGGAGTGCGGGATAGAGCCGAGCAGAGCCATATGCATGGGTTGCGGGAATTTTCTTTTGTACGCCAGGTAGTCATGGATCGCATGGAGATTTTGGTGTGTCGAATAAACGTTCACAATCCGTATGTTATATATATATATATATATATATCCAGGGCTGGAAATAGGAATCGGAAGCCCCAGCCAGCCACCCCACCCAGGCGGGCGCAGGTCCCATCCAGCCCCCCAGCCAGCCCGTCAGCGGAGCTGACGCGCGCGCGAGTGGGGGACCACTACCGACCCCAGCCAATCGGATGTATAAAAATCCAGGTTAAGCTGTGCAAAAAAGTTTTGATCGCGATGTTGCATAGAAATTAGTCGTTTGATGAATTAAAATCAATTCATTATCACATAAAAACCTTTCCGCGAGCTGGACATTCCACCTACCTACACCTGACACGGGCTGACACGCGCTGACACAAGCTGACATATGCATGCATGCATACATCCATTCTAATCTCTTTTATTTTTTCACGATAATTCCTCGACGAAGCATCCATTTCGAAAACGGTTTTCACCATTGGACTCCTGACATTTTTGTACACGATTCAAGATCCATTGTGAATATTTTTTTAAAAAAATTAAAAATTCATAAATTTGAAATTTGAATCATGGCACGTGATGGCCGATTTAATGCATAGAGTCAATTGTCAAGATGCATAAAAACGTTTTTGCACCGACATTGCATAGAAATTAGTAGTTGAATGAATAAAATTAACATTGTTACCACGTAAAAGCCTCTTCGCGAGATGGTTTGGTCAAGAAACGTTTAATTGATGCAGTTTTGCGACTTGAAAACTGTATTTTATGTTAGCAAGAAAAATAGTAGTTTGCATTCACAACTAGTTTTGAATGTGTATGATTTCTATGCGTTTAGATATTTGATGTTTGCCCACTGGCCCACTGATTTCTATGCATCATCCGGCGGCAAGTAACTTTTACACAGTTTCAGGACACGTCGTATGCATCATTAGGACCATCCAAAAAAAGTGGGTCCATCCAAAGGGGGATAGGTGACAAAAAAGGTGGTTTTGTCCTGTGTCCCTTTATAAGACCCACATCCTCGGCCGGTCACCGTATCTCAACATTCTCCGCGTCGTGTGCGGAGAATGGCGCATGCAGCTTCGTCCCCTGTGGCCGGCGTTTCAGGTGGCGGCGGCGCACCTGGAGCTTCGTCTCCTGGGCCTGGAGTTACAGTTGGTGGCGGCGAAGCAGTCCCGGAGTCCGTTTACCGTCGCCGGCCGCTGTCGCTAACATCGGCTGCCCCAGGAATCCAGTCCTGTGGGTTATCGTCAGATAGTGATGCGGCGGGCACACAGCAGAGGCCGGAGTACATTACACCAGAACCGGTTCTTCGTGCTCCTGGAGACCAGGGCGTGGGTGGTGTTGGGGCGCAGGCTGTGCAAGGATGCCTCTGGCCACCTCAGGTCCCAGCAGCCGGCTCCCGCGACATGGATACCCCCGCCGGCTCTCAGCTTTTCACCCATGTAAGGCACACAGAATCCTCTTCCTTCGTCTTTGATTATTGTTTGGATTTGTATTCTTTTGCCATGTACACCAATCGCTGCCGCTATTTTGTGTGTGCACGACAACGTATATAGGTCGGATTGTGAATAAAAAATGATCTTTTCATGTTTCAAGTCGCTGTCTTTTACTCTGGAGAAGTTTCTATGCACTAGAGTTGTCCTAGCACACCGAGGTTTTTCCCCTCTGGTTGTGCGAAAAAAACACTATTTTCCAATTTGATTCAATAACTTTTGCCCTGAATTTCAGTCTATCCAGTAGATGTCTATGCACAATATACGTAATTTGGCATGCAAGTGGCTTTATGATTTTGTATGGCGTAGTTTGTGCCTGGTGTTTGCAGTGTTTGGTGGTCGAGTTAGACTAGTATTGGGAAACTATGCATTTTTTATACGTGATCCACGCAATTGTGTCACTGCTTGCAATTTTTTTATGGATCATCACATGGATTTATCACACAGAACATAGGTTTATTTGCATATGTGTTGTGCAATTTTATGCAGTTGTGTTGGTAGACAAATTGGACTAGTATTGGGAATGGAAACAATTTTTATGCATGGTAAACTAGTTCTATATGCATGTTCCACTAGTTCTATGCATGGTCCGCTATTTCTTTACGCATGGTATACTAGTTCTTTATGCACGGTGTGGTTGCCATTGCATGATTGTTTCTAGTCAAATTGTATCACTGCTTGGAAGTTAATTGTGTCACTGCTTGCAATTTTTTCTATGGATCGCCATATGGATTTAACACACAGAACATAGGTTTATTTGCAGATGTGTTGTGCAATTTTATGCGGTAGTGTTGGTAGTCAAGTTGGACTAGAATTGGGAATGGAAACAGTTTTTATGCATGGTAAACTAGTTCTATATGCATGTTCCACTAGTTCTATACATGGTCCACTATTTCTTTAAGCATGGTATACCCGTTCTTTGTACACGGTGTGGTTGCCATTGCATGATTGTTTCTAGTCAAATTGTATCACTGCTTGGAAGTTTCCCTGTGGATGGTCATATGGATTTTTTTGTTGGGCCTGCACATAATTTAATATTGAATCGACAAAACAATTTTATACACAGTTATTGAACAAAAATTAATATTGTTTGTTTGCAATGGACATTTACACAAAAAAGAAAATGCTTGACTTATGCATTTATTGCAGCCCGATTACATCGATGAGAATATTGTGCCAAGGGTGGGCATGCAGTTCCGCTCAATTGATGCTGCTTATGAATTCTATGCACGCTATGCTGGTGCTGTTGGCTTTGGGATCAAGAGATACCGTGAGAAGTGTTGACGGTCCTTAAGTACCAAATATAGTTATCAAATAAATAAATAAAAGGATCCAAATGCAACCAACACCTAGACTTAGGGTTTTATCTGACAGAATTCCACGAGTTTTGGTGTTTGTCTGTTTCTGCAGGGGGTTATCAGAAAATACGGAGGAAAGGCCCACACGTCGGGTTTACATAGAGATAATAATGTGTTCACCAATTTTCTATCATCTAGAAGACTCCAGAAGCCACGAGATCGAACGGGAGGCCGAACGGGCCCGGAGGCAAGGCGCCCGCCCTGCTCCCTAGGGCGCCCGCCCTGGCCTGAGAGCCAATCAGGCTCCGTCTCGTGGATTATGCTCCACCGACCTAAGGGATCAAGAAAAACCGTGCGATTAATGTCGGTTTGATCCGACGGCCCACATTCACTTGAGGGGGCTATATAAGCAGGACCCCTGGCCCCTGGAGGAGGCACTCCCTCATTCTCATTCTTCAAACCCTAATCTCAGGAGGAGAGTCTCTGATCAAGCCCTAGAGCCACCACATCAACTAGATCTCTAGTATAGTATAGCTACATAGGATTAGAACTAGAAGGAGTCAATCTTCGATTGGTTTCTGGATCTGTCAAGAGGATTCTTGGTAATTCCTTTACTGTTCTTCATTGTTCATCTTTGTTCTTCAATATTATGAATACAACTTTGTTCTATTTCAATATATTGATTATGACTATGCTCTACTTGTTTATGTTTGTGATTATATTGTTCTTAGTTTATCGTAGTTATACGCTTGGCTTAGTTAGATTGGAATTATATACATGTTTAGGATCGTATAGCGTTTATCCATCGGATCCATGGGTAAATGATAAATATTGTGTAGGCGTGGTGCTTAGACCATATTTATCTGCGATTGCACCTTATATGCCGGATCGTGGGGTGGTCCGCGATGGTGACAGCTTCATTGGTTCTTATATAGTCCCCCTCCCGTGTGTAAGGCAGGCAGAGCAACATTATTACGGGGGAGTGATTGCTATGTTTCTCATCTTCCTTGATAATATCACTATGCATGGGCGTAGTCCTTTCTCGCAATGATTGCCAAGTGTACTTGCACTAACTATGATATGCTAGACTTTATAGTTAAGAATAACTTAGGAAATATCCTTGTAGTTCGTCCTAATACCATGCTAATGACTTGCTAGAATATCTGTTGAGGTGCTTATCATTATTATATGTGGCTAGCTGATCAGATTAATTATCTTTGTCACCATTCATACTTTATCTATATTTTATGTGACACTTACCCCTGTATGCAAGAGATAGATGAATGCTCTCACTTATATATGCAATGATTGATACTCATTCCTATATTCCATTCCATAATCAACATTGATGTTAGTAATCCCTTCCCAGTGGTAAAAATATAAATAACGATACCTGGAATACTTCCCGGTTAAAATGCTACATCGGTATTAATCTGTGCGCTTGCAGATCTTATTTATTATTTATTTAGAAGAGCAGTTGCATATTTCAATACCGCGTCTCTCATGTCATGCTGGGGATGACAACTTGGCTTAAGTGGCATGAGGGATAGGTTCGGTATTTTTGGCGCCGTTATCAGAATTAGAAAACTAAGTCTACTTTTGGTAATGACGTTAAGAATGCCCAACAAGAAGCATGGTTGCAAGTGGTTGAGTTGTGTGAGGGAGGGGAAGTGTAAGTTCCATAAGGGAAATGGCAAGCGTGTTCGTAAGAAGACTACAAAGAGGACCGGTTGTTTGGCTGGGCTGAAGCTTAGGAAGGTTTATGGTGTCGATAAAAGGCTTTGGTGCGTCGTTATTGACCTGGCTAACCTTAGTCACAACCATAACTTCCTCCCATCGCCATCTGCGGCCAAGAATTTTCACTGCAACAAGGCACTTGATCCCACATACCGAGAATTCATTGGGTCAATGCATGATAGTCGTGTGCCTAGCCATTGTGTCATGGACATGATGGCAGAAATGCATGATGGGCCAGAGAATGTGCCGCTGACACGGACTGATATAAAGAACATGTAAGTTATTGGGGCTAAAATCCACCTTTTCTATGTTGTGTCTCCTGTATGCATAATTTTATGCATATAAACTTATAGTTTTACATATTTGCCTACATGTTTTTATGCTTGTAAAATCCATCTTCTCTATGCTTTGCCTACATGTTATAATGCATAGAAACTTATAGTTTAGCATGTGTGCATGTTTGCATAGAAACTTATTAGAGCTAAAACATGACACGTGTGCGAATGGCCTACTGTTTCATGTTTCTATGCATAGAAACTTATAGTTTTACAGGGTTTACAGGTTCTGTTTACAACTTTTTAATATCCCTTAGATTATATTGTTTCATGGTTTTTATGCAGCCTTTATCTTGCTTTTCTACAGTCCCAACTAGGTTCATATGCTAATGGTGCCGATGACTGATCAAATACTAGTCGTTGTACAAATGCTGCAAATTTTTTGCAATTTTTTCAGTGTCCATTGTCTCCATGGCTGGGTGTACTCATAACTGTGATTGCTTGAAATTGTGTTCGCAGGAAGGCTGCTCGTGCAAGGGAAGCACAGATGGATGACGTCGCAAAGCTGTTGGCTTTCTTCACCCATTGCAAGCAACAAAATCCCCAGTTTTATTGTGACTTCCAGCTAGATAAGGATGGCAAGATTGTCAGCATTTTCTGGTCCAATGCAAGCATGCAAGGAGAATACGCAAATTTTGGTGATGCTGTTACATTTGATACAACCCATAAACCAACATTTATCAGAAGCCATTGGCCATGTTTGTGGGTGCAAACCATCACCTCCAATGCACTGTCTTTGGGATTGCTTTGCTTGGCGACGAGACAACAGATACCTTCGAGTGGGTATTTAACACCTTCAAGACATGCATGGCGGGGCAAGCTCCTCGTTGTATTCTAACAGGTAGCTTATTGACTTGCCTTGCGCACGAAACCACATGCCTGCATTAATTCATTGTCATTTCTATGCACTAGCTTGTCTATTTTTGGTGGTTGTGACTAGAAATGTATGCTGATATGAAACTTGCTTCTAATGCAAAAACAATGGTCAATGTCCCCCTGCATTTGTTTCCTATGCGTATGATTGCACGCCCCGCCCCCATTACTGAAAGAGAACTGCCTTGTTTATTGTACTTTGGGTGTGCCCCCTGTATGCCAAATTTTATGAGTCTTATCACAGGGATTGGCATCATGATTTTTTATGTTTCTATGCATTGTTTCCTCTTACCATTGACGTGTTGCTTGCTTACAGACCAAGACCCGGCCATGCCGGCAGCCATCAAACGTGTCTTTCCAAACACAATCCATCGACTCTGCTTGTGGCATGTCGTAAACAAGTTTCAGCCCTTGCTCAATGAACTCTATGCAATGTTTGAAAATCGGCATTTCAAGGAGAAGTTTCACTCTGTTGTCCACCATCCTTTGACGCCTGGTGAATTCGAGGCCGCATGGTCTATGCTGCTCAATGAGTTTGAGTTAGAGGCCGATCCAACACTGCAAAGCCTCTATGACATACGCAATGACTGGGTACCGTGCTTCTTCAAAGATGACTACTGTGGCATGATGTCATCGACACAACGTAGTGAGAGCGTGAATTACATTGTAAAGAAATGTCATGTTGACGCGAACACACCCTTGCACCTGTTTGCCAAACAAATGATGAAGTTCATCCATCGCCGTAAGATGGACGAGGCGAGAGAGACATATGGGTGCACGGTATGTGTTAATTTCTGCGTTTTATGTTACTATGCAACTATTTTTATGTTTCTATGCACGTTATGTTACTGTTTTGAATTGCATTGTGAAAAGTTCCTATGCATCTTATGTTACTGTCTTCATCCATCCCCCTGTTTGTATGTTTCTATGCACCTTATGCTGTAAGTTTTTTGAACTGCATGTGAAACTTTCTATGCATCTTTTATTTTGCACACTGTCTAAGCTATGTGTTATTAGGAGCCTCAATGTCCATGTGACTGATCTTTATATAATAGTTTATACACATGCTAGGAGGTTGATGTGCACATTGTATGGGCGTAAGCTGCCAAACATTTATGTACCTAATCAATTTTTTCCATTCATACATTGTTTTTGCAGAGCGAGGTAGTAACCAATTCAAGTTGGGCATTCGAGGTACGTCTAGCAAGAGTGTACACGAGGGCTGTGTTTGGCCGCTTCGAGGAATCAATGAAGTCTGCGACAGCCTTCCGCATAACAGAAGACCCTGACAGAGGGAGGCATTCATGGCTGGTAAAGCACACAAGTAACTCGGGAAAGATTGTATGGGGTCAGCATCAGTTTCGTGTTACTGTGAATGAAGAAACTGGGCTGTTCACATGCGAGTGCAAGTGCTGGGAATACACAGGTATGCTCTTCATTGCTTTTTACACAAAAGCATTTAGTCCTTCTATTCCTTTTTGACATCTGTGCTAGTTTGATATTAAGTTTCCACTACTGTGCAAGGTCTATTTTGTGTGCACTTGCTGCGTTCATTCATGCACGTTCAGCTAGAAAAGATACCTCACAAGTATATCCCCAAGCGCTTGTGCAAGAATGCCCACCATGACCTTCCATTTGATCGGGCTGATGTAAGGCTCAAAGGCATTGATGGGGAGACGAAGGCATACAGGCAGAGGTTGCTCTTGACTAAAGCAATGAAACTTTTGAGGTATGCTTGCATGTCGAAGCCTGGTTTCAACAGAGCAATGGAGGGGCTAGATGAGCTTGTTGGACTAATATCTGAGTTGGAGCCTGACATTGGTGGTGAAGAAATTGATTTGGATGATCAGGAAGTATGGACTTCAATCCACCCTTGAATTTATGCATAATTGCAATGTTTCGCATTCATCGATAAAAAATTTAGTTTTTATGCTGCTTCTCTAAATGTTTTATGCTTGTGCAGAGCATTGACCCTGAAGCAGGCCCAGCAGTAGGGGATGATGATGGTATACACTTATATCCAGTAGATGTTTCCATCTTGCAGGCGGACTCTACTTCAGACCAGGTCACTATCGTCTTAGAAAAGGATCCTATCTTGTCTCATGGCGCCTCACATTGATAAAATGCTATCTTGATATTATAGTGTCCTATGTATGCAGTGGATAGTAATTCCCTATTGTTTAATGCAGGTGTGTAATGATTTGCAACATGCTGGTGGCGCTCCTATGCTGAGTGGTAGGTCCAATGGATGTGACCCACAGGACAATGGTGTGACGAAGGTGTGGTTTCTATGCATAGGGGGTTTTATGTTGTAAAATGAAAAAAGTTGTATATTGCAAATGCATGCATCCTTCTTCTACCTGCATGGTTTTGAGCTTGTTATGGAAAATAAACCCACACAATTTATCTTTGGATGCGTGCCAACAATGGATTTTATGCACGGTATGAGTACATTTGTAGCATACTTATGAGCTGTTGCACTCAATCATTCCCATGCATAAAAACTGGAGGTTACTCTGTCCTTCTATTATATAGGCTACGTGAATCATTTTTTATATGTTTATGCAATTGTTTCCTAGAATTGTAGATGTATGCTAATATTTGTGCATGCAATTGTTCCTATATGACATATATTAATTGTGAGTTGCAAATCATTCACAGACCATGCTTGAAGTTCCTATCGGCATCAGTCTTGAACGACCGGACAAGGCGAAGCCAAAGGGGAGGGCCTTGGAGCAAGCTGAGGGACACAAACTGAAATTGGGTGCGAGGGGCCCCAAACTGAAAAGCAGGAAGTGTAAGGTCTGTGGGATCGCCGATGGATACAATGCAACGACGTGCTTGCAGCTGGAGGCTAATCGCGTGAGGCTTTCAAATCTTGCTGGCAAAAAGAGAGGGCGACCACCTGGCTCAAAGAATCGCATCACCTTGGGTCGAGCGAATGAAGAAGATGGGAATGAAAGGGTGGGTACTGCCTTGGAAGACAGCATCCAGCCAGAGGAGCCTTCCCCTGCCCCAAGGAAGAAAGGGAGACCTACAGGGTCAAAAAACAAAGTGAATCACCTCGACTAGACCTATGTTATCCTGAGTGTGCAAAAAAACAATATTAGCTGCCTATAAACAATGTCCTTTGTTTATGTTTCTACACCATTCTATGCCGATGAACCATGTGAACTGTTTTGAGTGTAACATACATGAGGATGTTGTCAGTGCGGTGCAAATATTATCTGCATCCAACATTTTATGCTATGCAGCAAAATAGATTCAGTACATTGTGCACATATAAATGTTCAAACGATGTAGGTCTAACAATGCATAGAAGAGTGCTCCAACCATGTATATGATTGTGTAGAAGTGCACAGATAACTGCTCATGTCTTAGGAAGCGCAGATACCTTGTAGTGGTGCAAAAGAAGTCCATGTACACATGATTTTGCAGGTACAAAAAAATGTAAATACGGTCCGAACCCCAAACCTTGCACCCTGCTTGAGCGAATGTAAAATTGGTAAAGGAACAAAGCATAGAACGCGATAGAAGCCTTCCCTATGGACGACTATGGGAACGTATAATTAATAGATGAATAGTGCATAGCAACCACCATGCCCCTCCTTCCAGGTGATTGTAGAACCGGGATCGTTTCAGCACAATTCAAAAACAATGCATACAACATTGTATAGAATTTTGCACCAACAGTGTATAGAATTGTGTATAGATAGCTGCTCCAAACAGTACATAGAAAATGAGCTAACAAAAAATGCATAGGAGATACCTTACAGTGGTGCAAAAGAAGTCCATGTACACATGATTTTACAGGTACAAAAAAATGTAAATACGGCCCGAACCCCCAAACCTTGCACCTTGCTTGAGCGAATGTAAAATTGATAAAGGAACAATGCATAGAACGCGATAGAAGCCTTCCCTATGGATGACTATGGGAACGTATAATTAATAGATGAATAGTGCATAGCAACCACAATGCCCCTCCTTCCAGGTGATTGTAGAACCGGGATCGTTTCAGCACAATTCAAAAACAATGCATACAACATTGTATAGAATTTTGCACCAACAGTGTATAGAATTGTGTATAGAACCGTGTATAGATAGCTGCTCCAAATAGTACATAGAAAAATGAGCTAACAAAAAATGCATAGGAGATACCTTGCAGTGGTGCAAAAGAAGTCCATGTACACATGATTTTGCAGGTACAAAAAATGTAAATACGGTCCGAACCCTAAACCTTGCACCCTGCTTGAGCGAATGTAAAATTGATAAAGGAACAATGCATAGAACGCGATAGAAGCCTTCCCTATGGACGACTATGGGAACGTATAATTAATAGATGAATAGTGCATAGCAACCACAATGCCCCTCCTTCCAGGTGATTTGTAGAACCGGGATCATTTTAGCACAGTTCAAAAACAATGCATACACATTGTATAGAATTTTGCACCAACAGTGTATAGAATTGTGTATGAACCGTGTATAGATAGCTGCTCCAAATAGTACATAGAAAATGAGCTAACAAAAAATGCATAGGAGATACCTTGCAGTGGTGCAAAAGAAGTCCATGTACACATGATTTTGCAGGTACAAAAAAATGTAAATACGGTTCGAACCCCAAACCTTGCACCCTCTTGAGCAAATGTAAAATTGATAAAGGAACAATGCATAGAACGCGATAGAAGCCTTCCCTATGGACGACTATGGGAACGTATAATTAATAGATTAATAGTGCATAGCAACCACAATGCCTCTCCTTCCAGGTAATTGTAGAACCAGGATCGTTTCAGCACAATTCAAAAACAATGCATACAACATTGTATAGAATTTTGCACCAACAGTGTATAGAATTGTGTATAGAACCGTGTATAGATAGCTGCTCCAAACAGTACATAGAAAATGAGCTAACAAAAGTATGCATAGAAACTTGAGAAAAGCATGGAAACATACAATTTTTATGTAACATCACCTCACAATAGCATAATAGGAGAGCAATCAGGTAGATGGGGTTTTAGTTTGTGCCTAAAAACATTTTGTCATCATTTGTACATGCATCGACCATACATTCTGCAAGTTTAGCAAAAAAAACTACATCATGCATAGGTGGTCCACTAGTATCTCCGCTGCTACATGCAACTGTCACAGAACGCCAAAAAAAGGCCTAACTAGAAAGGAGCTACGTAGATCAATAAGGAGGGCGGAGCTGCTCGATTTCTTGTGGGAGCTCTTTTTGCTCATTGGCCTCATGGAAGATGATGTACTGGAGCACGTAAGCCCGTAACTGCTCGGAAGAGGCCTACAAATCATAGAGTGAAAAATCACATAAAAACAAAAAATCTAAATAGTCACTGTTTTATGATTGTATAGAAATCTGTTTCAACAGAGAATATAGATGCCATCGAGAAGTAGCTCGAACAATGCATAAAACACATACCGAATATGGCCAGAGCACTTTGGTGGTGGATGCATCATAGTACTCCATGTACCACATGCAATAGAACCCGCAGTCATTTGATCCAATCTTTTGCTTATGTATGCCATCTAACATCTTGCATTTGTAATTGCCGAATTTTGGGATCCCTGAGTCAGGCCTTGCAGCCTGAATTGCCTCATTAAGCCTTTTCATCATTATCTTGCACCACTGGCCTTTAGAATTTCCATACTTCACGGTTCCTTTGTGTGTTTCTTTCCACCCATCACCAATCAAATTCTAAGGGTTGGGGTCGAGTATGTCTACCCTGTGATGCTTGAAGTTGACCACGTACACTGAGAAGTGACCTTTCCTTAGGAAAGGCACCACAATCTGCAAAGGTGCATGGTACCCCAACATTACAAAAAATGATGTAAGTTATCCCACTTAGCTATTCATATATAAATAACCCTTTTCTCGGGGGAGCAGTACTTTACTCACCTCTCTAACACCTTTCAGAAGATGTTGGTCTGGGAGGAACCTGTCTAGGGTGCTGATCAATATTGCTTGCCGATATTCGACCACTTCGTCTCCATACGCATTGCCTTCCTGGTAGATATCTCTCTGCAGATGGCATATGAATCTGTGTCAGTGTACATAAAAATAACATATATGGTATAGTCAACCATCTAGAACACAGATATGTTATCCCGAGTATTGCTATGAATAGTTCACTGTGAGCTAGCTATGAACCATGAACTCCCTTCTAGATGATTAATGCACTAGGATAATGACAGCCCCAAGCACAAAACAAATGCACAAAAACAGTGTATAAAATTGTGTGTCACAATGTATAGAAAAAAGGAGATAGGTGGATAAATGTTGCAACAATGTATGTCAAATGTGTTTCTAACAATGTATAGATGTGTGCTCTGATAAATATACAGAATTGTCGAGTTTATACTCACCATCACATTGAAGTCTAGGTAGATCCGTTCATATTCTTTTCTCAGTAGACGGTTCTTGGGTTCATCTTTCATCAAACAATGGACATAGTATTGTATCCAGGAATCAGCAACCTCTTTTCCGAGGGCAAAGTATTCGTGAACTTCACTTGCTCTGGAGTTGTCATCACCGAATCGGCAAATGATAGAACTGCATAGAAAACAAAACAATAATTATGCAGACATACTAAAATGTTTTATGCATATGGAATCACAGTACACAGTGCAAAAAAAGGGCAGTGCTAAACACTGATAGAAACATGCAAAAAATAAAAAGCATAGAACAGTAACCAATGCGTAAAGACCAAAAAACAGTTAGATGTGTTTAAACCCATGGCAAGGGATCCTACTATACGAAAAAAAACAAGTTGCTCAAGAGCAGCAAGTCAAATAACGCATACTATGTATTCATGCAAAATGTTATATGCATGTAAACTCACAGAACACATTGACAAAAAAGCGGAAGGGTAAATACTGGAAAGAAACATGCAAGCATGGTACTGTAACCTCATGCATAGAAAACAACAGTTTGCAAAGCATGGTAAGGAATCTTACTCTTTGAAAGTCAAGTCGGTGGATGTAAGCAGGTTTAGCAAAGCTGCCGATCTCTCATAACAGTTCTCTATAATTCGTTGGGTATTTTGACATTGTAATGGGATTGCATCGGGTTTTTTCGGGACAGAATCAGCTCTGGAGGCAGGAGTATGATCAAATGATGGGCCGTGATATTTATGAAAATCACATTAGTGTTTAACAATTTTCAGAGAAGCAGCACTTGTTATGCATTTTTCATAAATCATAAATCAATCAAACAATTCGAACAATTGGATGGAACATAGTAAAAAAAGAATTATTGTAACAGGGGAGCAGCGCAAACAGCCTACACCTGCTTAGGAGCAATGTGCATATGAATTATATTTTATATGCCTCCATGAAATTATTTGCGAATGAAAACAGGTGTATAGAAAACAACAGACTCATGTGCTAAAACCATATGTTCAGCAGCATAGGAACCTGTAAAAACAAATAGAACATTTACCTAGGCAAAAAATGTCCTTAGACACCACCAATAGTTAGGCATTTAGTATGTAGTACCCAAAGATAGAAACAGAGAATTGCACGGATAACATGCTGTGGACAATGAGTACCTTTGGATGCATTAAAAGTTGAGTTGATGCATAGTAAAATATGAATAGAGATTGGGTCAAAAGTGCATAAAAATCAATGAATGCGGGTGTAGGTGCATAGATAATACACATTAGGCGAGGTGTTAACGTCTAACCTGTTGTTGTGGCGTGTAATCAAACTGTGGAGGACCATTTTGAGACACATCATTGATGTCAGCTAGTCCGCTAAAAATATGCGTTACATCATTCAACGCTTCTGTCACCCGTGGGTTAACATTGAACAAGCGACCATTGTCCTCCCCGTCAGCTTCATCACCATGGTGTGCCAAATTTTTGCACACATCTGCACTCTCATCATTGCTTAGGTTTAGAAATCGGGAAGCTGGTGGACAAAATAAAGGACAAATGAATTTTGCATATGAAACATATATGAAAACAGAGAAAAGGGAACACATAGACTCGTATGCATAAAAACCAGTTATAATATGCATATATATATTGTCACATGGGGCTCATTTAATACGAATATAGGCCCCATCGAAATTACAGGGAAAATGAAGTGGCCAGAAGGGTCGCTTCCTTGCAACAAACAGAAGCGGCCAGAAAAATGGCCGCTTCCTTACAGCATATGTGAAACGGCCATGACGGCCGCTTCACTGTATCGATCGGATGCAACAATTACGCATAGAAACACTAATCATAGTAAATTTAACTAAAAAAGCAGTGTTGCTAGTCAAGGTAGTCAAGCATGTTTGTTGTCTTCATTCTTATGTGAGCCATCTTGATTGTCTTGATCGTCTCCCATGTCATTGGTCAGTTTCTGCTTCCTTGCTTCTTGCTGTTCAAACAATTGGTCATTCATGTTCTCAATCTGACTGTCAGAGAACAGTGATGCATTAGCGAGCGTGCTCAATTGACTGGAAGAGAGCTGCGACGTATCTATGCATGAAAACATGAAGGTTATAATGTATATATACCTGATCACAGAATGTATATAAAATATATATAACAAGGACGAAAAATGATTTTGAGGCCTATACCAGCTTGAGTGCCCTCTTCTCCCTGGTCATCGTGCATTTGTGCAGTGTGTATATGGGGAGGGGGTTGTCGGTGGTCAGTGCACTGGCCCTGGCCCAGGTTCCCTACAACTTGAAATAAGCAAAGTAAAACTCGTTATGCATATGAACCTAGCTAGAGATGCATAGTAATATAAAAAATAAGGGCGAAAAGTTACAGTACTATACCAGTTTGTTGTTCATGGTCTTCAGATTCCTTGTTAATTGTTTCATGGTGTGGAGCTGAACTGGACTGGGTTTGGCCAAACTCTGGAGGTGTTGGGAGGTATGAACAAATATGAAATACTACTTAATAAAAAAAGAAAACCTAAAAACAACATGAATCAATATGAACCTGCAAATCTACATGGGTATAAAACCTACAGAGAGATGTATTTTCCAAATGCATTATGTATGCATATTTTTATACATTATATATCTAAGGCATCTTTTCAATTTTTATGCACTCACCAACTGCAAAACTATTATACATTATATGCAAAACTATTATACATTATATGTCTAAGGCTGCGATAACTGTACCATTTTCGGATGCATTTGGACTGGACGCCTGATTGAGGTCAGTCTGGAACCCATGATGGCCATGGTCGGTCTGGGTGGAAAGGCCGTGAGCTATTTAATTCCATGGATAGAAAAATACGAAAAGAAAAAGGGTGTTATTAAACAGTGCTTGGATGCATAAAAAAAGAATTAAAAAGATGGGATCGAATGTAGCAGTTGTTGTGACCAAACGTACAGGAAGGAGAAAAGTTTATAGAAATGCACGATTCTTTCGGAATGGTATAATACCTGCTTCGTTATCATCGTCCTCCTCACCCCCATCAGCCTTCAGTACCTCGTCGATCAAATAGCCAAAGGTAGTGACCATGTTGTGTTGTTTTTCAACAATGTTGTTTAGTGCATATTGAATTGTCTAGCACTGCCTGTCAACATCTTAGTCGTAAACAGTGCACACTTCCTCAAACTGACGCCGAGTCCTCCCTCTCAAGGCCGCTATCTTGCCAGCAAGCAACTTAGATAGCTTAGGGACGTAGATGCTCCCCAGATCTGGTGCAGCCATGTAGCAGGTCTGAGCTGGCGGGCGGAACTACACAAGTTGATGGAAATTCAATCAGTAAATGGATACAGATTACAGAAACATAATGGAGATGTTATAAAGAATACAGTATAAAAGCTTATAAAAGCTTACATTCAGTGTTCCATAACAGGCAATAGCCTGCCCTTCATGGACGACATCGGCCCTACTAAGGTTGGTTACCATGTCGCTAGTAAACATGCTGATGCGGGGGGTTCTAAACCTATCCTCAGGACTAGCACGATGGTCAAGCCAGTCCAAGTAGTAAAGCTGCAAAAATTGATGCATATAACTGTAAACAGGAATGAATATAAAGTGTAATACGAATGCATATTGGATGACGTTATGAAAGTGCATGCAAAAGGATCGACGTATGAATGCCTTCGGCATGGTGCATAAAACTATAAGAAAGGTTGGATATAAAGTATCATACGAATGCATATTCATGGTATTGGTACCAAGGGCATAAAAATAATTTTTAATACGTACCAGGATGACTGTGCTACATCCCCAGATGGTGTACGCAATTTGGTCTTCACCGATCTTCTGATGCCACAATGTGACCGCCTGGCACAAGTTTAGGTATATCATGTGGCACCAATCGATGTCGTCGAAATTAGACATGTTTATTGTTTTCTCAATCTCAGAGTTGTTGATTGCCCAGCTAGGTGTTGAGAAAAAAGCCTGTTGAATAGTACGAGGAAGAAGCACCATTTTGTCAGGTCATCAATACCACCCTTTTCTATTCTCTCCATGCAGACCTGTACAGTAAAATCCTTGGCGTTGGCAACTTTGAGTTCGTTGCGCAGCCTTTTTGCTTCATTTACTTTAGCAGTATAGGAAGCATTGTCTACCAAGGATTGTCCTTTGCTGGGTACCCCAAGGATATACTGCACAACCTCCTTAGTAAGCTTGATCTCCTTTCCTGGACCAACTTTGAGGATCATGGTCTGAGGGTCAATGTGGTCATACAACCACTTGAGCAAAGAAGGAGGGCCACTGCTCCTCAATTTAATGTCAAGCAAGCTTCCAAGGTGATAATTATGGACGAACTCCCGCCTTTGGTCTTCGTTGAGCTTTGACATCATCTCCGCCACTTCGTCCGGTGCACAACGGATATTCCACCGTGGAGCCTGCGTAGAAAATACATATCAGGTGCATATAAAAACCTAAAAAACAGTGACCTTAACAAAAACATAAAAATGAAAATATATAATTCAATGAAATGATGTGTACCTAATTCAGGCCCAAACTGAATACCCACTAACTTTGCAACCTCAACCTTCTATACATAATGGGGGCATGTTTTTGTAGACACTTATACAGAAGCTTTACAACCAGGTGTTTATCACCACCTAGTGTATAGAAAGCAATGCATAAAACTGACAAAACTAGTGCACAGAAAATATTGCTGTAGGAAAAAATGTATCACTAACTTTGCATCTTCAACTTTCTATACATAGTGGCACATGTTTGTATACATTTATACAGGAAGACCACGCCGAGGCTATTTATACAACAATAGATATCATGGATACATATAGTGGCCAAAAGGTGTTTACAAAACATGGTCTTCAACTGACAAAACTAGTGCATAGAAAATATTGCTGTAGGAAAAAATGTATCACTAACTATGCATCTTCAACTTTCTATACATAGTGGCACATGTTTGTATACATTTATACAGGAAGACCACGCCAAGGCTATTTATACAACAATAGATATCATGGATACATATAGTGGCCAAAAGGTGTTTACAAAACATGGTCTTGCATAAAAAGCATTGTTGTGTCAAAAAATGTATGAAACAAGTCATAAAAACCACTGGCTACAAAATAACTTGCACTTTGAGTTATTGCTGTAGGAAAAAATGTATCACTAACTATGCATCTTCAACTTTCTATACATAGTGGCACATGTTTGTATACATTTATACAGGAAGACCACGCCGAGGCTATTTATACAACAATAGATATCATGGATACATATAGTGGCCAAAAAGGTGTTTACAAAACATGGTCTTGCATAAAAAGCATTGTTGTGTCAAAAAATGTATGAAACAAGTCATAAAAACCACACCAGCGGTGCATAAAAAACAAAAAATAGTACCTTGCTTTGCTTGCCGCTTGCGAATGGTGTGGCACTATCATCAGATTTTGCACCCCTTGCAGTCTGTCTTGCCTTTCTTGCCGATTGGGAAGGTTGGTCTTGCATCTGCTTTGAAAAAAAAAGATGACAAAAACATATTACCCAAAATATGTACACAGCCCAAAAAATACACCTAAAACCTGGCGGCAGCCCAAATACATAACTCAAAAAACTTACAGCATCATCCAACTTCCTCTTTCTCCGGCCTGGTGATGGCGCCTCCTGCATTCAAAAAAAATCAAAAGAAGGCGTATGAAATGGAAGCAAAAGGGCGGTTTTTGTTCACTCTATGTGTTTCTGCACCTTGAACGTTACTACCCACTTGCCTGCGACAGTGGCTTTCTTGGTTTGCTCATGACGGTCAGCCGAGCCCCGAGGCCGTGGTCCAGCCGACGGAGAAATCGTCGGCGGTTGATGACGAGCCGTAGCAGTAGGACCGAACGGAACAAGCACGAAGTCGTCGTCGTCATTCGAGCTCGAGTCAGGGGGTGGTGGGGGCTTCTTCCCGCGCATGACAGTTCTTTTCTCCTTGGTGTTCTGCGACCGAGCATAGACATTGCCTTTCAACCGTGCGATTTCCGCAGGGGCAGCGTGTTCCCCCTTGTCCCGCCCGGCGTGGGCTGCCTCTCCGGCTGACCCGCCAAGAGTATCGGCCACACCAGAGCGGTTAGCCCCCACCGACGGACCGCCTGTGCCGGACCTCTCAACCCCAGTGGGCGGCCCGCCCCCTCGGCAGACAGGAGCGACCGGAGCCGCGACACCTCCTTCCGTTCCGCCGCCGTCCGGGGCGCCTTGACCCGCTGGACCGCCAACACCGCCGTCAGACCCGCCGCCATCGCCACCGCCGGACCCGTCGCGACTCATGGAGAACTAATAGCAAAACGATCCCCGTAAAAATGTGTTTTTGAAACATTTATAGACTAAATCAAGCAAATCTTTCTTCAAATCCACAGAGGTAGGGAGGGAGGGGCATGAGCGAACTCACCGTGAAGCCCGGAGACGTCTGCAACCTCCGATTCCGTCGGCGTTTGGGATGAGATGCGGTGGTTTGGGAGGACGAATGGGGGCTTTGTGGAGAGAACGGGATGAAGAGGAGGCGGCGGTTTGGGAGAGGAGGAGGCGGTTTGAAGCCGAGTGAGTGGGGAGCGCTTTTAATAATTATTAAAAGTGAAATAAATTCCCAAACGGTAACCACTCGAATCACGTGCGGTCTCTGCACCATGCTTCTCTCTGGGTATGTATAATTAATCGTGATCTAGTGCATAGAATAGTCCCAGTCAAACCCCGCCAAAAAGGTACTTCCACTCTGGGTGTATAATTAGTGATGGTACATTGCATAGAACACCGCCAACACCCCTATGCTCTGGGGGAGATTATTCTATCAAAAACAGTACCAGCCCACCAAAACCCCTTTCTCTGTCAGTGGGATGTATAATTAACAGGTAAAAAACTGCATATAACCCCACCACAGAAACTCTATACTATAGGGGGTTACTTTTTCTACAACCATGCCGGGTATGTATAATAATCAAGTGGAAAGTGCATAGAACCTAACAAAACTCTTCCTCTGATATGGATTAAACTTTCGACAACCGTGCTGGCCCCGACCCAAACACTACCCTCTGCGCAAATTAGTATATTTTCAACAGCTGCTTCGAATATGGTTTGAACGCGGAAGATGCTGTCTTTCTATGCGGTGTGTATGTAAATATTATGTGTGTAGCTCTTCCGTTCGAAATAGATGCGCGAGGTCAAACGAACGGGAACTGCACGGGCGCAGGGCCACCCATCCTGCCGCGATGGAGGGGACAGGACCCTACCCACGACGTCAGCGTGGGGGGACCACGCGAGAACGGGTGGCCTCCTTTGGCCGGTGCTGACGCGGTGTGCGCGGGGACGGCGGGGTGTGGACGCGATGCTGCGCGCGGACATCAGGTCTGGTGGAACCAGCAACTTGCGGTTTTGGCTGGGGCTTTCAATAGCTGTTGGAAAGCCCTAAGCTTCTAATAGTATATATATATATATATATATATATATATATATATATATATATATATATATATATATATATATATATATATATATATATAAGAGATTACAGTTGGAGGATGATGGGTTTATGAATATAATGCTACTTGGATCCTTATTATCGGACTTGACCTGTGCATTGCTTGCCTAATCACACCCTGTTCGTTTCGCTGGTTTATTGTGCTGAAAGCACTGTTCGCTGGTTTGTTGTGAGAGAAAAACACTGCTGGATGGCTGCTGATTCTGCTGATAAGTTCAAACGAACAGGGCGTCAGCCATTTGCAGAGAAGCATTGTTGCTGCTTTTCAGGTTAATATAAGTAGTGTTACGGTGATGCACTCACTAATCGTTGCATCGTGATGTTGTGCAACATGCTGTTTGGGGAAAAAGAACAGCAGGGCGAAATCTTCCGTTTCTGAAAAGACTCTTGTAGCAGAGTCTTTGGACGATAGATGGGACTGATGTGTGGCCCTTTTGTGTACTTTGGGATTAATTAAAATGCTGGCCTTGGCTTTTGTTTTTCACGTTTTTGAAAGCAACCGTGTATGGAACTCAGCAGGCAGCGGCACAGTATGGCACATGCGCACGCATGCAGGCGACGGTTCTCCTTGCACAGCTGCAGACAGGACTGGAGCCTGGATGGTGGCCCCAAAGACAGGTCGCTGGAGGTCGTCGTCCCTCCCCAGTCCCACCCGCTACTGCACATGACCTCTGACAGGTCGCTCCCAGCCTGTCTCATCATCCATCCACTTGCACGAGGACGACCGCGATCGGATTACGTTACCTTTAATACTCCTGTAATTAAAATTAATTTACTCTAAAATCCACCGGTAAAGCTAATAATGAAGATAAAAAGTCTGCGGGTTCACACTTCGCAGACCGCAGTATCAAGATCGCACTTTTCACTTGACGCCGGCCTGTTCGCTTGAAGCCATGACTGTCAGATTGGTTTTCTCTCACGATAGCTAACAGTGTTTACGTCGTGACTTATCAGCCATGCGAATGGAGCGCGCGCAATGCGGATACGAGAAGCGGGAAGGTGAAGGAGGCCAGGATGGGTTCACGTGCGGGCGTTGGCGTGTGGATATGGAGTACAGAGTACTCGTAGCGTGTCGGTCGCCGGCCTGTCCCGTCACGGCTGCCTCCGCCTCATCCGCCGGCCAACCCGCGCCGAGGAGGACTCCCACCCCACCGTCGGTCCAGTCCAACTCCAACCAACCGGCTGCATATCTGCGTCCGTTGCCCCCGCGTGGCTGTTGGCGTAAACCGTAGTAGTAGAAGCGTAGTACCATCCCTGCATCCCAGTCGCCGTACCGTACGTCGGGCCGTCGTCGAGGCGTCTCGGAGGATCGGGGTGGCCGAACGGATCCCTCCCATTGGGTTGGTGCGCACGACGCGCCACCGGTCGCCGTCTACCTCATCCGCTGCTACTAGTGCTAGTGTCCCAGCAACCCAACGAGCTCGGCCGCTCGGGAGGATGGGGGAGTTGGGGAGACGTGCGCGCCCTCTCCCTTCAACAGCGACACAATCTAGAGCGGAGCAGCCGTGATTTCAGATTTGGAGTGCCCGGGCTCCTCCCGGCCGTCCTACCGAGCTGTGCCAGGCTAAGTTGGGCAATCAGACAAAGCGTGTCACCTTACGGAAACATTTTTCTGAAACAAGGACGACCGGGGGCACGCCAACAGCACACAACTTGTCCAATGTCCACAGCCCACCAACTAGCAAGCTACAAGCCGATAGATAGGTTATCACTAACTAAATCACATCGATACTCTATCCTTTAGCACTTTTCGTTTTAGCTCTCTTCCATATGCAGCATTAATCGCTTGAACCTAGATATATACGGTGCATACATGCATTCAAGAATGAGTGAACCTGGACAGTTATTTTTGCTCCTAGAACGTCTTTAATTAGGGGACAGAGGGAGTATAGGAGATAGAGAGAGGGATGTTACGTAAGGGCTTGTTTAGTTGGTGAAAAAGTTTGGGTTCAGCTACTGTAGTATTTTTCGTTTTATTTGACAATTTATGTCCAATCATAGACTAATTAGGCTCAAAAGATTTGTCTCGTAATTTACAACCAAACTGTGTAATTAGTTTTTTCTTTCGCCTATATTTAGTACTCTATGCATATGCCGTAAGATTCGATGTGACAGGTACTGTAGCATTTTTTGGGTTTGCTTTTTGCAAACTAAACAGGCTCTAAGTACATATGCTTATGTGCAGTACAAATATATTTCTTTCTTTATTTATTAATCATGTACTAGTACGAAGTATTTGCTTGTTGTAAAGGTACTTAGACTACCCGCAGTGGGTACTCTAAAGGGATACTCTAGAGCTTTAGAGTACGAATATATAGTAAAAACTGTTGCACTGGGTACTCTAAAACGATACTCTATCCTTTCTCTCACTCTATATTTAGAGTGGTACAGTGCTTACTGAAAGGATCAAGATGCCCAAGAGGGGGGGTGAATTGGACTTTTCTAAAAATTAATTGCAAGAATTAAATCCTATAAGCCGCAATTCACCCCTAGTGCCTACTTGTGTTCCTAGAGATTCTACCGATAAAAAGTTTTGCACCCTAGTTTCCAATCCTAGTCTAACATGGCAATTCTAGGAAAGTAAATCAAGCAATGAATATAAATACTAGAATGTAAATGCTTGAAAGTAAGGGCAAGGAACACGGCGATATTTTTCCGAGGTATCGGAGAGTCGCCACTCCCCACTAGTCCTCGTTGAAGCACCCGCGCAAGGGTGTAGCTCCCCCTTGATCCGCGCAAGGATCAAGTGCTCTCTACGGGTTGATTCTTTGACACTCTGTCACGGTAAATCACCCAAAACCGCTCACAAGATGAGTTGGGTCATCCACAAGCTCCGCCGGATGATCACCAAACTCCTAATCACCACCAAGCCGTCTAGGTGATGGCGATCACCAAGAGTAACAAGCTAGAACTCTCACTTGACCACAATGAGCCCAAATGAGAAGGTGGATGCACACTTGCTACTCTCTAATCGCTAGTGAGGAACTCTCAAGCTTTGATTCTCAAATCTCTATCCTCACTAGAGCTCTTGCACTTCCTTGCACTCTAAAGGGTTTTCTCAGCTGATCAAATGAGCAAGAGACCTCTAAAAGAGGTGGTGGGGATGTATTTATACACCCCACAGACGAAACGAACCGTTACCCGCTGACTCAGCAAAACACAGGCTGACCGGACGCGCCGGTCGAAGTGACCGGACGCGCCGGTCGCTCGTAACGGTCGAAATCCGAATTTTCAACTGAGTGACCGGACGCGCCGGTCAGGGGTGACCGGAAGCGTCCGATCGGGCAGGGAGCTTACTGTAAACGCATCGGACGTGAGACCGCGTCCGATCGGTGATGACCAGACGCGTCCAGTCGTCTCAGGACCTTACTGGACTGTGACCGGACGCGCCGATCACACCCAGGTCGCGTCCGATCGGGTGTTTTCCTCAAGTGACACGTGTCGGCTTCTGACCACCGCGTCCGGTCCTTGCAAGGACCGCGTCCGGTCGTCAGAGCCAAACCCTAGTCACGGATTTGTACTGACCGGACGCGTCCGGTCATGACGAAGACCGCGTCCGGTCAGGGGAAAAACACCCTAAACTTTCCGAAACGCGTCGCAACTTGAACCAAGTTGCTTCCAACTGAACTTTGAGCTATTCTAGAGCTGCCTAGCGCCAAGTTTAACAAGTGTGCACCACACCTAAACATAGGACTCGCCTAGGTCAAGCTACCCGCTCATGCCCCCCTTTATAGTACGGCTAAAAGAGAAAAACGAAGATCCTAACGACTATTCCGAATGCATCTCAACACCTCGTCATCCGGAACTAACCGTCCTTAATCTTGACGTCACTCTTTTGAAAACCGAAATGATTTCCATCAAGGGGCATGAATACCATGGTGCCCAAAGCAGTTATAACCTCCATGACCTAACTTACCAAAGTTTCTGCAAAACACACGTTAGTCATGGTAATAAAGCGTTGTCATCAATTGCCGAAACCAAACCTTGGGGTCTAGATGCTTTCAATCTCCCCCTTTTTGGTGATTGATGACAACACTAAGATTCAAAGGATTGGAGTTGAGGTTTTCGAGCATGCTTGGTTCACATAAGCAAAAAGCAATAAACACAAAGGGTTAGGAATTGCTTATGTGCCCCAAGCCAAAAGAGTGTACTCATAAGATAAGACAAAAAGCGTTAGTACACATAAAGATATAGCTCATAAGAAATCGGAGTAAGGCACGGAAGCACAACCTTAGAGCTATAACTAAAATGGTGACATTAAATAACACAGTGACTAGATAAAACATTAGACTCAAAGTTTATCACACGACGACATGTCACACGAATGCAATGACTAAAAAGTAAACATGATGCATGAATGTAGCACACAACTAAGAACAAAAACCCTCTAACAAAAACTCCCCCTAAAACTACTCTCTCTCCCCCTTTGGCATCAAGCGCTAAAAAACTAATCTAAGGATCTGACGGGGGGACAGACGGAGTCGTGTCGGGTGCCGAGGTGCGCGGAGTAATCACGAAGTGCAGAGAATCACCCTCGGAATCTGAGCTATCTGGCTGACCCTCTGAAGAAGCACGTGGCTGTGAAGCGGTCTGGGTCTGATCAGTAGGAACAGGTACTGTCGTAGAAGCAACAAGAGGATCCGTCTGTGTGACCTGAGCCTGTAACGAGCCAATAGCTGGGGGATCTGTCGAGGCAACTGACGAAGGAATAGTCTCTGTAGTACCGGTCCCTGTCACTGGAGGAATAGCTACCTCTGGTGCTGACAATCCTGAAGAAGTAGCAAAGGTGGTAGTGTGCGAGGGTGTCGGCTGACCAGTCAACTCGCTGTAGGTAGCACTGAAGTCACCGATTGGTGTGCCTGTCAGGAGGTGAGGGCGAGGCTGGTCTGAAGGTGTAAACCCCGTGTGAATATGAGTGAAACTCGGGGACTGGAACGACTGGG
>CM039593.1:41297250-41333949 GCA_022457205.1 Saccharum spontaneum | reverse complement strand
AAGACCACGCCAAGGCTATTTATACAACAATAGATATCATGGATACATATAGTGGCCAAAAGGTGTTTACAAAACATGGTCTTGCATAAAAAGCATTGTTGTGTCAAAAAAATGTAATGAAACAAGTCCTAAAAACCACTGGCTACAAAATAACTTGCACTTTGAGTTATTGCTGTAGAAAAAATGTATCCTTAACTATGCATCTTCAACTTTCTATACATAGTGGCACATGTTTGTATACATTTATACAGGAGACCACGCCGAGGCTATTATACAACAATAGATATCATGGATACATATAGTGGCCAAAAAGGTGTTTACAAAACATGGTCTTGCATAAAAAGCATTGTTGTGTCAAAAAATGTATGAAACAAGTCATAAAAACCACACCAGCGGTGCATAAAAAACAAAAAATAGTACCTTGCTTTGCTTGCCGCTTGCGAATGGTGTGGCACTATCATATATTTTGCACCCCTTGCAGTCTGTCTTGCCTTTCTTGCCGATTGGAAGGTTGGTCTTGCATCTGCTTTGAAAAAAAAAGATGACAAAAACATATTACCCAAAATATGTACACAGCCCAAAAAATACACCTAAAACCTGGCGGCAGCCCAAATACATAACTCAAATAACTTACAGCATCATCCAACTTCCTCTTCCTCCGGCCTGGTGATGGCGCCTCCTGCATTCAAAAAAAATCAAAGAAGGCGTATGAAATGGAAGCAAAAGGGCGGTTTTTGTTCACTCTATGTGTTTCTGCACCTTGAACGTACTACCCACTTGCCTGCGACAGTGGCTTTCTTGGTTTGCTCATGACGGTCAGCCGAGCCCCGAGGCGTGGTCCAGCCGACGGAGAAATCGTCGGCGGTTTGATGGACGAGCCGTAGCGAGTAGGGACCGAACGGAACAAGCACGAAGTCGTCGTCGTCATTCGAGCTCGTGTCAGGGGGTGGTGGGGGCTTCTTCCCAGCGCATGACAGTTCTTTTCTCCTTGGTGTTCTGCGACCGAGCATAGACATTTGCCTTTCAACCGTGCGATATCCGCAGGGGCAGCGTGTTCCCCCTTGTCCCGCCCGGCGTGGGCTGCCTCTCCGGCTGACCCGCCAAGAGTATCGGCCACACCAGAGCGGTTAGCCCCCACCGACGGACCGCCTGTGCCGGACCTCTCAACCCAGTGGGCGGCCCGCCCCCTCGGCAGACAGGAGCGACCGGAGCCGCGACACCTCCTTCCGTTCCGCCGCCGTCCGGGGCGCCTTGACCCGCTGGACCGCCAACACCGCCGTCAGACCCCCCGCCATCGCCACCGCCGGACCCGTCGCGACTCATGGAGAACTAATAGCAAAACGATCCCCGTAAAAATGTGTTTTTGAAACATTTATAGACTAAATCAAGCAAATCTTTCTTCAATCCACAGAGGTAGGGAGGGAGGGGCATGAGCGAACTCACCGTGAAGCCCGGAGACGTCTGCAACCTCCGATTCCGTCGGCGTTTGGGATGAGATGCGGTGGTTTGGGAGGACGAATGGGGGCTTTGTGGAGAGAACGGGATGAAGAGGAGGCGGCGGTTTGGGAGAGGAGGAGGCGGTTTGAAGCCGAGTGAGTGGGGAGCGCTTTTAATAATTATTAAAAGTGAAATAAATTCCCAAACGGTAACCACTCGAATCACGTTGCGGTCTCTGCACCATGCTTCTCTCTGGGGATGTATAATTAATCGTGATCTAGTGCATAGAATAGTCCCAGTCAAACCCGCCAAAAAGGTACTTCCACTCTGGGTGTATAATTAGTGATGGTACATTGCATAGAACACCGCCAACACCCTATGCTCTGGGGGAGATTATTCTATCAAAAACAGTACCAGCCCACCAAAACCCCTTTCTCTGTCAGTGGGATGTATAATTAACAGGTAAAAAACTGCATATAACCCCACCACAGAAACTCTATACTATAGGGGGTTACTTTTTCTACAACCATGCCGGGTAGTATAATAATCAAGTGGAAAGTGCATAGAACCTAACAAAACTCTTCCTCTGATATGGATTAAACTTTCGACAACCGTGCTGGCCCCGACCCAAACACTACCCTCTGCGCAAATTAGTATATTTTCAACAGCTGCTTCGAATATGGTTTGAACGCGGAAGATGCTGTCTTTCTATGCGGTGTGTATGTAAATATTATGTGTGTAGCTCTTCCGTTCGAAATAGATGCGCGAGGTCAAACGAACGGGAACTGCACGGGCGCAGGGCCACCCATCCTGCCGCGATGGAGGGGACAGGACCCTACCCACGACGTCAGCGTGGGGGGGACCACGCGAGAACGGGTGGCCTCCTTTGGCGGTGCTGACGCGGTTGTGCGCGGGGACGGCGGGGTGTGGACGCGATGCTGCGCGCGGACATCAGGTCTGGTGGAACCAGCAACTTGCGGTTTTGGCTGGGGCTTTCAATAGCTGTTGGAAAGCCCTAAGCTTCTAATAGTATATATATATATATATATATATATATATATATATATATATATATATATATATATATATATATATATATATATATATAGAGATTTACAGTTGGAGGATGATGGGTTTATGAATATAATGCTACTTGGATCCTTATTATCGGACTTGACCTGTGCATTGCTTGCCTAATCACACCCTGTTCGTTTCGCTGGTTTATTGTGCTGAAAGCACTGTTCGCTGGTTTGTTGTGAGAGAAAAACACTGCTGGATGGCTGCTGATTCTGCTGATAATGTTCAAACGAACAGGGCGTCAGCCATTTGCAGAGAAGCATTGTTGCTGCTTTTCAGGTTAATATAAGTAGTGTTACGGTGATGCACTCACTAATCGTTGCATCGTGATGTTGTGCAACATGCTGTTTGGGGAAAAAGAACAGCAGGGCGAAATCTTCCGTTTCTGAAAGACTCTTGTAGCAGAGTCTTTGGACGATAGATGGGACTGATGTGTGGCCCTTTTGTGTACTTGGGATTAATTAAATGCTGGCCTTGGCTTTTGTTTTTCACGTTTTTGAAAGCAACCGTGTATGGAACTCAGCAGGCAGCGGCACAGTATGGCACATGCGCACGCATGCAGGCGACGGTTCTCCTTGCACAGCTGCAGACAGGACTGGAGCCTGGATGGTGGCCCCAAAGACAGGGTCGCTGGAGGTCGTCGTCCCTCCCCAGTCCCACCCGCTACTGCACATGACCTCTGACAGGTCGCTCCCAGCCTGTCTCATCATCCATCCACTTGCACGAGGACGACCGCGATCGGATTACGTTACCTTTAATACTCCTGTAATTAAAATTAATTTACTCTAAAATCCACCGGTAAAGCTAATAATGAAGATAAAAAGTCTGCGGGTTCACACTTCGCAGACCGCAGTATCAAGATCGCACTTTTCACTTGACGCCGGCCTGTTCGCTTGAAGCCATGACTGTCAGATTGGTTTTCTCTCACGATAGCTAACAGTGTTTACGTCGTGACTTATCAGCCATGCGAATGGAGCGCGCGCAATGCGGATACGAGAAGCGGGAAGGTGAAGGAGGCCAGGATGGGTTCACGTGCGGGCGTTGGCGTGTGGATATGGAGTACAGAGTACTCGTAGCGTGTCGGTCGCCGGCCTGTCCCGTCACGGCTGCCTCCGCCTCATCCGCCGGCCAACCCGCGCCGAGGAGGACTCCCACCCCACCGTCGGTCCAGTCCAACTCCAACCAACCGGCTGCATATCTGCGTCCGTTGCCCCCGCGTGGCTGTTGGCGTAAACCGTAGTAGTAGAAGCGTAGTACCATCCCTGCATCCCAGTCGCCGTACCGTACGTCGGGCCGTCGTCGAGGCGTCTCGGAGGATCGGGGTGGCCGAACGGATCCCTCCCATTGGGTTGGTGCGCACGACGCGCCACCGGTCGCCGTCTACCTCATCCGCTGCTACTAGTGCTAGTGTCCCAGCAACCCAACGAGCTCGGCCGCTCGGGAGGATGGGGGAGTTGGGGAGACGTGCGCGCCCTCTCCCTTCAACAGCGACACAATCTAGAGCGGAGCAGCCGTGATTTCAGATTTGGAGTGCCCGGGCTCCTCCCGGCCGTCCTACCGAGCTGTGCCAGGCTAAGTTGGGCAATCAGACAAAGCGTGTCACCTTACGGAAACATTTTTCTGAAACAAGGACGACCGGGGGCACGCCAACAGCACACAACTTGTCCAATGTCCACAGCCCACCAACTAGCAAGCTACAAGCCGATAGATAGGTTATCACTAACTAAATCACATCGATACTCTATCCTTTAGCACTTTTCGTTTTAGCTCTCTTCCATATGCAGCATTAATCGCTTGAACCTAGATATATACGGTGCATACATGCATTCAAGAATGAGTGAACCTGGACAGTTATTTTTGCTCCTAGAACGTCTTTAATTAGGGGACAGAGGGAGTATAGGAGATAGAGAGAGGGATGTTACGTAAGGGCTTGTTTAGTTGGTGAAAAAGTTTGGGTTCAGCTACTGTAGTATTTTTCGTTTTATTTGACAATTTATGTCCAATCATAGACTAATTAGGCTCAAAAGATTTGTCTCGTAATTTACAACCAAACTGTGTAATTAGTTTTTTCTTTCGCCTATATTTAGTACTCTATGCATATGCCGTAAGATTCGATGTGACAGGTACTGTAGCATTTTTTGGGTTTGCTTTTTGCAAACTAAACAGGCTCTAAGTACATATGCTTATGTGCAGTACAAATATATTTCTTTCTTTATTTATTAATCATGTACTAGTACGAAGTATTTGCTTGTTGTAAAGGTACTTAGACTACCCGCAGTGGGTACTCTAAAGGGATACTCTAGAGCTTTAGAGTACGAATATATAGTAAAAACTGTTGCACTGGGTACTCTAAAACGATACTCTATCCTTTCTCTCACTCTATATTTAGAGTGGTACAGTGCTTACTGAAAGGATCAAGATGCCCAAGAGGGGGGGTGAATTGGACTTTTCTAAAAATTAATTGCAAGAATTAAATCCTATAAGCCGCAATTCACCCCTAGTGCCTACTTGTGTTCCTAGAGATTCTACCGATAAAAAGTTTTGCACCCTAGTTTCCAATCCTAGTCTAACATGGCAATTCTAGGAAAGTAAATCAAGCAATGAATATAAATACTAGAATGTAAATGCTTGAAAGTAAGGGCAAGGAACACGGCGATATTTTTCCGAGGTATCGGAGAGTCGCCACTCCCCACTAGTCCTCGTTGAAGCACCCGCGCAAGGGTGTAGCTCCCCCTTGATCCGCGCAAGGATCAAGTGCTCTCTACGGGTTGATTCTTTGACACTCTGTCACGGTAAATCACCCAAAACCGCTCACAAGATGAGTTGGGTCATCCACAAGCTCCGCCGGATGATCACCAAACTCCTAATCACCACCAAGCCGTCTAGGTGATGGCGATCACCAAGAGTAACAAGCTAGAACTCTCACTTGACCACAATGAGCCCAAATGAGAAGGTGGATGCACACTTGCTACTCTCTAATCGCTAGTGAGGAACTCTCAAGCTTTGATTCTCAAATCTCTATCCTCACTAGAGCTCTTGCACTTCCTTGCACTCTAAAGGGTTTTCTCAGCTGATCAAATGAGCAAGAGACCTCTAAAAGAGGTGGTGGGGATGTATTTATACACCCCACAGACGAAACGAACCGTTACCCGCTGACTCAGCAAAACACAGGCTGACCGGACGCGCCGGTCGAAGTGACCGGACGCGCCGGTCGCTCGTAACGGTCGAAATCCGAATTTTCAACTGAGTGACCGGACGCGCCGGTCAGGGGTGACCGGAAGCGTCCGATCGGGCAGGGAGCTTACTGTAAACGCATCGGACGTGAGACCGCGTCCGATCGGTGATGACCAGACGCGTCCAGTCGTCTCAGGACCTTACTGGACTGTGACCGGACGCGCCGATCACACCCAGGTCGCGTCCGATCGGGTGTTTTCCTCAAGTGACACGTGTCGGCTTCTGACCACCGCGTCCGGTCCTTGCAAGGACCGCGTCCGGTCGTCAGAGCCAAACCCTAGTCACGGATTTGTACTGACCGGACGCGTCCGGTCATGACGAAGACCGCGTCCGGTCAGGGGAAAAACACCCTAAACTTTCCGAAACGCGTCGCAACTTGAACCAAGTTGCTTCCAACTGAACTTTGAGCTATTCTAGAGCTGCCTAGCGCCAAGTTTAACAAGTGTGCACCACACCTAAACATAGGACTCGCCTAGGTCAAGCTACCCGCTCATGCCCCCCTTTATAGTACGGCTAAAAGAGAAAAACGAAGATCCTAACGACTATTCCGAATGCATCTCAACACCTCGTCATCCGGAACTAACCGTCCTTAATCTTGACGTCACTCTTTTGAAAACCGAAATGATTTCCATCAAGGGGCATGAATACCATGGTGCCCAAAGCAGTTATAACCTCCATGACCTAACTTACCAAAGTTTCTGCAAAACACACGTTAGTCATGGTAATAAAGCGTTGTCATCAATTGCCGAAACCAAACCTTGGGGTCTAGATGCTTTCAATCTCCCCCTTTTTGGTGATTGATGACAACACTAAGATTCAAAGGATTGGAGTTGAGGTTTTCGAGCATGCTTGGTTCACATAAGCAAAAAGCAATAAACACAAAGGGTTAGGAATTGCTTATGTGCCCCAAGCCAAAAGAGTGTACTCATAAGATAAGACAAAAAGCGTTAGTACACATAAAGATATAGCTCATAAGAAATCGGAGTAAGGCACGGAAGCACAACCTTAGAGCTATAACTAAAATGGTGACATTAAATAACACAGTGACTAGATAAAACATTAGACTCAAAGTTTATCACACGACGACATGTCACACGAATGCAATGACTAAAAAGTAAACATGATGCATGAATGTAGCACACAACTAAGAACAAAAACCCTCTAACAAAAACTCCCCCTAAAACTACTCTCTCTCCCCCTTTGGCATCAAGCGCTAAAAAACTAATCTAAGGATCTGACGGGGGGACAGACGGAGTCGTGTCGGGTGCCGAGGTGCGCGGAGTAATCACGAAGTGCAGAGAATCACCCTCGGAATCTGAGCTATCTGGCTGACCCTCTGAAGAAGCACGTGGCTGTGAAGCGGTCTGGGTCTGATCAGTAGGAACAGGTACTGTCGTAGAAGCAACAAGAGGATCCGTCTGTGTGACCTGAGCCTGTAACGAGCCAATAGCTGGGGGATCTGTCGAGGCAACTGACGAAGGAATAGTCTCTGTAGTACCGGTCCCTGTCACTGGAGGAATAGCTACCTCTGGTGCTGACAATCCTGAAGAAGTAGCAAAGGTGGTAGTGTGCGAGGGTGTCGGCTGACCAGTCAACTCGCTGTAGGTAGCACTGAAGTCACCGATTGGTGTGCCTGTCAGGAGGTGAGGGCGAGGCTGGTCTGAAGGTGTAAACCCCGTGTGAATATGAGTGAAACTCGGGGACTGGAACGACTGGGGAACCTGCTGCTGTGGAGATGTGAACTGGAAGCTCGACTGTCCCTAACTCGACGAACCACTGGACTGTAAAGCATGAGTCATGACAGAAGCAGGCGGAGGAACCCCAACAGTAACTAGATGGCGCAGAAGATCCAAATACTGCTGCTGACTAGCTGCACTCTGCCGCTGTATCTCGTACTGCTGTCGCTGCATCTCAACCTGCTGCCTCTGGATCTCAAGCTGCTGACGCTGAAACTCGTCCTGACGAGCCTGTATCTGTGCAAGTGCTGCAGCTGTGTCCTGAGCCTGTCGCTGTATCTGCTGCTGCTCCTATGCCTGGGTCAGCCTTTCAAGTATAGCCACCATGGCTGGGTCTGAGCGGGAGGCTAAACCAGAGCCACCGGCCTCGTGGTCGTGAGACCGAGGAGACCGGTACCTGGGGATGGGCTGGTAGTCCTCATCAGTGCTGTCAGATGTCACATCCTCAGGAAGATCAGCAGGCTAAGCATCAAGATCGGCAAGCTCTGTCGCAGCAAGCTCATCAACTGTGCGTCCTGCTCAGCTGCTGTCTCAGGATTCTCAGGTCGCTCACGCTGTCCTGGCACGGGGGCCTGATCTCTAGTGACTGAAGCCCAAAGCTACTGGATATCATACTCAGGAAAAGCAGTAGTAGTATCTAATATCTCAGCTCGGATCTCTGCTGGAAGCTGAATGGATGATCTAATGATGAAGCAGATCCAGTGTGCATAGGGCAGCTGATGATTTCCCTTGAATCCCTCAGCTATGGTGTCCTCCATCTCACTAAGTATGAGATCCCAAATGTCAAACTATGTCTGTGAGAGGAGGTGGTGAACAACCCATAGCTGCATCCGAGTCAGTCCCTCTCTGTAGCCAAGTCTGGGAAGAAGAGTGCGTCTGACTATAGCATCCAGAACTCTGGCAAGTGGTGTCAGGTTGGCAGGCGTGCGACGAGACCCTTCGCCAAAAGGCTCACGGAAGCAGGATCGAACCAAGTCTGTAGGAGGCACTGTCCCGCCGTGAGGGCGTCTCGGTGGAGGAGTCTGACCAAAGCACAACTGATGTATCTTCGTGTCGAAAGCTGGGAGTCTGAGAATCTCCCGCACTCTAGTGTTGTATAGTCTGTGATCGCGGCCTCGGAATGCAAAGTGAATGAACTCATGGGCAGGATCAATCCATAGTGAAGCATAAAACTCTCTGACCCATGTGCCGCAGTATGCACCTATCTATCCAAGAAGATCTGACAAGCCTGGCAGAAAGGACAGGTGCGGACGGAGCTGCTCTCCCACAACCTCAACCAGTGACTCAAGCCGACAGACCCTCTGTGGTCGAAAAGCAATACCGCTGTCAACTAGAGCCCTGTAGAAATCCTCCTAGAGAGGAGTGTAGAACCCCTCTGAAGCTCTGTGATCCCTCTGAGGTGGGAACCACCGACTGACCTCCACGAACCTCAACCCTTGCACCTGACGTGCAGTAGGACCCCTCAGGTCAAAGTGCTCGACCGGGGGTGAACCTCTAGCTCTGGGAGGAGGACGTGCACCACGACGCTGGCCCTCTGGCCTAGGAGTCACCTGAGTACGTGCGCGTGTGGAGCGGCGACGCGGTGGAGACTGAGCTGGCTGCTCCTCTGTATCCTCTGTAGCCTCTGGAGCCTGTGGAGCCTCTATAGTCTCTGTAGGTGGATCAACTGACATACCTTCTGTAGCTCCAGTATCCTCTGTACCCTCAGTGGTCTCAGTCCCAAGCTGTCGACCTTCAAGATGAAAGCGACGCTCACCTATGCGTATGCCACTGCTCCTACCACCCCTCTCTGCCTGCTCTGCTGCATCTGCAACGGCCTGAACAATCTCTGCATCGGTAAGTGTCTTCTTCTTCTTTCTGGCCATGATCTTGATGCGCTTCCCACGCGCAATCTCAGACCGACGAGGAGGACTGTCGTCCCCGTCACCAGGAGCACCATCGGCGTTCTTGCAACGCACCATGCTGACAAACTGACTAAAAACCTCTGTAAGATGGTGAACTGTCACTCAAGAGGCTTGGCCTCAATCCGTATCCGCAGGCTTGGCCTCGGATTCAGCAAACTGATCTCACCCTGGCACACCGACAAACTCACTGCAACGACGGAATAGAGGGATCTACTATAAGCAACATATATAACTAAAAGGTATGAAACCCTAGAGATAGCAAGCATGAAAGATAAGATATGAATCGAAACGCAAAGCTACCTCGGATCGACGAGAAGACGGTGATGAGATGAGGTGACCTAGATCGCGAGATTCCCCGAATTCGTCGAACGAGCTCTGAAAGGACCGAGTCGATGATAAGCAAAGGAAAGTTACGGTCAAGGTTAGACCTAACGACGGAATTGAATAAAGTTGAGTGAAAACGAACGAGTTCTTCACCTCGGAAATTAGGGTTAGGGCAAACCCTAGAAAGAGAGCGCGGCCGAAGAAAGATTCGAGGGGCTAGGGTGGATGCTTGGCACGAGAGAGGACGTAGCTGCTGCTGTGGAAAACCGGCGAGGCAAGTGGAGCCCGCAGACACGGCGGCGGCGGTGGCGCAGCTGCGGCTGGCGCGAGCGCGGCTACGGGCAGCGAGCGAGCAGCGTGCGCGCGCGAGGGCAGGGAGGCGAGGAGGCACGGCGGGATCACGGCTGGGCTTGCCGGAGGCGACGAAGACGGCAAGGGCGCGGCGGCTCCGGCAATTCGACGGCGACTCGGCGGATTAGGCGAGTTAGGGCAGGCGGCGGCGGAATAGCGCGTGCGGATGAAAAACACGGCCGAGGACGAACCGTTTTATGAAGGGGTTAGATCCGCTCGACGCGCGATGACCGGACGCGGTGGTCGTTATGACCGAACGCGGTGGTGCAGCGTCCGGTCACACTCCAGTAAGCTCCTGGAGCGACCGGACGCGTCCGGTGAGGACTGACCGGACGCGGTCAGAGTCCGGTCGAGGGGAATTCGGGAATTCATCGCGAATGACCGGACACGGTGGTGGTAACCGGGACCGGACGCGGTGATTGACAGAGGCGCGTCCGGTGCAGTGTCCGGTCACTAGGTCTGGAGTTGGTCTTCTGGATGACCGGACACGCTGGTGGACGCCGGGACCGGACGCGGTGGTGAAGCATCACTACGTCCGGTGCAGCGTCCGGTCGCTGTTTTTCGCCCTTCTTCGTTCCGAACTTTGACGCGACTTCCCCCAATCAAGTTCCAATTCAAAGAGACGCAAATAAACACCAATTGGAACCTGATATGAGTGACCTCACTCAAACCCTCAAATTTTTCAAAATAGATTGCCTTAGGCTAGTATTGTTTTTAAGAAAATAGGCAATAAACACCCGAGGAGCAACGTATGGCCAAGCAATAGAGTTTTTGAACCTTTAGGAGCGTCAAAATGCTCTCTCTATCCATGGACGAACACAGAGGTTGCTCAAAGCTAAACCGAAAAGAAACGACAAACGAACAACCATGCAAATGCAATGCAATACAAGAAAGTAAAGCTAGGTTGCTTGTCAAGTTTGATCCACGGTTAGGCTTCTTCACTCCTCCAAAGGAGGGTTATCGTAACCGTGTTAGTCAAGCCCTAGATGCATTGCGATAAGACAAACATGACATATAATACAATGTAATGCAAGGGACAACACACGCTCATTTTTTAAAGTTGCTAGAATCAAGCACATTGAGTTCACTTCTTAACCTACAAAAGGTGGTCTCATCCAAAGGTTTAGTGAAGATATCCGCTAATTGATTTTCACTTCTTACACCTTCTAGTGATATGTCATTTTTAGCAACGTGATCTCTTAGAAAGTGATGGCGGATATCAATGTGCTTGGTGCGAGAGTGTTGTACCGGATTGTTAGCAATTTTAACGGCACTTTCATTGTCACATAAAAGTGGCACCTTTTCAAGAACAATTTCATAGTCTAGGAGGGTTTGTTTCATATATAAGATTTGTGCACAACAAGCCTCCGCGGCAATGTATTCCGCCTCGGCGGTGGACAAAGACACACTATTTTGCTTTTTAGATGACCAAGATACTAAGGATCTCCCAAGCAAATGGCACCCTCCGGATATGCTTTTTCTATCAATTTTGCAACCGGCATAATCCGAATCGGAATAGACAACTAGTTGGAATCTAGCTCCTTTGGGATACCAAAGACCAATGCTTGGGGTGTGCTTAAGATATCTTAGGATTCTTTTTACGGCACTTAAGTGAGGTTCTTTAGGGCACGCTTGAAAGCGAGCACACATGCACACACTAAACATGATATCGGGCCTAGATGCGGTAAGGTACAACAAACTACCAATCATAGAACGGTAGAGAGTTTGATCAACCGGTTTACCTCTCTCATCTAGGTCGAGATGTCCATTAGATGGCATTGGGGTCTTGATTGGTTTGCATTCTTCCATCTTGAATCTTTTGAGAAGATCCTTGGTATACTTTTCTTGAGAGATGAAAATCCCTTCTCTCATTTGCTTGACTTGAAAACCAAGGAAGAATGTGAGCTCACCAATCATTGACATCTCGAACTCCTTCGACATCAATTTGCCAAATTCTTTACAATAATCTTCATTTGTTGATCCGAAGATGATATCATCAACATACACTTGACAAATGAAGATCTCCCCATTAAGCTTCTTGGTGAATAGTGTGGTGTCGACCTTCCCAATGGTGAAGCCCTTCTCAATGAGGAAGTCCCAGAGGCGCTCATACCACGCTCTAGGGGCTTGCTTGAGCCCATATAGCGCCTTGGACAACCTATAAACATGATTAGAATATCTAGGTCTTCAAACCCGGGAGGTTGATTAACATAGACTAGTTCATTTATAAAGCCATTTAAGAATTCACTTTTCACATCCATTTGATATAGTTTTATATCATGATGTGATGTATATGCAAGGAGGATACGAATGGCTTCAAGTCTTGCAACGGGTGCAAAGGTCTCTCCAAAATCAAGGCCTTCAACTTGAGAGAACCCCTTTGCAACTAGTCTTGCCTTGTTCCTCACTACTATGCCTTGGTCATCTTGCTTGTTTCGGAACACCCACTTGGTTCCAATGACTCTTGCACCTTTAGGATGCTCTTCAAGTGTCCATACTTGATTGCGGGTGAAGTTGTTCAATTCTTCATGCATTGCATTTACCCAATCCAGATCTTGAAGAGCTTCTTCTACATTCTTAGGTTCAACACAAGAGACAAAAGAGTGATGTTCAACAAAAGAAGCAAGCTTTTGAGATCGAGTCATCACTCCCTTAGTAGGACTCCCTATGATGAGATCTTGTGGATGTGCTTGAAGTAGAGATGAGTTTCTTCTATCAACCACTTGAGGAGGTGGACGGGGAGCATCAACATCTTGAGCTTGTGCCTCGGCTTGTTTATGAGAGACATAAGTATCTTCATTTTCAACTCTCTCATTCTTGTCATCATCTTGAGGCACACGTGATGAAGATGGTGGATCAACAATTTGTACATCGTCTTCATCATCTTTTGGCTTGATGTCTCTCACCGGCATGTTCTTCATTGCCTTCCGCAAGGGTTAATCACCTACATCATCACAATTCTCAATTGCTCCTTGGGAGCCATTAGATTCATCAAATTCCACATCATATGTTTCTTCAACCAAACCGGTGGCATGGTTAAATACTCGATATGCTTTGGACTTTGATGAGTAACCAACAGGAAAACCAATATCACAACGTCTTTGAAACTTCCCTAGGTGTTGACGCTTCTTGTAGATGTAGCATTTGCAACCAAACACCCAGAAGAATAAGACGTCCGGTTTCTTCCCGTTAAGCAACTCATAGGGGGTCTTGCCAAGAAACTTTTGTAGGAAGAGGCGATTTGAAGCATAGCATGCGGTGTTGATTGCCTCGGCCCAAAACTTTTCCGGAGTGTTGTACTCATCTAGCATTGTTCTTGCAAGGGTGATCAAAGTCCGGTTCTTTCTCTCAACTACACCATTTTGTTGAGGAGTGTAGGTTGAAGAAACTTCATGCTTGATTCCAATTTCATCACAATAAGCTTCAATGTTTGTGTTGTCAAACTCTTTGCCATTGTCACTTCTAATTTTCTTTATCTTGACTTCAAATTCATTTTGAGCTCTCTTTGCAAACTTCTTGAAGCAATTTGCCACTTCAGATTTGTCATGAAGGAAGAAGGTCCATGTGTACCTTGAGTAGTCATCCACTATCACAAGACAATAGAGATTACCACCCAAGCTCTTGTATGTTGTAGGCCCAAACAAATCCATGTGTAGAAGTTCTAGCACTCTTGAAGTTGACATAAAAGCTTTGGTTGGATGAGTGTTTGCAACTTATTTGCCCGCTTGACATGCACTACAAGGTTTGTCCTTTTCAAACTTCACATCCTTCAATCCTCTCATTAGTTCTTTCTTCAATAGCTTGTTGAGAGTGTTCATTCCAACATGAGCAAGCCTCCTATGCCAAAGCCAACCAAGTGAGGTCTTGGTGAACAAACATGTCATCAAATTAGCATCTTCTGAGGTGAAGTCAACAAGATAAAGATTGTTGTATCTAAAGCCTTTGAATATCACTTGCTTGTCATCTATCTTTGAAACTTCCACTTCATTTGGTGTGAACAAGCATTGGAAGCCAAGGTCACAAAGTTGTCCAACGGATAATAAGTTGAAACTCAATGAAGCAACATAGAGCACATTTGAGAGTGAGTGATCATTTGATATTGCAATCTTGCCTATACCCTTGACTTTGCTCTTTGAATTATCCCCAAATGTGATCTTCTCTTGACATATCCCATTCTCTTCAATGGAGGTGAACATACGAGGATCACCGGTCATATGTTGAGTGCAACCACTATCAATAACCCAATGAGATCCACCGGTCTTGTAGTTCACCTACACAGTAGAGATCAAGCTTTTTGTTTAGGGACCCAAACTTGAGAGGGGCCCTTGACTTTCTCAACTAGTGACTTGGCAACCCAAATTTTCTTTGGCCTATTCTTGTTTGGGGGACCCAAAAACATGACTTTCATCTTTCCATTTGAATCTTTTCTTAGCATATAATGAGCATTGAAGGCAAAGGGTCTAGCATGCTTGGGCAAGGGTTGTGGTGGTGGAGTTTTGCATTCATGAGCAAAGTGACCTTCTTGACTACACTCAACACATCTCTTTGCTTGGGCTTTGACTTGCTTTGTTGTTGTTGAGCTTTTGCCTTCTTCTCTTGACTTGCCAAGTACCCAATACCACTTCTATCCATCTTTATTACGGTGTTCATAAGGAGCTCACTTTACAAATATTGACCTCTTGTGAACTTGCTTAAGCCGGTCTTGAGATGCTCTTTTTCTTGCTTGAGCTTTTTGTTCTCTTCAATGAGTGATCATTTGTTGTTTGCTTCTTAAGAGCCATCAAACCTTTAAGCTTCTTGTTCTCATTTGCAAGCTTCTCATTCTCACACTTGATCTTGGCATAATCATCATAGTTGCTTGACTCAACCACACTTTTGCCTTTGCTACTAGAACCTTGCTCAATGCTTTCAATGATCAAGTCATCACATGATGTAGCTATATCACACTTAACAACATTGTTAGTAGCATCATGTGTCTCAAGAGCAAGTTCATTAGCAACCACAAGACTATCATAGTCAATTTTCAATGTGGTATATTTTTCTTTTAGAGAGTTATATCTAGTGATGAGCTCATCATGCTTCTTCTCAAGCTTATCATGTTGATCTTTAAGCTCTTTATTAGAGGTTTTGAGCTCCTTGAGATGAGAAGACATAACTTTATTTTGATCTCTAAGCTCACCACTAGTCTTTTGAGCATTTTCAAGCTTTGATGAGAGTGATTCATTTTCATTTTGAAGTTCATCATTTTCATTTCTTGTCCTTCTTATGATTTTAGTGTATTTGTTCAACAATTTTACAAGTTCATCATAAGAAGGTGCATCATATTCATCATCACTATCACTATCATTATCATCATCATCATCACTATCATGGTTTTGTACTTTTCGTTCACCCTTGGCCATAAGGCATAGGTGAGTAGTGGACGATGATGGTGAAGGAGGCGGTGAAGGTGGTGATGAAGATGTCGGTGAAGATGATGGCCCCATCACAAAGGCGGCAACCTTCTCTTTCTCATCATTGCTTTCATCTTCGGAGGACTCACAAGATGATTCAATGTCGGTGAGCCAATCACCAACAATGTATGCCTTTCCTCCCTTCTTCTTCTTGTGGAACTCCTTCTTCTTGCCATCCTTCTTCTTGTATGGCTTATTTTTCTTCCTCTCTTCTTCTTCATCACTTGAATCATTTTTCTTGCCCTTGTTCTTGTTCTTGTACTTGTCTTTTGGTGGTCTAGGACATTGATGAGCTAGGTGGCTAAGTTCACCACAATTGTAGCAATCCATCTCCGAGATTGGCTTTCTTTTGCTACTTGTGAAGAATTTCTTTTTCTTGCCATCGAACTTGATGCCACTCTTGTTGAGCTTCTTTAGCATCTTGGTGGTCTTTCTCACCATGAGTGCAAGTGATTCATCATCGACATCACTTTCACTTGAGCTTTCTTGCACCATCATGGCTTGGCCCTTCTTCTTCTTCTTGTCATGGCTAGCTTTGAAGGCCAAGTCTTTCTTCTTGGAAGATGATGAGCCCTCTTCCGGAGTGATGTGCATGTACATCTCATGAGCATTGATCTTCCCCAATACTTGTGTCGGTGTTGCGGTGGAAAGATCACTTTGGTGAAGCACGGTGACAATGTGACCATACTTCTCAACGGGAAGAACACTCAAGATCTTCCTTGCAACATCCGATTGGCTCATTTGAGTGAGCCCAAGAGCATTGAGGTCCTCTACAAGAACATTCAAGCGAGTGTACATGTCATTAGCACTTTCTTTGGGAAGCATCTCAAAAGAATTAATTTTCTTTAAAGCAATGTGATAGCGTTCCTCACGCTCACTCTTAGTTCCCTCATGGAGAGCATAAAGATTTTCCCACAATTCATGAGCGTTCTTTGCATTACGCACACGATTGAAGATGTCTTTGCCTAAGCCCCGGTAGAGTGCATTTTTGGCCTTTGCATTCCACCGGTCGTACTTCTTCTCGTCACCAACGGGGTTTGCGGGATCCTTGATAGCGGGAAGCCCTTGGGTTGTGGCTCTAAGACACCCAATATCTATGGCTTCGAGATACGCCTCCATGCGAATTTTCCAATATGGAAAATCATCCTCCTCAAAGGTGGGAGGTGGTCCTTCCCCGTTAGACATCTTGCTCTAGGCGGTAAAGCCTAAATTAGGAGCAACACGGCTCCGATACCAATTAAAAGGATCAAGATGCCCAAGAGGGGGGTGAATTGGGCTTTTCTAAAAATTAATTGCAAGAATTAAATCCTATAAGCCGGAATTCACCACTAGTGCCTACTTGTGTTCCTAGAGATTCTACCGATAAAAAGTTTTGCACCCTAGTTTCCAATCCTAGTCTAGCATGACAATTCTAGGAAAGTAAATCAAGCAATGAATGTAAATACTAGAATGTAAATGCTTGAAAGTAAGGGCAAGGAACACGGCGATGTTTTTCCGAGGTATCGGAGAGTCGCCACTCCCCACTAGTCCTCGTTGGAGCACCCGCGCAAGGGTGTAGCTCCCCCTTGATCCGCGCAAGGATCAAGTGCTCTCTACGGGTTGATTCTTCGACACTCCGTCACGGTGAATCACCCAAAACCGCTCACAAGATGAGTTGGGTCATCCACAAGCTCCGCCGGATGATCACCAAACTCCTAATCACCACCAAGCCGTCTAGGTGATGGCGATCACCAAGAGTAACAAGCTAGAACTCTCACTTGACCACAACGAGCCCAAATGAGAAGGTGGATGCACACTTGCTACTCTCTAATCGCTAGTGAGGAACTCTCAAGCTTTGATTCTCAAATCTCTATCCTCACTAGAGCTCTTGCACTTCCTTGCACTCTAAAGGGTTTTCTCAGCTGATCAAATGAGCAAGAGACCTCTAAAAGAGGTGGTGGGGATGTATTTATACACCCCACAGACGAAACGAACCGTTACCCGCTGACTCAGCAAAACACGGGCTGACCGGACGCGCCGGTCGCTCGTAACGGTCGAAATCCGAATTTTCAACTGAGTGACTGGACGCACCGGTCAGGGGTGACCGGAAGCGTCCGATCGGGCATGGAGCTTACTGTAAACGCATCGGACGTGAGACCGCGTCCGATCGGTGATGACCGGACGCGTCCGGTCGTCTCAGGACCTTACTGGACTGTGACCGGACGCGCCGATCACACCCAGGTCGCGTCCGATCGGGTGTTTTCCTCAAGTGACACGTGTCGGCTTCTGACCACCGTGTCCGATCCTCGCAAGGACCGCGTCCGGTCGTCAGAGCCAAACCCTAGTCGCGGATTTGTACTGACCGGACGCGTCCGGTCATGACGAAGACTGTAACACTCCGGTGTTACGCAATGCATTTGTGCATAGCAATCATATTGCACCGCATTCATAACATCATGATCATGTGTGACAATTTATAATTTGATTTAAACAAAAGCTTGAAATTAACGTATGTGATAAATTGTATTAATATGATAATCACATTGCACCAAAAACCTTGCAACTATAAATTTTTCAATCACTTGGAACCCTAGTTCAAATTTTGGAGCTCAAATTTTGTCAAAACTTGTTCAAAAATAATTATAAAAAAATATTCAAAATTTTCCCCTATTCTAGCTTTTATTTTGTCATTCAAAATCTATCAAGAATTTTGAGTTGGCCCCTTAATCAAAGTTGTAGAGAATTTAATTTCGAGCAACTTTTATTTTTGGGCCAAATCCATAAAATGTCTTCTTCTTGTTCAAAATATGGAGACACTATCTACTGGGTAATGTGTGCAATATTTTCACCAATCATAAGAGTCTCAAGTACATTTTCACCCAACCAGAATTGAACATGAGACAGCGGAGATGGTTAGAGCTGATCAAAGACTACAACTTGAATGTACAGTATCACCCTGGGAAAGCCAATGTGGTAGCTGATGCTTTAAGCAGAAAGTCACATTGTCTGAATGTGCAACCCTTGCTGGAAGATGGTTTCGATCTAATGCACCCTGCTGTGCTACATAGTTTTCAGGTCAGTTGTTCCTTAGAGAGCAAGATTATAGAAGGTCAGAAAGCAGACAAAGGGATATTCCACATCAAAAAGAAGATTCAAGAAGAACCCTTGAAACACTTCAGGGTGGATGAGCAAGATGTGTTGTGGTTCGACAACCGTCTTGTTGTCCCAAAGGATAGAGAGCTTAAGAATAAAATTATGGATGAAGCTCATCTCTCTAAGTTGTCTATTCATCCTGGCAGCAGTAAAATGTATCAAGAACTAAGACCTCGTTATTGGTGGACCAAGATGAAGAAGGAAATTGCAGCGTATGTAGCCAGATGTGACACATGTTGTAGAGTAAAAGCAATTCACATGAAGCCTGCCGGAATGCTACAACCTTTGTCAGTACCAAGTTGGAAGTGGGATGACATAAGTATGGATTTTATCACGGGTCTACCCACTACTCAAAAAGGTCACGATTCCATTTGGGTAATTGTGGATCGTCTTACTAAGACAGCCCACTTTTTGCCTGTCAAAACGGAATATAGACCACCTCAATATGCTGAGAAGTATATTGCAGAGATTGTGAGATTGCATGGCATACCAAAGACTATAGTGTCTGACAGAGGGTCACAGTTCACTGCTCACTTTTGGGAGCATTTGCACAAAGGTTTGGGGACGAGTCTGATTCGTAGCACTGCCTATCATCCTCAAACAGATGGTCAAACTGAGAGAGTTAATGCTGTTCTAGAGGATATGCTAAGAGCTTGTGTGCTGTCTTCCAGAGGTTCATGGGAGTCATGGTTACCATTAGCAGAGTTCTCATACAATAACAGCTATCAAGAGAGTATCAAGATGGCACCTTTTGAGGCTCTGTATGGCCGAAAGTGTAGAACACCGTTAAACTGGATTGAGTCAGGCGAAAGAAGGTATTATGGTATTGACTTCGTAGAGGAAGCCGAAAGGAAAGTTCATATCATCCAGCAGAATATGAGAGCAGCTCAGTCACGACAGAAAAGTTATGCAGATAAGAGAAGGAGACCGCTTGTGTTCGAAGTTGGTGACTATGTTTATCTAAAAGTTACGCCAATGAAAAAGAAAAGGTTTGGTGTGCGCAGAAAGCTGGCCGCCAGATTTGTGGGACCTTACAAAATCCTGGAACGAAAGGGTCCTGTGGCTTACAAATTGGAGTTACCAGAGTCAATGGGTGCTATATTCCCAGTTTTTCATGTATCACATCTCAAGAAATGTTTGCGCGTTCCAGAGGAAAAGATTGAACCTCGAGGCATAAAACTGAAGTCAGATCTGGTGTATCGTGAGCAGCCAGTTCGAGTATTGGATACCAAGGAAAGGGCTACTCGAAACAGTGTGGTGAAAACATATAAGATACAATGGAGTAATCACGATGAAGGGGATGCATCTTGGGAAACGGGTGAATACTTAAAGAATGCCTACGAAGATTTTTATAATAAATGGTTCGTAACCCAAATCTCGGGACGAGATTTTTATAAGGGGGGAAGGCTGTAACACTCTGGTGTTACGCAATGCATTTGTGCATAGCAATCATATTGCACCGCATTCATAACATCATGATCATGTGTGACAATTTATAATTTGATTTAAACAAAAGCTTGAAATTAACGTATGTGATAAATTGTATTAATATGATAATCACATTGCACCAAAAACCTTGCAACTATAAATTTTTCAATCACTTGGAACCCTAGTTCAAATTTTGGAGCTCAAATTTTGTCAAAACTTGTTCAAAAATAATTATAAAAAAATATTCAAAATTTTCCCCTATTCTAGCTTTTATTTTGTCATTCAAAATCTATCAAGAATTTTGAGTTGGCCCCTTAATCAAAGTTGTAGAGAATTTAATTTCGAGCAACTTTTATTTTTGGGCCAAATCCATAAAATGTCTTCTTCTTGTTCAAAATATGGTTTGAAGTTTGAAATGCATTCAAATTTGAAAATTGAAAATCAAAAATTCGTTTTTTTTCCCTCGCGGGCCACCGCCTCCGGTTCGGCCCATGGCCAGATGCGGCCCGCGCCAACCGCGCGCGCGCGCCCGCACCGCCTCCGCCCCGGCCCGGCCCAGCCGGCCTCCCCCTCCCTCTTCTTCCCGCCGCGCCCGCGCGCGCTGACGCCCCGGCAGGACGCACCCGCCGCGTGGCGGCCGCATGCCGGCGACGCCCCGCGTGGCCGTCCGTGGACCCCGCGCTCGCGCTCCACTTCAAAACTCCCGAGCGCCAGGTCTCCAGCTCGCACGACCCCCATTTGCTCCCTCTCTTCCTCCCCCCGACGCCCTCCACCGCGGAGCACCGCTCGCCACCATGCGCCGCCCCCATCTCCGCCTTGTTCCGGCATCGGCTGACCGTCTCCTCTCGATTGCCTGTGCCCAAAGCTCCGCCCCGTTCCCCTCTTCTCCGAACAAGCCTCGGCGTCTCCTCGTTTGGAGCGGTAAGGCTCAATCGAGCTCTTCCTCGCCGCGCCACCGCGTCGGTGCCGCCGACCGGGCGCTCCGTCCACCGCCTCGCTCGCTCCCTCCCCGTCTCCCCAAGTCCTCCTATCGAGTTCGCGAGTTCATGGCGAATGTTGTGCGCTCGCTCGGTGGTCGGGATTTGGCCGGCAATGGCCGGTTGGCCGCAGCCGTCACCGCGACGTCGAGCGCGTGGACACCGGCGACGCGCTCGGCTCCTCGCGGGGACGAAGCCGTGCCTCTGGGCCGCGCCCCGAGCGGGCCGGCTCGGCGGTTCGCCCGCGCGCGCGAGACAGGCCGGAAACGGCCACGGGCCGACTGTTGATCTCGGGCCGGCCCAATCCCTTTTACAGAAAAACAAATTTCGATTTCTTTTATTATTCTTGATGAAAAACACTTGGGAAAATGATTTCTTGGTCATTTTAGCTCCAAAATTGGTGAAATAAATTTTTATGTACTCATTTGAATCAGATCTACAATATAAAAATGTTGCATGTCAATATTTCATTACTTTTCTGTAGTGTTTTATTTAATCCTTGAAATTGGTGTTTTCTTGAAAAATTGATAAGAAAATGTAGAAAAATCAGAAAAATGTGGTTCCAAGTTTATTAATCCTGTTGTGCCATGCACTTGCTAGGGTAATTTTATTTCATGGTTGTTCTGTAGAAAAATGTATAGTTGCAGTTCAAATGCTTTCTATCACTAATATTTGTTATTTTTGTTATTTAAATAAATTTGAATAAAACATGCAAGTGATAATTTTTCTATAGTGTTTGTTTAGGTAATAGATAGTAGAAAAATTCCTAAATCTGTTGTTTGATACATTTCATAATGTAAAGTATTTTAAATATCTATTTTAGGCCTTAGTTTGTTATTTTTGTATAGGCAGTTCTAGTTATCCAAATGCAGTAAAATTTTTATGTCAAGCTATTCTTGATATTAGTAATCCCCTGTAATTTTATAAGATTTTTCTGAGCTACTAAAATATGTGTTGCTGTTCAACCATAGGACTAATTAGGGTTTCTATTTATTCTTAATGTAAAGTTAGTTAGAAAAATATACTTTGGTGTATCTTTGAAGCATCTTAATTGTTTAATACTCTCGCATGGTAGAAAATAGTGGTGGTAGTCTCCGAGTACATGTTCTTGGATGACGTAGACTACCTTGTAGAAGAGTCATAAGTTCCACATAATCCGATAACGTAACATATTCATTACATCGCATGCATTCCGCATCATCATCATCTCATGTCACCTCTGCAATGCACCTATGCATGTTGCACTCATACTTCTGCATCATACAGGATCGCAGGAAGTGGTTCCGACAGTTGTTCCCGAGGACGCAGAGGAGCAGCTCGAAGTGACGAAGCCGGAGCCAGCAGAAGCAGAAGAGGAGTCCGGTGAAGAGCTTCCGGAGTGCCCTGACCATCGTCCCAGTACCTTCGAGCGAGGCAAGCCCCGGAGCATTTCTCCCCCGGTTTGCAAATAATTATTTGTCAATTTTACTTAATCTGATGCATTAAGTTTAGGAGTTGTTTGCAAACGTTGCTGCATTATACCTTGTTCCACCTTGTTTTACCCGATCCTTGTTACCCTGGTGTCCACGGTTAATACTTGCTTAGCTTGCTTAGACCGGTAGAAGTCGGGTGATTGCCTGTCATCCGCGAGCTATAGGGGATTACCTGGTTTATGTGAAAGAAATGTCATGTGAGAATAACTAAGTGTGGAAATGAATGTGAGACCGGGCGGAAGCTTGTAGGGTTCTGGACTGTAGTGTCTTCCGTCTGTGTCGATTAAGGACCGTCCGATGTCGGGCCTCGGGTCATGTTGAACGCATGCCTCACATTTAGCTGGCCGAATAAAGTACCTTTCGACCGCGAAGCCGGGAGATTATTCGGGCCGAGTGGATGGCCCGCAACGTACTGTACCGGAGCAGTAGTGGCAGGAAACGGGGGCGCAATGATAAGGCCAAAGAGCAGTCGGGCGGCCCCCGGGTACATGTGGTTCCTGGCAAGCTCGCGACTTTACCTGAATGGTTGACTCGGTGACCAATACCTCACTTTAGCGGGTGAGTGAGGTTTGTGTGAGGAATAAATTACCAGCTGGTCAATAATCGATTCGAATCGCCATCGTTCACTGGATAGTGAACACTTGACTTGAGTTACTTCATCATAGTAATACTGATGAAACACTTGGATAGCTATGAGGAAATGACATGGTAACTATTGTTAATTATCAATGGTAATCCTTGCTTGCTTAATTACATGATTACTTCAGCATAAAGTGCAAACATAGTTGACAGGGGAATAAAGAATTAAAATATGCTATGCTTTTGTAAATGATTCGGTAAGCTAAAAATGCTTTCTTGCAAATGAGTCAGCTACCCCCACCAAAAAGCCTATCATGATCCTTGGAGTCGTGTTGTTTTGGTTCTGTCGGGTAAGTCTAGCTGAGTACCTTCTCGTACTCAGGGCTTTGTTCCCACTTGTTGCAGATGGACAGATGTACTATGGTTATTGTATCAACTGTCTCTACCCTGCGATGGGCGAAGCCTAGGACCATGGGCAATGGTCATTCACTACTCCTCGCCTAATGCTTTTGTGGGAGATGATCGCGAGCTGGCACTGTATTTTGGAAACATGTGTGTGTGTATGCGCTTTGAACTAATGCTTCCGCTACTTTATTCGAAACTGGTTTGTAATAACTATGTTTAAACTCCGATGTATTTTGTGCCGCAAACTACTATGTAACTTATGAAGGTAATCGCTAAACTTATTACGATCTTGGCTGTGATGTGAAATGGTTTGAAATCCGTCGAGATTTCACGGACTACCGGGTTATACGGGCTTAAGTTTGGTAAATTGTCCGTCCGTTGGATGATTTTCTTACTTAATCTCGTATAATTGGGCGGTTCTGTTACAAAGACCGCGTCCGGTCAGGGGAAAAACACCCTAAACTTCCGAAACGCGTCGCAACTTGAACCAAGTTGCTTCCAACTGAACTTTGAGCTAGTCTAGAGCTGCCTAGCGCCAAGTTTAACAAGTGTGCACCACACCTAAACATAGGACTCGCCTAGGTCAAGCTACCCGCTCATGCCCCCCTTTATAGTACGGCCAAAAGAGAAAAACGAAGATCCTAACGACTATTCCGAATGCATCTCAACACCTCGTCATCCGGAACTAACCGTCCTTAATCTTGACGTCACTCTTTTGAAAACCGAAACGATTTCCATCAAGGGGCATGAATACCATGGTGCCCAAAGCAGTTATAACGTCCATGACCTAACTTACCAAAGTTTCTGCAAAACACACGTTAGTCATGGTAATAAAGCGTTGTCATCAATTGCCGAAACCAAACCTTGGGGCCTAGATGCTTTCACTTACTCTATAGTGGGCAGTGGCGGGCCCCACTAGCTAAACAAAGGAAAAAATACTATAACTCACAAACCAAAAAATCCAAATTAAATTTCGATTGCACCATTAAATTCGTCTCAATAAATCCTTCAAAACTAGATCACACATGGATATATTTAGATAAAGTGACAAGTGAGTCCCACAGTGGATAGAGGATGATATAGATGATGGATGAGTGCGAGAGAATTGAGTATAGAGGAGAGAATCTTGCTGACTATGACGTTAGAGGATGAATATAGAGGTCCATGAGTGCGGATAGCCTTATGGAGTGTTTGGTTGCTGTTAACGGTCCTTAAGTATCAATTATAACTATCAAATAAATAGAGAAAAGGATCCAAATGAAACCAACACCTAGACTTAGGGTTTTATCTGACAGAATTCCACGAGTTTTGCTGTTTATCTATTTCTACAGGGGGTTATCAGGAAATACGGAGGAAAGGCCCACATGTCGGGTTAATGACGGGATATTAACCTAGCACGCAAATATCTTGCATCTAGAAGACTCCAGAAGCCACGGGAACGAACGGGAGGCGTAACGGGGCCGGAGACAGGGCGCCCGCCCTAGTCCCCAGGGCGCCCGCCCCCTCCTGTGGACCAATCAGGCTCCGCCTCGAGGATTATGCTCCACCGACCTAGAGGATCAAGGAAAACCGCACGATCAATGTCGGTTTGATCCAACGGCCCAGATTCATCCGAAAGGGCTATATAAGCAAGGCCCCTGCCCCTGGAGGAGAGGCCCTCGTCTCATACTTCAAACCCTAATTCAGGAGGAGAGCCTCTGATCAAGCCCTAGAGCCACCACATCAACTAGATCTCTAGTTAGCATAGCTACATAGGATTAGAACTAGAAGGAGTCAATCTTCGATTGGTTCCCGGATCTGTCAAGAGGATTCTTGGTAATTCCTCTATTGTTCTTCAATTGTTCATCTTTGTTCTTCAATATTATGAATATGACTTTGTTCTATTTTAATATATTGGTTATGACTTTGCTCTACTTGATTATATTTGCAGTTATATTGTTCTTAGTTTATCATAGTTATATGCTTGGCTTAGTTAGATTGGAATTATATACATGCCTAGGATCGTATAGCGTTTATCCATGTGTACAGTGGGTGAATGATAATTATTGTGTAGACGTGGTGTCTATACCGTATTTATCTGCGATTGCACCCTATATGCCGGAATGTGGGGTAGTTCGCGATAGTGACAGCTTCGTTGATTCTTATATTGTCCCCCTCTCGTGTATAGGGCAGGCAGAGCAACACTATTACAGGGGAGTGATTGCTATGTTCTTCATCTTCCTTGCTAATATTCACTATGCATGGATATAGTCTTTTCTCACCATGATTGCCAAGTATAATTGCACTAACTATGATATGCTAGACTTTATAGTTAATAATAACTTAGGGAATATCTTTGTAGTTCATCCTAATTCCATGCTAATGACTTGCTAGAATATCTGTTGAAGTGCTTATCATTATTATATGTGGCTAGCTGATCAGATTAATTATCTTTGTCACCATTATCACTTTACCTTTACTTAATGTGACATTTATACCTGTATAAAGAGATTGATAAATACTCTCGGTTATACATGCAATGATGTGTACTCAGTTCCATATTCTCATTCCATTATCAACCATGATACTTAGAAATCCCTTCCCAGTGGTAAAAATATAAATAACGATACCTGGAATACTTCCCGGTTAAAATGCTACATCGGTATTAATCTGTGCGCTTGCAGATCCCTTTTATTATTTATCTTGATGAGCAAATGCATATTTCAATACCGCGTCTCTCATGTCATGCTGGGGATGACAACTTGGCTTAAGTGGCATGAGGGATAGGTTTGGCATTTTTGGCGCCGTTATCAGAATTAGAAAACTAAGTCTACTTTTGGTAGTGACGTTAAGAATGCCCAACAGTTGCCGCCGCAGCTAGCCACAAAAAATCTGCCACAGTTTGGCCACTGTTTGGTTGTTGCGCAACTTGTGGCTGCCACCTCTGTCGTTTTCTTCTGTTCCTTGTCGTTTTGCGCTGTGGCGTGGAGTGTGGCGGCCACTTCCTCCGCCACACAGCTGTGGCACTGCCGAACCTGTGGCGTAGGCAGCTGTGGCCTGAAACCAAATAGCCCCTTAGACTGACTCCAATAAGGTGACCCAAACCCAAAATGGGTAGCACACAGTGCTTTTGCCTCCCCAAAACGTGCTCCAACGAACTACCCAAACACAATACGCATTTTGGATGGGAGGAGAGAGGGAAGGCAAATTTGCCTTCTCCCATACGCGCGACCCAAAGCCCGCCACCGCTTCGGAGGAGGAGGGGCCCATCGATGACGACGACGTCCTTGCCGGGGTGCCGCGGGTGCACGCCTGCGCTGGGGCGACTGGTGCGGAAGTTGCGGCGGCACGGGGCTCGACGCTGTCACCTCGCTCATCGCCGACGGCCTCGGCCAGGTCGCCGCGGGCTGCTTCTCCCCCACGGCTGCGGCGACTCCTTTGAGCCGGCGGCCGCGGCTGCTCCTGCAACCTGCTCGCCGATGACTCCTCCTTCGGCCGCAACCTGCGCACCTCACTCGGATGGCCCCAGCGCGATCTCCCTCACCGGCGGCAAACGCGAGGCCCGGCCGCGGCCCGCGGGCGAGCACGCGGAGGAGGGCGTTGCGGGCAAGCAGCGTGGCGGGGCGCCGCGGGAGGACGAGGCGCCCCAGGGAGGTGGTTGGAGGAGGCGAGCGTGGCGAGGTAGGCAGCGAGGTGGCGAGATTTGGGTCGGCTGTTGGAGAAGATAAGATTTGGGTTCTCACTTTTTTCCTGTGCATGACCTTTTACGCATTTGGGTCTCGTGTTGAAGATAGTCTTAGCTGTTTGATCACAGGCAAAGCGATGACATGGTGTCCACCCCCGCACGCGTGCCTATATGCGCCATCAATTCGTCGATGACAAAGCATGTGGTCGGTGAAGATGACATCCGTGCATTCCTCATTTTTTAGGCTCTTCCTCGGCCATTGTGTGCGGGGCTCGCAGTCGCAGAGTTTGATTGTACTCCCCGGCAGCTTCGTTTGCGCCTATATTCATACTCTACCCACCATGCCGCTGCTCGCGCCCAAATCATGCCTGTATTCTACGGAGGAAAAATATCCCACATTTTATTTGGCCTCTTTTTTAACGAAAAACGTTTAAAATGCAAACGCTCTATCTTCATTGTCCTCTTCATTAGGACTGGGTGATAATCTATTTGTAGTCTATCCATCAAACAAATTTTTATTTATATATTTTATATGAAAACGGAAATGATAGGACGTAGGCGTCCATCCCATTCGGATGTCACGCGCCTGGGCCTTTGGACTAGCTGGCCCAATAAACCTCGCGTCCGTCCCCTTCCGTTGCTCCTGTCGCTTGACTCGTGCTGCTCCGGCTTCTCCTCCGCCGTCCGTGCCCCCTTCCATTTCTCCTGCGGCTCGCCCCGCGCTGCTCCTGCTCCTCGACCACTAGTCCTGCTGCTTCTGCTCCTCAACCGCTCGCCCCGCTACTCCTGCTCCGCGCGCCCGTCTCGCTGCTCCACCACCCGCGTCCACTTTTCGCCTGCTCCGCCACCCGCCCAGCTCAGTGATGCTGCCAGCGCAAGGAGAAGCATCAGGCGCGGAAGCCCTCCAGCCTTGCCTGCTGCTACGGCTGCAGTGCCCCGACGCAGACGACGGAGGAGGCCACACCACGCATGTTGCAAGTTCGCATTTCAAATGTTTCAGATGTTGTTAGAGGTATGTTGCACGTGTTTCATACGGGTGTTGCAGAAGTAGATCGGATATTGTATATGTTGGAATGGTTTTACACAAGTTGCAAGAGTCTGTCTCCAATGTTTTATCTGTTTTTCAGACGTATGTTGCAAGCGCGTTTATTGGATGTTACATATATTTTCGCATATATTTTTAGCCCAAATTTGAAACAAATTTTAAATTTAACCCGGGTTTGAAATTTTTTTTAAATCTAACCCGTTTGGCCCCGCCACCATGCATGGCGGGGCAAATACACTGAACCCCGCCATGCATGGTGGCGGGGTGCAGGTGCCACGTGGCATGCAGCGAGTAGTAAATGCTGACGTGGCTGAGAAACGTGGAAAGGCGTACCCCGCCACGCATCATGGCGGGGTACGCCTAACCCGCCATAGGTGATGGCGGGGTACAGCCCCGTCCCGCCATAGGTGATTGCTACAGTAATAATAGTATATACTATACAGGACATGAAAACACACGGAGAGAGAATTCCTGTACAGTAATAATAGTACAACATATATTCAGCGTTCGTGCATCCAAAGGCAACACGCATGCAGTAGTGTGTGGCTAGGGCCATGTTTAGATGTCATCCAAATTCCAAGTTTTTTCACTCTCTCTCCATCACATCAATATTTAGCCGCTTGCATAGAGTATTAAATGTAGGTAAAAAAATAATTAATTACACAGTTTAGTTTGAAATCACGAGATGAATCTTTTGAGTCTAGTTGGTCCACGATGGGACAATATTTATCAAATAAGACGAAAATGGTACTATTCATCGGGTCCAAATTTTTTGCAAAGTAAACAAGGCCTAGGTGAAATCCAGCAGTTCGCTAGGGCACTGCACGGCGCTAGTGGCGAGGTGACAGTGGCGAGGTGACGTGATGCCTTTGCGCGACCTGGGGGCCGGTCGAGTCAGGCTCAGTTTAGTTCGAAGAATTTTGCAAAATTTTTCACATTCTCCGTCACATCAAATCTTTGGACGCAGGAATGAAGCATTAAATATAAATAAAAAATAAAACTAATTACACAGTTTAGACGAAATTCACGAGACGAATCTTTTAAGCCTAATTAGTCTATGATTGAATAATATTTGTCAAATAACAACGAAATTGCTACAGTAACATTTCCCATAAATTTTCGAGAACTACACAACCCCTACTATTGGAGCTCAAGCACCGAGGAGCCGCAGGGAGCTCAAGCACCGTTGCGTAGTTCTCGAAAATTTATAGGAAATGCTACTGTAGCAATTTCGTTGTTATTTAACAAATATTATTCAATCATAGACTAATTAGGCTTAAAAGATTCGTCTCGTGAATTTCGTCTAAACTGTGTAATTAGTTTTATTTTTTATCTATATTTAATGCTTCATGCATGTGTCTAAAGATTCGATGTGATGGGAAATCTAAAAAATTTTGCAAAATTTTTTTGAACCAAACAAGGCCTAGGAATACTTGTCGCTGTGAGCTCCCTGCGGCTGCGGGACAGCAGCAGCAGGGCACTACTGTACTCCCTCGGTCCCTAAATACTTGTCGCTTTACGTTTTCTGAGAAACAACTTTAATTAAATATATATTAAAAAATATTAATATTTATAGTACATAATTAGTATCATTGGATAGATCTTTGAGTCTAGTTTTTTAATAAATTTATTTGGAGATAAAAATATTACACGCATTTTCTACAAATCGAGTCAAACTTGTTGGCACGAAAACCGGAAACGACCTCTAAAAAGGAACAGAGGAAGTACACACCAGAGAGGGAGGGCCTGTGCTTGCTTGCTGGGCAGGGCTGTACCCCGCCATCACTTATGGCGGGTTAGGCGAACCCCGCCATGATGCGTGGCGGGGTACGCCTTTTCACGTTTCTCAGCCACGTCAGTATTCACTACTCGCTGCATGCCACGTGGCACCTGCACCCCGCCACCATGCATGGCGGGGTTCAGTGTATTTGCCCCGCCATGCATGGTGGCGGGGCCAAACGGGTTAGATTTAAAAAAAATTTCAAACCCGGGTTAAATTTAAAATTTGTTTCAAATTTGGGCTAAAAATAAAAAAAAATTCTATTTAGCTGGCCGAATAAAGTACCTTTCGACCGCGAAGCCGGGAGATTATTCGGGCCGAGTGGATGGCCCGCAACGCACTGTACCGGAGCAGTAGTGGCAGAAAACGGGGGCGCGATGATAAGGCCAAAGAGCAGTCGGGCGGCCCCCGGGTACATGTGGTTCCTGGCAAGCTCGCGACTTTACCTGAATGGTTGACTCGGTGACCAATACCTCACTTTAGCGGGTGAGTGAGGTTTGTGTGAGGAATAAATTACCAGCTGGTCAATAATCGATTCGAATCGCCATCGTTCACTGGATAGTGAACACTTGACTTGAGTTACTTCATCGTAGTAATACTGATGAAACACTTGGATAGCTATGAGGAAATGACATGGTAACTATTGTTAATTATCAATGGTAATCCTTGCTTGCTTAATTACATGATTACTTCAGCATAAAGTGCAAACATAGTTGACAGGGGAATAAAGAATTAAAATATGCTATGCTTTTGTAAATGATTCGGTAAGCTAAAAATGCTTTCTTGCAAATGAGTCAGCTACCCCCACCAAAAAGCCTATCATGATCCTTGGAGTCGTTTTGTTTTGGTTCTGTCGGGTAAGTCTAGCTGAGTACCTTCTCGTACTCAGGGCTTTGTTCCCACTTGTTGCAGATGGACAGATGTACTATGGTTATTGTATCAACTGTCTCTACCCTGCGATGGGCGAAGCCTAGGACCATGGGCAATGGTCATTCACTACTCCTCGCCTGATGCTTTTGTGGGAGATGATCGCGAGCTGGCACTGTATTTTGGAAACATGTGTGTGTGTGTATGCGCTTTGAACTAATGCTTCCGCTACTTTATTCGAAACTGGTTTGTAATAACTATCTTTAAACTCCGATGTATTTTGTGCCGCAAACTACTGTGTAACTTATGAAGGTAATCGCTAAACTTATTACGATCTTGGCTGTGATGTGAAATGGTTTGAAATCCGTCGAGATTTCACGGACTACCGGGTTATACGGGCTTAAGTTTGGTAAATTGTCCGTCCGTTGGATGATTTTCTTACTTAATCTCGTATAATTGGGCGGTTCTGTTACAGCTGGTATCGGAGCATGGTTTAGCGTAATACTGTTCATAAGTGTATTTAAACCAAAACCCTGTTTAAAAAGTGTGATTTTGAAACTAAAAAGTGTGCCAGTGGTCATATCCTGTATGTCCAGTTAAGGACTCTAGGTGGCTATTTAAGTACTAACTTGGGGTTCTGCACCATATTTCTTTTTCGTTGCTCATACGGCGTGCTATTGTATGAGTGCCACTTAATTGAGTGGTAATGTATGGATCAGTTACCTCTACGCTTCGGTAAGTGTGAGCTGTGAGAGCATGATCGGATACACCGCCGATCTAGGGAAGTGCTTATATGATACTTGGATAATTACATGTTTTACACATGTTTTTATAAAAGTGTCGCATGTGTGGGTGTTCCGTCCGTTGAGGCGATGCCGTCAATAGGACGATGTGTTTGGGTAGTTACTACCGTTGTACACGCATCTGGGGATTCGTGTAAAGCGTGTAGGTAGATTTACTGCTTTCATGCATTCATGGGGGATGGGCTGAAATGAGTTTTCTGCAGGTACATAACAGCATATCGTGTAGACCGAATTAGTTACGTATATGAGAGATCGTTTGTATGCCACCGAATTCACCGTTAGATGCTTTTATTTCATAAGTTTGTGAGAACGTAAGACTCGTGCATGCATCATATTGTCTGCGCATTCCATTCATGGCATGCATTCCTCCCCTTATAAAAGGATTATCCCATTTTGATAAAAGTGACCTCAACTAAAATATGTTCTCACCGGGTAATTAAAACTTGTGCTACAGATGGCCCGCACGAAGCAGACTGCCCGCAAGTCCACTGGCGGAAGAGCACCCCGTCGTCAGCTAGCCCCGCGGGAGCACCGCAACACGGACACTTTTCTAAGCGAGTTTGGCATGCCCACCTTGCTTTGGAGAGTGCTCCATGATGTGGGGTACCCAGAGGGACAAGAGCCAGTTTACTCTTGGAGCGAGAGCCAGTTAGCTGAAGATGGGCTTGCTGTTGTAGAGATCACCGTCCCTGCTCTTGGTGATGCGCCAGAATGGGATGGTTGGCATTTGGAGTTCGAAGGACGCACTCCAGTCGAGGGTGCAGAGGGCGCAGCTTTTCGCGTCATCCGAGACATCGTGAGCAGATTTCCCAATGAGTTAGCAGCAGCTTTGGCCGGTACCTTCCCGAGAGATGATCCTCGCGATGCCGTTTGGGTACAGCCGCAAGGAAGTGCCCTAGTTAGAGGCCCCAGTGAAGGACGGGCTAGCGACAACCACACCATGAGTGCCATGTATGCAGCCATCAGAGCATATCAAGGTCTAGAGAATACCTATTGGACCTTGACTGGCCTACGCGGTGATGATCGGCTTGAAGCAAGAAAGCAGAAGAAAAAGCAAGCACGTGCCATAGCTAGCTTGCAGGAGCAGTTGGCTGACATGAGCTTGCAGCGGGACCGAGCTCTCGAGAGAGGCGAGAGTTCCATGCAGCAGGTACAGAGGTTGACTCAGGCCAACAGAAATGCAGACCGCCTGATGGAACAGCTAGTACAAGAAAGGAATGAAGCCTGGAACGAGAGGGACCTTCTGAGGCAGAGGGTCGAGGAGTTAGAAGAGTACAATGCCAACTTGCATGAAGAGTTCCATGCCCTCTACAACGGGATGGGCCCGTATGCTCCTCCGAACGCCGCTCAGATGGACATCGATGACGACGCCGCTGCTGAAGGTAGCGATGGCGACGCCTCTGACCTCGACAACGGCCCCGAGGAGTAGGATAGTGTCCTGCGTTAGTAGCTAGGCTTGACGCGATGGCCTTCTTTTGGTTTCCATGTATCATGTTGTATCCTGTTCGACCTTGAGACTGACGACCTTTTTGGATCTTGGTTGTGTATGCGATACCCGAACGCATAAAAGTCCAGTGTGTGTATGCTGGCAACGTGGTTGTATGGAACGCGATGTTGCTTTTGAAGTAACTTAATTGGTGCTGTTGTTTAATTGGAATGAAATTATTGCGCCTCTGTTTTCTTGTATGACTTGTTCTCTCCAATGAATCCAGTATGGCATGATTGTTCATTCGGACACAATTTTACAACGTCACTCAATTGTGCTTGTTGCTGAAATATGCAGATGGCCAACACTCGTCGTGCTACGTATGAAGCCGCTGAGACTGGTGGCAATGGTGCAGGAGCTGGTGGAAGTGGTGCCAACAATGTCAACCACCAGGAACCACGTCCAGAACCACATTTGCCCCCTCCTCCGCCGCTCACCGCAGAGATGTTCTTCACACAGTTTCTTGGAAGTCAACGCAGTACTGAACAGTCACAGAGGAATATGGAAGACTTTCTGCGTACCATCGCGGAAAATGTTCAAAGAGGAAATAACCAAGGTGGTGGCCATGGAGTGAACCAGTACAGCAGTTTCAAGGATTTCATGGATACTAGGCCACCTATTTTCAAGGAAGCGGCAGAGCCACTTGATGCCGAAGAATGGATCAACACTATGGAAGATAAGTTTCGTGTGTTAAGGCTGACAGAAGTTCTGAAAGTAGAGTATGCTGCACATCAGTTACAAGGACCAGCAGGAATGTGGTGGAAGCATCACCGCACCACTTTTCCTCCTAATGCCCAGATTTCTTGGAGGGATTTCACTGAAGCTTTTAAGGGAGTTTATATTCCCCCAGGGTTGGTTGAAATGAAGCTTGGAGAGTTCTTAGCCTTGAATCAGGGTACCAAGACGGTGACCCAGTATCTGCATGCCTTTAATAACTTGTGCCGCTATGCTCCAGACATGGTTGACACAGATGCAAAGAAGATTGCTAGTTTCAAGAGAGGGTTAAGTCCGAAGATGATGAAGCATGTGGGTACCAATACCCGCAACAGATTCAACGACTTTATCAGTGACTGTTTGAAGCAAGAGAAGAACAATAACGCTTACACTGCATCCAAGAATCGCAAGAGAGTGTTCGAGTCAGGACCATCCCAGTCCAGAGTTGTCTCTGCAAATCGTTCATCTTATCGTCCGTCCGCACCTGGTGCGAGGTTCAGGCCGCCGCAGCATAAAACCCAGAACTACAAGGGGCCATAGAAACCGTACAAGATGGCAGTGCCGCCAACAAAGACCAACGCAGCTACAGAACAGAGCAACTCCAAGGGAGCTATAGGGTCTGCTGGTACAGTGAAGGGGCCCTGCTACAACTGTGGTCAGCCAGGCCATTTTTCAAAGTTCTGCCCTTATCCGCCTAAAAAGAAGCAACAGACTTACAATGCTCGTGTGCACCACACCACCATTGATGAAGTTCCTGAGGGAGAGCCCGTAACTGCTGGTAAGTTTCTTGTGAACCATCATCCTGCAGTTGTTCTTTTTGATTCTGGATCTTCGCATTCTTTTATGAGTCAAGCATTGCACAGAAGCATGAACAACTATGCACAGATTTGAGTTATGGTTATCGCATAAGTTCAGCAGGAGCTGATGTGTTAACCAATAAGATGGTTAGAGGGGCAACCCTTGAGTTAGGTAGCCGGAAGTTTCGAGTGAACCTGGTAGTTATGCCTGGACTAGTTTTGGATGTAATAATATGAATGAACTGGATGAAAGACTGGGAAGCAGTCATAGATACAAGCAGTCGGATGCTTACCCTTAAAGATCCCCAGGCAGAGGGTACTTTCTAGGTACCATTGCCTAAAAGAACAGATCTTGTGAGTGTGACCTGTGCCATGGAAGTTGCTCCTATCCATCAGATCCCAGTGGTGTGTGAGTTCCCGGATGTGTTTCCAGACGAGTTACCTGGCCTTCCTCCAGATAGAGATGTTGAGTTTGGAATCGAGTTGATCCCCGGGACAGCTCCAATTTCGAGGAGACCTTATCGGATGCCTCCGGATGAGTTAGCTGAGTTGAAGAAACAGTTGGAAGAGTTATTAAAGAAGGGGTTTATTCGCCCAAGTAAGTCTGAATGGGGATGTCCTGCCTTGTTCGTAAAGAAAAAGAAAGAGGGTACTCTCAGGATGTGTGTGGATTATCGACCTCTTAATGCTGTAACCATCAAGAATAAATATCCCTTGCCTCATATTGATGTTCTGTTTGATCAGTTAGCTAAAGCTAGAGTGTTCTCCAAGATAGACTTAAGGTCTGGGTATCATCAGATAAAGATTAGACCTCAAGATGTTCCGAAAACCGCCTTTTCTACCCGATACGGGTTGTACGAGTATCTTGTTATGTCATTTGGACTAACAAATGCTCCTGTATATTTTATGTATCTGATGAATACGGTTTTCATGCCAGAGTTGGACAAGTTTGTAGTTGTCTTCATTGATGACATTCTAGTATACTCTGAAAAGGAGAAAGATCATGAAGAGCATCTGAGAATTGTCTTGACCAGGCTGAGAGATCATAAGTTATATGCTAAGTTCAGCAAATGTGAATTTTGGTTAAAGAAAGTTCCTTTCCTCGGTCATATCCTATCTGAGAATGGAGTTTCTGTAGATCCGAGTAAAGTGCAAGAGGTTATGGATTGGAAGACTCCAACCACAGTGTCAGAAGTCAGGAGTTTCCTAGGGTTAGCAGGTTACTATCGCCGTTTTATCCCGGACTTCTCGAAGATTGCCAAGCCAATGACAAGTCTGTTACAGAAAGATCACAAGTTTGTGTAGACAGAGGAGTGTGAGACAGCTTTCCATACCTTGCGGAAACTGTTGACCACTGCTCCAGTTCTTGCACAGCCCGACATCGAGAAACCTTTTGATGTGTTCTGTGACGCATCAAAAACAGGATTAGGGTGTGTGCTAATGCAAGAAGGAAGAGTCATTGCTTATGCCTCCCGGCAGTTGAGAAAACATGAAATCAATTATCCGACACATGATCTTGAGCTTGCCGCTGTAGTGCATGCCTTAAAGATTTGGAGACACTATCTACTGGGTAATGTGTGCAATATTTTCACCAATCATAAGAGTCTCAAGTACATTTTCACCCAACCAGAATTGAACATGAGACAGCGGAGATGGTTAGAGCTGATCAAAGACTACAACTTGAATGTACAGTATCACCCTGGGAAAGCCAATGTGGTAGCTGATGCTTTAAGCAGAAAGTCACATTGTCTGAATGTGCAACCCTTGCTGGAAGATGGTTTCGATCTAATGCACCCTGCTGTGCTACATAGTTTTCAGGTCAGTTGTTCCTTAGAGAGCAAGATTATAGAAGGTCAGAAAGCAGACAAAGGGATATTCCACATCAAAAAGAAGATTCAAGAAGAACCCTTGAAACACTTCAGGGTGGATGAGCAAGATGTGTTGTGGTTCGACAACCGTCTTGTTGTCCCAAAGGATAGAGAGCTTAAGAATAAAATTATGGATGAAGCTCATCTCTCTAAGTTGTCTATTCAT
>CM039593.1:41169631-41297150 GCA_022457205.1 Saccharum spontaneum | reverse complement strand
AAAATGACTCAAAATCAAAATGCTAAAAAGTGTCTAACATTACTGGCCAATGCAAAACCAAAACGGACATCCATGTACATGAAAAATTGCATAACTTTGACTCTAGAAGTTGGCACGTCCCTAACCAAATATTCCTTCTCCTTAGTGTGCTACAATAGAGGCTAAAACTAAAGCTAGTGCGTCCCATGGATAAAACCTACAAAAAAAAAAATCTTGTATGGCCATTATTTAACACAAAAATCACTTTTTGTGAGCCAAATTGTCCAACAAAAGAATTTTCTAAAATTGTCCAACAAAATGAACAGAGATGTAAAATTCCAACCCCTACTTAGACTAAGAACTAAACAAATGAGTTGAACTTTGTCGGGGTGGGACACCTAAAACAAGGTACATCGCACAAAAAGTGCCATAGATTTGGCATAATGACATTCAAAGAATATGTGTTAAATAGTTTCTAATTTACTACAAAAGCAACAAAAAAAAATACTATTTTCCCAATTTCGACAAGCTATACTATATTCTCCTTAATCAAGACGACCCCTCTTTTAAATTATCACATGAATATTTTATTTTGATATGTTTTTAAATGCTAAATTTCACGTGCAATTATTGACAAGAAAGTTGTACCCTGGCCAAATTGTGAATTTGCCATCTTTTTGTAAACTCCACACAAAAGATCCAAACTGAGATTAATAAAAGGGCGTGGCTAGCACCAGACGTCCGAACGCTAGCCCCCATCCGGACGCCTGTGCCTACCCCGTCTGTTGCGCCCGCCCCGCATGCCTGATAAGTCTGACTGTCACCACGCTTGTCCTGCATGCAGGTGCAACTGTGCGCCTGCCCGCCTACCCCACATGGTGCTGCACGTACGCATGTAAGCCCGTGCCTGATGCTGCGCATTTCACTTCACTCTATGTTGCGCACCCATGCATGCAGGTGGGGACCACCCATGCTCGTGCCCCCCGCATATTGTTGCATCCCTCGCTTCGCTTCTGTGCTGCGCACCCATGGACGTGCATGCAGGTGGGGACTAGATCTACATTTGCAAGATCAGATGCAACATCCAAGAAACATATGAAACATATATCTAAAACGCATGAAATATACTACGCATGCTAATAAAAACACTTGCAATATGAGGTGCTTGCTGCAACATACATCTGAAAATAGGTGAAACATTTGAAACACACAGTTGTAACATGTGTATAGCCACTGCAATATATGCAACATCCAGATAAAACACTTGCAACATACGTTTGAAATAGATGAAACATTTGAAACATACACTTGCAATATGCGTGTATAGCTATTGCAATATATGCAACATACATATAAAACATTTGAAACATACGTCTGAAATAGATGAAATATTTGAAATATACACTTGCAACATACGTGTATAGTCAAATCAATATATGCAACATCCAGATAAAACACATGCAACACCAGATGAAACATACATCTAAAAGGCATGAAAACATATGGAGCTTGATGCCATGGAGTGACGGAAAAATTTAGGCCGGCACTCAGTTGCCAACGGTCAACCGTCACGGAAGCAGCAAACAGCGCATGCAGATGTGGGCCTGCACTCCTCCCACAAACAGGCAAGCGGCCTGGCCCGCCCTATAACTGGCTAATCCGGCCGGCCAAAGCAGCAACGCTGCAGGCAACATGCAGAAGGGGGCAGCTTGGCCTAGGCATAGACAACACACACAGAGAAAAGAGCAGGATGGCAAGCAGCAATAGGCTTGGGCGCTAGGCAGCAGAGGGCAGGCGCGAAAGGGAGGCCTGTGGCCCTAGGCGCGTGCGGCTAGGGGTCTACCTGGCTGGTCTAGCCAGCAACGAACGCAGGAGGGAGCCTCTCTCCATGGTCATGCATGTGCACGGTTCTCCAAGCATCGCATGCATCCCGAACTGCACCCCGAACTGGCCACACACGCTCCCATGAGCTGCCCCGCAAAAAGAACGGATGCAGGCCCACCTGACTGTAGCTGCACGCCCCTTCTTTTTTTTCTTAGACGTCACGCGGGCGGGGTCGATTTGTTCGGACGCCCTAAACCAAGCATTACTGTTAATAAAAGGGTTCGTACTGAGCACTTATGCTATTGCTACATGTTTTTTCAAACAATATTAAACAAAGAAGGGTACTAAAACTTTAAAGCAAGGTGTTTACCCATTTATAATTGCCCCATGTTTAGAAATTGATCCTTCACCCCAAAAAGGTTTGACAAAAAAAATGAGAGTCTCCTTTGGCTTAGGGACCATTTGGATTATAGGATTTTCGTAGAAAATTCACATGAAACTGAAACAGGGGAAAGGAAAATAAGTATGCTGTTTGGAACATGGAAAAACATTCTTTCCTTTCCTACGGAATACGGTAGTCTCTTCACCTTTGTGCTCTGGTTTTTCTTCTCTTCGCGGAAGCCCGAGGCGTCCAGCATGCTAGCACGGACACACTTGGAGCTTAGGCCCCCTTTGGTGCTGCTCCCGGCGGCTCCGGCTCCCTCTGCTGTGTTACTGTTCACAAGAGCCAGTTTTCTCAGTCTTCGTTTCCTCTCTCACAGAGCTGTTCGGAGAAGGAGCTGCTTTTTTTGGCTCCTCCGTCTTTGACTACAGTGCCACTACAGTGCGGGAGCCGGAGCAGGCACGAGTCCGGCCAAAGGGCCCTTAACTCCACGCTGCCATACCACTTGTAGCTCATGCTAGCAGGTCCCACCAATAAAATAAGAATAAACACAATCAATCACACTTTCCTTTTTACAAAGATTTGTCAATATATATATATATATATATATATATATATATATATATATATATATATATATATATGTATGTATATATATGTGTGTGTGTGTGTGTGTGTGTTATAAGTGCCTTTAACAGTCATAAGCTTTGTAATTCCTGTGTTACAAATTCCTTTGTTCCAAACATCTCCTCTCCTATTTCTTTTCTACGTTTTCCCTTAGTTTTGTGACTATACTCACCTTTCTTTCTTGGGCTTTACTTATTCCTGTGTTTTCCATTCCTTTTTCCAAACGAGCCCTTAAGGTATTTGTTTCTTGCTTACCTGGGAGCTTTATTAACTAGAATAGAACAAAGTTACAATCATGTATGGTGCCTCAGCCAAATCACAATATGAACATTGCTTTAGAGCAACTTTAGGAGCTTATAGTAAATATAAGAGAGAATTACCTGTAAGGCCTTGAAAAATGGTGTCTTCCTTCCGTGGCCTCTTTTTTTCGAACTTACCTATAAGGCCCGAAAACAAAAATTCCTTACTTATATGGCCTTCCGTCCATCTCTGATAGCCTTCACCGTTATATCTCCCATCTTAGATACGCGAAATGCCTAAAATACCCTTTCTCCGCCTTTCACTCCAGCAAACCGCGCAGACGGCGGAGGGAATCGGATCGAAAAAAAAGGCGGACGGCGAAGGCCACAGCACCATGGCCAACGACCCTGACTCCATGGGGTTCCCGTCGCCGGCAGAGGGCGGTGCGGCGGCGAATCCGGCCGGATCTGCCCCGGCGTGGGATCCAGGACACGCGCAGCCGCCGGTCCGTGGCCAGGTGTCGTCCTGGGTCGCGAGGAGGAAGGGGGAGGCGCCGTGGAGGCCAGGCCTGGCCTCACCAGCGCGGCCGCTGCTCCTCACCAAGCTGCCGGCCATGGCCACCCCGGCGCAGCCACTGCAGTGCGCCTGGCGGCCGGCCCTGTCCATGGACTATGGGCTTGTTTGGATTGTAGCCTGGACCAATTTTGCCTGGACTGGCACCTTCCTGGGCATTGCGTGGCATGTGCCTGGGCCAGGCAAGCGCAGGCTCAGCCAGCCCATTGAAAACGAGCGCCTGGCTGCGGACGGTGGTTGCCTGGGAGATGCTCAGTACTGGTTGGCTTGGATTTTCGTTTTCTCGCCGATTCCTTGGTTAAAGTAAATGAAATCAATATTACAAAATACTCCTCCGTGCAGCATGTGACCCAAACGTATTATCGTTTCCTTCAATCTATTCCTTAATTAATTATGTGTGTGCATTGTTAGTTAATAATCTTTTAAAAATATTTATATTTTTATCTATTAATTTAAAATATTGATTTATATTATTTTGTTGGTTTACATTATAATAGTGTATATTACTCAAATAGTATTAAAGTTACAATAGATATGAGTATATTATATGTTTTTATTATTCTTCTTAGGCATAGGTTTTCAACCAAAAAGACTATCTCCTGACTTGCCTGGCCAGGCAAATTTCATTGAATTTCTAGGCAACTCTCACGCAATACTTTTTACCAGGCAACCTCGCTAGGTCTCCAACCAAATAGGCCCTATGTCTTCTCGCTCAACGCCTTCGACGAGGGCTTCTTCAAGGGCGTCATGGCCAAAACCTACGCCAACGACCCGGCCACGTTCGAGAGCGACTTCGCCGCGGCTATGGTGAAGATGGGCTCTGTCGGCGTGCTCACCGGAGCCAGTGGCAAGATCAGGGGCAACTGCAGAGTCGCCTCGCCTGATGATCGATCGCCTGATGATAGCATAGCATAGCCTGGTTGTGCTTGTAACTTAATTGTATGTATGTATGGCTGTACTTGTGCGTGTATGGGTATGGCTGTGCAAGTTGCAATAGCTATATTCGTCGGCTGTTTATCTCTATATATTCTTTTTTCCCACTTGATTGAGGCGTGCGTGTCTCTTCTTAGTTCTGATAGAAAAAATCTGTAACCAGCAAATATGATGCATTTTTATTGAAATATCACTTCGACACACACACACACACACACACACACACACACACACACACACACACACACACACACACACACAAATACTTTTAGTTTTATTCAATTATGAACACTTTAAACCATGCACAATATTACTTCAAATCTAAAATAGAAACTAAACTCTACATTTTAATCTTTTTTGTCAGGGCACTTAACACCATTAAGTGGCTAAAATGTACGAAGGGCTATATAGGTCAGAGATTTTCGTTTTCGGGCCTTATAGATAAGTTCGAAAAAATAGGGCCACGAAAGGAAATCACAGTTTTTTCGAGGTCATATAGGTAAGTCTCTCTAAATATAAACTCTCTATTTGTGTACTTTAGCAAAAAAAAAACACTCCTCCAAAAACTTGGTAAAACAACTTCTTAAAAAAAATAAGAAGATGATAAATTTTCCCTCCAACTTGTAACTTCCTCCCTACCGTGATCAGCCCTAAGCCGATGAATTCCTTGGACGAACCTTGCACTGGTAAGTGGCAACCTCTTCCGTGTAGGGATGAAAACGGACGGAATTTTTCCCGTACCGTCCCGTTCCATTTTCTATATTTTTCCGTCCGTTTCCGTATTTGCGAGATCCCGTTTTCGTATTTGCGGAAGTAGAAAATGGTGTTTTCCGTCCGTTTCCGAGTAATCCCGTTTTAATATGGAATAGACCCGTATTTATTCCGTTTTTATCCCGTTTTCAATCTATACTCAACATGTTCAACAATTACATGTCCTTATGTTATGTTAATATAACTACGAATCACCAAATATGCCTGTTATGTTCACGTACATAGCATGTAAATGAATATTAAACTTTGTATATATTATTACATGACTTTATATATGTATACTTTGAGAATATTATATTATGTAATCTTAATTTAATTTTCCGGCTCTCCATCCGTATTTGTTCGTTTCCGTATGTCCGCATATTTTGATTCCGTTTTCGAACCCGTATTTTCCGAACCCGATCCCGTTTCCGCCAAAAAATATAGAAACGGAAGTAGAAATAGGGTTTTTCCGTCCGTTTCCGTCCGTTTTCATCGCTACTTCCGTGGCCGCACCCCGGCAAAGCGAGTGTGCCAGTATCAGTCGCGGCGGGCCATAAAATTTATTTGATTTATTTAGGTCTTGTTTGTTTCAAAAGGACTAGGGACTAGATATTAAATTTTAGTTTCTTGTAGTCTCTAAATTGTCAAACACAGGGACTAAAAGAGGGACTATTAGGCCTTGTTCGGCTGGCTGGCTCCCAGCCAGCCAGCAGTGCTTTTCTCTCACACCAATTCAGCACCAGCCATCGGCCACCAGCCAGCCAACAGTATTTTTCTCTCACAACAAATCAGCACCGGCCACCGGCCACCAGCCAGCCGAACGAGGCGTTAGTTTCTAGTCCACTAGACTCTCTTGAGGCTAATTGGGACTAGTGGTCTCTGGATAGTCCCTAGTCCATAGTCCCAGAAACCAAACAGGCCCTTAAGGTTGGATCAAAGCCCAATAAATAAATCTAAATATCCAATAAAAATAGATAAATTATTATTATTGATACGAGCATCGTACAATAGAAATCATTTGTCCTGTTGCAACTCACCGGTATTTTTGCTGGTCAAAGAAAATATTCCAAATTCACTAGAAAAATGTTCAGCTTGAGATACGTGTGACTGCTATATTTACACGGTGACTATTTATAGCAATCATCAATTCTGAATTTCCAATCAACATGGCCAGCCCAGGAGAAGCTCGATCTCCCCAAAGTTTCAGGAGATGGCGAAGCCGAAGCCGAAGAGGCCCGCGCCCCCGCCCCCGCGGCGCGGGGCAGGCGGTCTCTGGCGACCCGTCGCGTTGGGCGGCCTGCCGCTGGCTGCCGCGGCGTATGTGGGCGTCGACTACCTGCGGCATCTGTCCCCCGTTTGGCACGGGCGGCTGCGGCCGGCGCTCTGGGCAGCGCTGGCGCTCGCCACCGCCGCGCGCGCGCCGTTCTACCGGCGCTGGGACGCCGAGGTCCGCGCCGCCCCGCGGTTCTTCGCGGCCATAGCGTTCATGCTCGCGGCACTACTTTGCGAGGCCCTCTCCGTCCGCTTCGTCAGCACCGTCCTCGGCCTCCAGTGGCACCGGTCAGTTCCTTTCTCGTGACTGATGCAATGCAAAACCGATCGACCAAATATTTGAACATTTTAGAATTTTCCTACACAAATGTGTGATTACATCCATGGTGACCTTTACGTTGTCTTTTAACCACAGACTGTAGTTCTCACTAGATGCATTGGATCATAGTTATTTTTATCGAAAATTTTGAAGAAGTATGGCTTAGGAAATAGCACGTGAAAACTTGGCATTTTGGACGTTAATTGTTATGGCAGTGAAATCCACTGCCTTATACATAGGTGCTATGACAGCAGTTGATGGTATACATACATAGGTGCAGACTTAAGTCTAGATTCTTAATCTTGTGTCTTAAAATTTGTATTAACTTGTGCCTTGTGGTAAAGTGTAGTCTAAGTAGTAAGGACTATGTGTCTGTATTCAACGGCTAGGCTGTACTCATTCATTCGTGGATGTTGAGGCCGGAATTTTATATTCCTTAATCTGAAAAATACATAGGTGCAGGCAAGAACTAAAGATATTATTCTGTTTTCATCATCTAGTGATTTTGTATAGATTATTGTTTGTTGGGGTTGAAACTTGAATGTTTTCTTTAATTAGCATGATACATTAAATCTTCACATGTTTTTTTTTACTTCGGCTATTAGTAGTTTAATATTTCCTCCCCAACCTACAGTGGTGGAGCCAGAAACTTTTAGTAATCCGAGCAATTCTCGTTATGCAAAAATGTTTACTTTGACAAATACAGCGGTCCTCTTTAAAGAAAAATTTTCCTCTGCGCTTTATCGACGAGCCTAGGCGGTCGCCTGGGGTCACCGGGCAACCTGGAATCATGACATTATCTAATATACTAATACTGTTAGACTTTCACAGAGCAATTTTTGTCTTTTCATCATCTTCCCCTGTATAGTCTATATATTTCAGTGCAATCAATAGTCTGCTCATCTGAAGCACTGGAACTATTCACTATGAAAAGAGCTATACTAATAGAGATTCACTGTTATCAACAGATCTACTGCTCCTCTTCCTGACACTGGCCAGTGGATACTTCTAGCATTGAGTGGGAAACTTCCCCAAACAGTGGTTGATCTACTGAAAGCTCGCATCATCACTCTACATCATTACTTGATGTTGTTTATCATGCTGGCGTTTTCGGCATTGTTTGACTGCATCAAAGGTCCTGGACTCGGGATAGGCTCAAGGTATATGTTCACTATGGCAGTTGGACGTTTGCTCCGGACCATAACATTTCTTGCTACGATTCTTCCGTCTGCTCGACCTTGGTGTGCCGAAGCTCGATATCAAATACCTGACCATCCACATCCTTGGGCACAGAAATATTATGCTCCTTATGCTTCGGATCCAAACATGATCTGGAGGGTCATGAAAGAGGATACCCCATACGGTCAGTACATTCAGCTTATTATCCTTATTGGTAACTGTATAATATAGCTGCTTTGATAGACCAGTGTGAGCTCATTTTCTTTTCATCCTTCCTGATTGTAGCTACTCTTCAAGATTACCCTGATGAGTATAAACCTGACTGGGGATTGATTAGTTTCTTAGTAGACATTTTGAGGCCAAGCACTGGAGAGGGGCCCTCATGGTATCATTTGCTGAGGAAATCAAGTGGTGGTTGTAATGATCTTATCTATAGTGGACATATGTTTGTTGCTGTCCTAACTGCTATGGCATGGGCGGTATGCGATGTTTTCTTCTTCTCAACTTTGGATTGTTCATGTCACGTCTTCAAATTACCCTTCCAATGTCATGCACTCCTGCTGCAACTGAAATCAGCTTTAACTGGCCAGAGTCATCCTATTTTAGATATGTTGCACCATGGCCAAAACAAAATTGATAGCAATCTGATGTGTTCTGCAATGTCCTATATGCTCCGTGACAATTACTGTTCAATCAACCATTACATTTACAATTCGTTACCTCAGAAACAAACCTATAGAGTGGTTTGATATGTATAACAAATGCTAAGTTACATTGAAGACTTAACAAGAACCTCGTTTTTATTGTCTTGCTTAATTTACGTGTTCATATGTTGCTCTTGACAAATATCATTTTAACACCTTAATGCATTATTCGTCCACATTTCCTCACAGGAAGCATATGGGGGATGGAGCTCTGTTGTGATATGGTTCCTTGTCATCCACAGCGCTCAGAGGGAGGTACGGGAGCGCCATCATTACAGTGTTGACTGCATTGTAGCAATCTACATCGGGATCCTCTTGTGGAGGATGACTGGGTTCCTCTGGTCTGCAATGGAAACCAATCGATCCAGAAGGCTTTCCAAGCTTGATGAGGTTCAGAAGAGACTATTCCGCGCTGCAAAGGATTCTGACGTCTTTGAAATAAGGAGCCTGCTAAATGAAGTTGAGCTGGCTGGTCAAGAAAAGAAGGGTTTTTCACAGCGCGTTCTCTTCTCCTTTGCTGCAGCTGTAATTGTTTTTACCATCTTGTTTGTTCTACTGGCATTCACGCTAACCAATGACGGATGATCTTTCTGATGTCCCACTGATTTTGATATTCACATTCTATTTATAAGACTCAGTGAGTTGAAAGTAATGGATTTTAGGTTGAAAGGAATGGCGTTCCCTGGTTTGTGTATGGGGAAAATATTTCACATAGAATCACTGAGTACCAAGTCCTTTTGTCAGAGAAAGCTACTTACAGAAAACATATTATTAGCTGAATTGTGTAGATGAACTCCTTTTCAATAGAAACAGCTACTCCATGGTTAATATTGTCAACTGAGCGCCAAAGGATGCTAGATCAGTTGGTCTAGCACTCCGGCGGCACCCCTCAGGTCCGGGGTTCGACTCCCAGTGGGAGCGAATTTCGGCTGAGGGTAAAAAACCTCCCTCGCTGGTCCCGTGTGCCAAAGCACTAGTGTGACGGCCCGTTTCCGGCCTGCGGCGACGGTCTGCGGACCGGCCCAGGTGACGGGGCCCACGGTCTCCCGTCCTAGTGTCAGGGCGGGGCCAGGGTTCGGGGGGTTTCTCGGTCCGGGCTACTGAGAAGCTTCTTCTTAAGTGGAATGCCGTGGGGGAGGTCTTTCCCCTACCGGGCCGAGTTTTTTTTTTTAATATTGTCAACTGAGCTGTAGTTGCATATGCAACTCTTCTTTTCAAAAGCATTCTGTCAGTTGATATGCAGGATAACTGCCGCATATTTTGATTTTGTGAGCGCATCAGGTGATATCATGATTTACAAGTAGTTCCCCTACATGCAAATGGTCTGCAGTTTAGTTTGGGTTAGTGCCCTCCAACTCCAGTTACCGTAGAGATGGTTGCAGACTGTTCTGCTCTATAGCATCAGTTCTACATTTTCACTTGCTAATTTGTTTTTTTTTCTAGAATTCCACGTGTTGGATCTGAGGCAGTTTTATGCAGCCCAACTTTTCGATGTGTTACACCCTCTCACCCCCCATCCCAGTAATGTGTTCAAGGCGCATTCAGGCCACCAGAACCTTGCGACAGTACGAATTGAAATTGACGGCCCTTGTGCTGGCAACTCCAGTACAGATTTATCATATGCTTGTAGTGATCACTGCAACATTTTTTTTCTCTCTTGGAGTGATCAGATGCTTATAGTGATCACTGCTATATGTCCTATGTGTGATCCTGGTCAGAGTCAATAATGCCCCCCCCAAAAACAACTGTGATCTGATAAGGTGATTTGCAGCCTTAGCTCTGAAGAAAACCGACGAAATGGACATCTGATGTGTACCTTTCCTTCCCGTTCCGTCTCCATTCAGACCGATGCAACCGAACCGGTGTATGCAACCCCCATTGGACTGACAAAAACTAAGTCGCCGCCTCGTGGGTTCACAATGAAGGATCAAGACTTCTTCACTTGATAGCGTACGTATTTCAGTTTTCCAATTTCCAATCCGCGTAGGCGCGAACAACCAATGATCTTGACTTTGCTCCTCACAGTACAGCTCTATTAAGGCCTTGTTTGGATCCATGGGGTTAAAGTTTAACCATGGGGCTGTTTGGATGCATGAGCTAAATATTAGCTATATACCCTACAATAACTCATTTGTTCCTAATTAATACTTATGCACAAGACTAATAGGGTTGGGTGAGAGTAATATGCGTCTTTGCTATGAAAGGACCATTTTTAGCCCACTTTGGAGGGGCTAATGAAAAATGGGTGGGCTAAAGTTTAGTCTCCACTTTTAACCCTCCTGTTTACTTCTACGAGGGCTAAAAGGTAACTAAAAGCGGTGGGTTAAACTTTAGCCCCATGGATCCGAACAGGGCCAGGTCCTCCTTCACAAATGATTTACAGGGACGCCCGGTAGACGTGCTAGTAGGTACATTTGAGTTTTCAAAACTTGGGTAACTGCTGATAATATCTATGCAACGCGCAACACGATTACGACGTCTAATTTGTCCTTGGTTAGTGGATCATTAAGAAGAATAATCGCCAAGTGGAGACGGCGGTATTTGACCGGCGGGTGGTATTGGAAGAGCAGACGGAGGGTTCGTTTCGTTTGGTCCTATAAATACCTGTCCATATTACTCGGTTCATATCCATCGCCACCCAGCAGAAACTAAACTTGCATTGATCGCTCATCAGCTGATCTCTCTAACTAGCTAGCTACCTAGCTTACTTGTAGATCGATCGGCATCGGCAATGGCTGATGAGGAGAAGAAGCACCACCACCACATGTTCCACCGCCACAAGGACGGCGAGGAGGAGGCCAGCACAGGCGAGGTGGACTACGAGAAGAAGGAGAAGCACCACAAGCACCTGGAGCAGCTAGGCGGGCTCGGCGCCATCGCCGCCGGCGCATACGCAATTGTAAGCGTCTCTTGTTGATATTACTCAACTTATTTACTCGGACATGCATGCTTATCTATGGTGTGTGCGTGCTGGATCGATCGAGCAGCACGAGAAGCACAAGGCGAAGAAGGACCCCGAGAACGCGCACGGGCACAAGGTGAAGGAGGAGGTGGCGGCGGTGGCGGCCCTGGGCGCGGCCGGGTTCGCGTTCCACGAGCATCACCAGAAGAAGGACGCCAAGAAGCAGGGCCAGAGCTGAGCTAGGCAAGGCAGCTGCCTCGATCCTGTGATCGTGGTACATATCGTCGCGTCCGCCGCTTATATATTGTGGCGTTAAATGCTAAAGCTGCGTCGTCTTTGTTGCTTGCCAGCGTTGAGTACTTATACATGTCCGTGTGTCAGGGCACGAACTGGCACTAGTTTCCTGCGTGCCAGGCCGTATTATTGTACCCGATCTGTATCCACTGTTTGTGCCCACCAAAATAATGAAGTACGTACCTGTTTACTCCGCTGCACCCAGCTAATGCTACATCCATCAGTGTCCGTGTCACGTTGGATATATGTACAGTACGGTTTTCATTCCGTGGCGCCATGTTCGTTTCGCTGGTTCAGCCAAATCAGCAGTCATCCAGCAGTGTTTTTCTCTCACAATAAACCAGCAAACAGTATTTTCAGCCACAATAATCCAGCGAAACAAACAGGCTGAGTTCCTACCAAACGGTGGCGCGGGGGCGCAGGTGCCGGCTCCGGCTGTGGAATCGGAGGACGCTGGAGGACCAAGGCACCACTTGTCATGAGCTAGAGGGGTAAGGGAAGAACAGGGACAGGGAATTTGTTTTTTTTTTAATCTGACAGGGAAAAGTTAAGAAAGGGAAAGTCAAAAAAAAGTTCAGAAAGGGAGAGGAACAGAGGGATTCAGAGTTTTCAGTCGGAAAGATAGTTGCAACAGCTTATATATAGCTGCAACACTCAACTGGCCGAGCCCCTGCGACTAAGAGGCCAAGCCCAGAACCCGCTAACACACACAGCCTCAACAGAGCATTGGAACGCTACAAGCCCGCTCAGCCACTTCTGACGCTGCGCACCGGGCTTCTTCGTGACACCACTGCCGCGTTTCCTGCTAGCAAAGTCCAAACGCCGATCGTCTTGGAATTTGGAACACCGAGGCGTTGTGTGCTAGCAAAGTCCAAACGCCGATCGTCATGGAATTTGGAACACTGAGGCGTTGTGTGCAGTAAGTTAAGACCATCTAATAAGGATGTCTTGTCTCAAAAAAATATAATAAAGAATTCAAAAAATCTAATAATGAGGTCATTTTTTTCCCACCAAAATAATGCACGTTACATGTATTTCCATTAAGAGGGTAGCAAGTTTACATAGTGTGTCCAAAGGCGAGCGAGCTGCCCACTCTTGGACACCCCAACGCAACGAGCGAGCTGTCATATATTTTTTCATCTATCTATTATAAGATATTCTAGATTACTCAACTCTATTTATGTGTGCCTACCTTTCAAAACCCACCCATGCATGCCTTTTAAACCATCTTGTACAAAATGACTCATGATTAATAGCCGAAATCAGTAATGTGCATGCATGTCTTTTTAAACTATGTGTTACTATAAAATGAAGCAATTTGACAACATGACAAGTTATTCTTTTGCCATGCTCCTTATTTGGTCCTAAAATTCTTTGGATACCTTGTATTTTAGGATGGAGTATACAACTGTGTTAAAAGCGGCCTCCATGTTCGTCAAGAGAGCTTAGAAATTACGAGATCAATAAAAAAAAGAATATATACCATTAGATTTTATGATGATCTAATGGTCAAGAAATATATAGAGTATTCATGTCAAATACAAGGCCTAGAAACAATAGGAATAATAAAAAAATAAAAAAAATATCATCATTGAATTTTATGATGATATAGCAGCCGAGAATAAATAGAGTATCTATATCAAATACAATTAATTAATAAATAACTCAACTCCATTCATATCCAATATGGCAAGAAAAACTATTATATTCTAATCTAGCAATCAATGAAAGAAATACATGTGGATCCCACTCAAAACTCATTTAGATGGCAATCCAATTAAATGGTCATTGGAGGATGCCAAGAAAGAAATTCCGGCAATACTTGCTCACGTTGAAAGTAGAAGGGGAAAAGGTACTGAGAATAGTGAAGAATTTATTTTATGCCTTTATATGCTCCTCGATAATGTTGGTGAATGTATCAAACATCAAGTGACAACACTAAAGGCCAGCGAGTGCCGGCCACAACGAACATGATTTTGGTTGCATCTTAAGGCAATAACGGGTGAACAATAAAAATTGGGCAGACAAAAATGTGCATCAAACGACAAGGAATAATCCATTTAGACTCTAGGGGCATGAAAGGAATCTTTGGATGGCTAGAGGGAGGTTTGTGAATACCCTAATTTTAAATTTTCTACAAAGCACAACACTGGTTGAAATCGTTAGCACCTAGAATGACAAGCCTAATATCACTACTCTATGAATTGATCAAAGCAAGAAAAAGACACAAGATTAGAGAGCTCGATACCGCGCATGAGGAATTACACAAAGACATATCCATGTGGTTCGGTGACTTCTCGGTCACCTATATATGTCCACGTTGAGGCAAGCTCAAGGATCACCGTCTTTCTATCAAGACTCAACCCTGCAAGGTTGCCTCCTCCACTTTGAGGGCTTGGTCTCTATGCCGACTATAGATCACAAGATGCTTCTCTGAGCCCCGATTCTAATAAGTCTTGCTCTTTGCCAACTTTGGTGATGATGAGCACAAGAGCCTCTCACAATCACCTCATGAGAACCACACAATCTTCACTTGAGTACTTCAACAGAGTCACCGTTGCTCCAAGTTGTCTAGGTGGTGACAACCATCAAGAGTAATAAGAACACAACAAACATGATCACCTAATGCCACAAGCTATTGTCTCTCAAAGCAAATACACACGGGATCACTCCAATCTCACCAAGAATGCAATCACTAGCAAGCAAATGTGAGTGGAGGTGTTTCCTGAGCTCTTATTGGGGGGGGGGGTGTAAGCAAAGGAGCCCAAGAGTTCTTACATGTCTGGCCACATGCTTTATTTATAGCCCCTCTCAAGAAACTAGATGTTATGAACTGAAAACATTTTCCATGGGACAACGGTAGAGCTCTGGTGGGGTCACCGGAGATCCCCAACGGTCACTGACATATGCCAAAATTAGCCATTGCAGGCACTCTAAACTCCGTCAAGTATTAGTCTGGTAGCCTGGAGATTCCCGGTGACCTCAAAGGCCTTCTGCAGAACTAAATTTTGACAAACCTTAAGCTTTGGTTGGTCATCGAAGTCCTTCGTCAGAGGGCTTTGGTGCCCCTCCATACCTTTTGCAGAACCGTTCTGAGCTAGGGTTAAAGCTTTGGTGCTGCTCTCCGGTACGCCACCAGAGAGTTCCGGTGTTGCCGTTTGACAACTCTTGCGTGGCCCTCTGAGCACTTGTGCTTGTCAGAACTAAAGTTGGGTGCCCACCTCTTTGACGGCATCGGTAGTTAAGGTTTGACCCAACTGAAAACACAGTGCTTGCCCGGTGGGTGAGCTCTGGTGGCTATAAAAATAGCTTGTCGAGCTATTTTCTCTCAAATTGTTTCATGGGCTTGTGCAAATATGCATCGCCTAGTACGAAAAAAATCTAATGTACTGGGTGGTGTTGTATTATATTGGGCCTGCTTTGAGTATCGTGCAAGGCTGCATTACAGGCTTTGCATGCTAGATAACTGCAATGCACAAATCTAAATACAGACTAATACAGATAACCAATTAAACATAGGCCACGATATTTACGTTGTTGTTATCCACCAAAAAACACGATAGGAAGCCATGACAGGGGAGATGTTCCCAGGAAAATGAAGGTGCAGAGCGGAGGTCCAACCTTATCATACCGACCGGGTCCTCCGCCACGTTAGGAAGTATAAACAAAGTGGTGCGATGATTTCGTTTCATCAATGTATAATCGCATGATCAGTAATTCAGTATCAGTATGTATAGAAACATACACCCCGCATGATGACACCATGATTGAGTCCTTTCCAGCGCCTCGTCCGTGCCCGCATGTCCGCATGTCCTTGGTTTGGTTGGCTCCTCGGGCAAGGAGTCAAGGACCATGTACGTGTTGGTAGCGGAGTGCGTTTTTCACGGCGAGATTCGTATGCGATGACGGGCGCGACGAATCCAACCCGGCCGGTAAACCAAAGCTTCACGGCGCGGTCGCAGAGCTGAGTGTTTGTGCGTGCACTGCAGCCCGGAGCGCGGGTGAATATGACGACGGTCTGCAGGGCTGCATCGGCGCTCCAGGACTGCAGCATCTGGCTATTTTCTGGCGAGTGGGGACACCGAGCTGAGGCCATGTTTAGATAAAAACACCTAAAAAATTTTACATAGTACCCGTCACATCGAATCTTTGACACATGGAGTATTAAATATAGATAAAAAAATAACTAATTGCACAGTTTATCTGTAAATGTCGAGACGAGTCTTTTGAGCCTAGTTAGTCCATGATTGAATAAATTTTACCAAATAACAACGAAAGTACTGCAGCAACTTAAAAAAAAAAAATTGGGAACTGAACCCCTGAGATTCTCTCGGCGGAAGGCGGAACGGGGGAAAAGGTCGTCGGTGAGTGGTGGTCTGGTGGGGAACCAAAGCAAAGTGCGTGCGCGCCCGTGCCAGCCATTCATGTCACAATTATCGGGCCCAAAAAGGCGCCCTCGGAACCCACGCGCGTCTCCCCATCGGAATCCCTGCCGGATCCCAAACACCGAGCAAATTCAAAGGCCCTTCCTCCCCCTTCGCTTCCAAGCCGTGACCACTGACCAGAAACCCCAAGCTGCAGTGCTGCCTTCTCTCTGTCCGTGTCTAGTAACCTCTCGCTCAATCACCTGCTAAATGCCCGGGCGATTAGACGCAAATCAGCATGAAGATCAGCGCAGATCTGACCGTGGATTAACATAACCCTTTACCCCATCATCATGGTGGCCGAAAAGTGGCAAATAAAGCCTGCTAGCTCCTGCCCGGCTTTGTTGTCGTTGTTACCTAGCGGCAGGCTTTGCTTCGTGCTCACCTAGCTCTTGACCTCTTGTGCTCTGGACTCTGGAGCGGCCGGTGGTCTGGTGGTGCCCGTTGGGCTTTGGGCTTCGGGCTTTAGCTTTTTTAGCTACCCCTGCAGTCTGCAGTCTGCCCTGCACCTGCACTCAGGTCACCCAACCCACCACCACCAGTGTCCAGTGCCCTGCATGCACTGCTCGGCTCGGCTGCTCCCACCATCGTGTGCACCCGCTTCCTTCTTCAACAACGCCCTCAAAGGCCACCGCTCCTCCACTAGCTTCACCACTCTCATTTTTCAAGGCACCGACTCGAGAGCACTGAGCACCAACACCAGCATTGCAGCTTGCAGGTGAAGCAAAGAGTGGTGGTAGTGTGAGAGGACACGAGAGCTGATCGAGGAGGGAAGAAGAAACGATGGGCGCTGTGACGACGACGCTGCTCGGCGACGCCGTGCCCGTGCGCGTGCGGTGCTCCGGCACGCTCCTCGCGCTGCTGCTCTGCTTCCAGCTCCTGCACACATCATCGCAGGCCTTCAAGGTAGGCACGTAGACATGCACTGCACGCCCATTGTTGGCTCTACTTGCAGCGCAGCCATGCTACAATACAACAATGCACGAGTAAGCAGCTTAACGAGATGTGTTCGTTTCAGCTGCGCGGCGGCGGCGGCTACGAGGAGAAGAAGGTCCCGCTGGCCGTCATCGTGCCGGAGCCCTCGCCGGAGCTGTCGGGCCTGTCCCCGGCGCCGCTCGCCGCGCCGCCGCCGGTCCACGGCGGCGGCGGCGACGACATGCGGCCCAAGCTGCCGACGGAGCGGTGGCGCCGGGGCAGGGGAGAGGTCCGCCGCGCCGCGCACGCCCCGGCCGCGGCCGCGCCCGCGGAGGCGCCATCATCGGCGGGCCCCGCCAGGGCCCCCACCGCCGGAGCGCCGGCGCCGGACTCCGGGAGCGGCGGCACGGCGTTCATCAGTAGCAGCCCCGCCGTGGCGGTCCCGCGCGGCGTCACGGACACGGCCACCATCCTGCCCATGCCCGCGCCCGGAGAAAAGCGGCAGGTGGGTAGTGGTGGGCGTGGCGCACGTAGTGCGATCTCACGGGCACGGCGCGGCCCATTGCATTGCACTTGCATGCATGGTTCCATACTTCCATCATCATGCATCACAGTTTTTTTTTTGCATACACTGCCTTTATTACTTTCCCTTCTCCATTTTAGCAACTTCTTTTTCTCAACAGTAACTTTTAAAACAACAAAGGAAAAAAAAAACCTATCGCCTCATGTGTCATTCCCTTGGGTTCCATTTTTAACTCTGTCTCAATCTTGGTTTTCAGGAGGTCGGAGCTGCCAGTTCGGTTGAAGCCGCCTGTGTAGTGGCGCTGCTGCTGGGGCTCATGGTGATGATGGCGTCTTTTGGGATTTAAGCTAGATGCATGCGGCTTAAAAGTAGTAGCAGGCTAGCATTCCTTTCTCTTCCCTTTATTTTTTGCTTTGTTTCTTTCTGTGCCGGCGGCGGCCCCTGACCCCTCCTCTGTAAACAAAGCCCAGTCTTCATTTTGCTATCAGCCACGCACGTCGTTCCTGTCATCCTTTTGAGAATATATTGACACTAGCATATGCTATGCTATGCTATGCCCAGTAGTAAAGCAATATACGGTACTCACGATTTGGTGCGCGTCTGTGCACGAAAAGCACTGCATGGTATATGCAGCAGTCATACTGACTCGAAACATAGTAGAGGTAGAAGGTTCGTGCAACGAAGCAACATGACACAGATAAGATACTCCCTCCGTCCTAGAAAAAGTATCGTTTTAAATTTTTCAGACATCGTCGTCTTATTCAAAAATTTTGTGCAAATTATAAAATAAATAAATCATTGTTGAAGTATCTCTAATGATAAAATAAGTCATAACAAAATAAATAATATTTATTAAATTTTTTTGAATAAGACGAACAGTCAAATATGATGTCTGAAAAACCTAAAACGACACTTTTTGTGGGACGGAGGGAGTATGCTGTCTGATTTATTTGAGTACACAAAAAACGCGGATACAGATCCTTCGTCCTGTGACGGTGCTCACTGCCCCACTGACCAGTGATGGTTCAGGGCAAAATGAGGCGACGAGCATAATACACGTGAGTACGTGACGGGCGGCACAGGGTAGCCACCCCAAATAAATCCGGCCACGTGAGACTCCTGGACTCCTGACTTGTGGATTCCTCACTCGGCACCAGCGCCGACAATTAATTTCGGCTAGGCTGCTACTGCCTCCGTTCCAATTTCTAATTTAAAGACAGATTTGGCTTTTTTTAAAACTATATAAAAGCCAGAATGACCTATACTAGCTCATTTGGAACAGAGGGCGAGGAAGAGGAACTGTTCGTTAAGGACGAGCATATCATTAAGTGCACAGTGCACTGACTGAATCTTTGTGCAACAGAAGAGGGCAGGCTGAGGCTGGCGTTCAACGATCGGTAACGCTTAGGGGCAGGCGTCCGTCCGATCGTACGCGGCCCACCAAGCATACCTTCTTCTCTTTACGTCTCCCATGTTTCTCTCTCAAAAATATCTACCGCTCGCTCGCTCATCGCACGCTTCACGGCACCGTACGACCGTCTGTCCGCCCTACTCCGCATTTGCCGCCGCAGCCATCTTCCCGCACGCGCGCCCACCCTATGCTATTCGCTTCTCGCTCCTACTCGTCGCGCATGCCCACCAGTGCCTCTCAATCCTTGCTCCCGTAGTCTCACCCGCCGCGTGCCCACCCGCACCGCGCCGCCTCTGCTGGTGCTCGTGGTGCCGTCATGCGCCTCAGGTCGGTCCTTGGCTGAGCCAAGGGCACCCATGAGCACGATCCGTGTTGGTGGTGCTCGCACACCAAGGCCGAAATCAACCGGCCCCGACCTCTTCTACCATATGTTGCAAATGTATGTTTCAAACGTTTCTGATGATTTAGAGGTATGTTGCAAGTCTTTCGTATAGATGTTGCAAAATTAGGCCGGGATGTTGCGTATGTTGCAGGTGTTTCAGAGACATGTTGCAAGTGTTTATTTAAAATGTTTCATCTGTTTTAGATGTATGTTTTGCAAGCGTTTTTATCTAGATATATATTGCATATGTTTCACACCTATGTTGCAAGACTTTGTTCGAAATGTTTCAGCTGTTTCAGTCTCATATTGTAATTTGCAAGTATTTTATCTGGATGTTGCATATGTTTCACACACGTTGCAATTGTATAATCCAAATGTTTCATCTGCTTCAGTCGTATGTTGCATCCAAATGTTTCATGTTTCATAGGTAGAGAGTCCTGGGGGGCACTGCCTAGGCGCCGAGGGATGGGGCGTGGTGAGCCATGGGCCGGCGGTCAGGGTGCACAGCGCACCTAGGATCCTGTGGACGGGGCGTGCTCATCCTCGTGCCCGCTCTCAGGTCTCGTCCGTCCAGAGATAGAGGAGGGGGTCAGGGGGAAGGAGCGGCGGGCGCAGCTTTTCCCGCGGGCGTCCAATACTCGTGGCCTCGGAGAGAGAGGAGGGGGCCAAGGTGAAGGAGTGACAGGCGCGGCCTTTTTTGCAGGCGCGCATGACGAAGGTGGCGTGGGCATCCGGACATGCGCTTTTGTCCAGACGTCTGGACGCTAGTACCTCCCTTCAACGATCTACTACTACGTGGAGGACAGGAGGAGGATTGCACGTCAAGCCGGTTTTGCCGTTTATTCGCTGAAATTTGGCTTATGCTGATGCTTATACTGATTTATTGTGAAAGAAAAACACTGCTTGTTTGCTGAAAAGTACTGTTGAAGTAGTGCTGGAGAACCAGGCTGGTTTGGATGAGGCGTTGCTGCTTGCCAGGCTGGTCCGGCTGGTCTGATCTGCTTACCTTGCTGTGACTTGATTTGCTGCCCCATTTCACCCTATCTCCAACAAGTGTCAAGAAAGTTAGCACGACACTTCTTCAAGTTCTAGCATGATCTATCGAAAAACAAAGCAAAACTATAAGCCATCTTCATGGGTTGGTTTGCAAGTTTTCCTCTCACTGGTGATGGACTCATGGACCATGGTGATGCTGCAAGATATGCATGCCTTTGATAACTGTGTTCTGAAAGTAGTTCGCTTAATTACAATCTGATCCAGCACTTGCCAATATCACCTATCCCTGTGTTAGCCAGCTAGCTGCTCACATCGTGACGAAAATTTTAGATGGTAATACCGTACCGTCTGCCATAATTTCAATCTCCAGGCAACTTTTCTTTCCTCAGTCGGATAAAGTCGAGAATCCTGCTTAATTTTGGCCCGGTTTTGGAGTTATTAAGGCCTAAAACTTTTGGCCCAAATCCACGGTCAGTCTTGCAGAGTGCACGGCAGCCTATTATTAGGGCGCTTTTGGATCGATTACATCTAATTATTAGTTGGTTGCCCCAATGGCTAGAGCTAATTGTTAGCTGGCTCAGATTAGTCTGGTGCTGTTTAGACACAATAGCTAATATTGTACTACCTTCGTTCTGAAAAGAATGCAATTATAAGTTACGTGCCACGAAAAGTGATTCACATTTGACCAAGCTTTTAGTGAATATTATTCATAGTTATGTCTTTAAATTAATTTATTATGAAAATACATTTCATAATTAATCTGATGGTATTTATTTGGTATCATAAACATGGACACTTTTTTATCTATAATTAGTCAAACTTAAGGTACTAAAATGTGACACTGTGCTAGAGTTGCATTTTCTTAGGGACAAATGTAGTATCTTGCTAAAAACACTTTTGTTGTTGGAATAGTTCTGCCCCACATGTGCCGTTTTGACACCATCAGTGAGGTATTTTAGGTCCTGTTTGGTAGGGTTCTCTTGGCTCCTCCAAAGGAGCCCTACCAAACCATTTAGTAGAAAAACCCGTTTATGGTCATTTTTTTATTGAAAAAGGACGAGTCGGATCCGTTTCGAAGTTGTGGCTCTTCCAAAATGGTCCTAGCTCTTCTGGAGGAGTCCTTCGGAGGAGCTCTACCAAACAAGGTCTTAGTTTTCTCTTCGTCGGTTGCTCCTTTTACCCAAAATTAGTTAGGTCTTAGCTAACAACTAGTTGAGGCTAAGGCTAGCTAATTGTTAGCTTAGGCCTTGTTCGCTTGAGCTTATCAACCAGAATCAGTCAGTCATTTAGCAGTGTTTTTCTCTTATAACAAATCAGCATCAGCAGCAGCCGCATAAACCATTGGCACGTTATCTATTAGTCCCCATGTATCTGGATAGTAATTATATCCCTACGTATCGATGAGGCGCTTTTGGGTCGATGAAGTAGCGATAAAGCTGCACCCTTTTTTCTGTAAACAAAGCTTGCCGTCTTCCTTTTATTTAGCCATGCTCTTTTCTTCTTCTGTCTCCCTTTGTGATTAACACCACGCAAAGCAGAGAGTAAAGAGAAGTTGCTGCTTTCATGCACGTCCGCGTGCTCAGGACAAAGCGAATGCATTGCAATGCGGGGTACATCCATCAGCTCAACTCATCGTCCTAGGTTTCGCTTTCACCTATCATTCTTGAGTCGATTGATTTCAACCGCATGTCCTTCCCTTTCAATCAAAAAAAAAAAACTGCATGTCCTTTATTTGCCCATTTATCATGTAGTGATTGCAGTGGAAACCAATTCAATGTTCACCATCAAGATTGCATCCAGACATTGCAGTACCCAGTGAATCCTGCAGATGCCGACCCAATGACATCGTGTGCACAATGATGTTGCTCCAACAGGTAAATCCCTGCATTGATTTTGTAGACCACAAATGTTCTTGGCATCTCTACAAAACGTCCACCCTTCCAGTTTCTTCCTGTGTAATCACAACACCATAGTTTGATGGTTCGTCCACCTGTACTAACACAACAGTTTGCTTATCTGAAAATGGTTGCACAAGAACAGTGGCTGCAGGGATTTACCTTTGTAACCATGCCATGATTGAAGCTTTAGCATCATGGCTCTTGTGAAATCTTATGGGCTCGGCAAAAATGTGTTCACTTATAATATCACAGTTTACGACAAATAAAGGTTCACCAGATCCAACCATAAGCTTATCCCTGTCAAGTGCAACACGGCCAGCAGTCCCTAGGGGCTCCTGTCTCTTGTGAGCATGTGATTTTAACACCAAGATTGTCCTCAGAGCCCTTCAAGAAGTTCTATATATCCGCAATGAAAAGGTAGCAACCCCAACCCTTACAGCCTGAAAACTGGGAACAAACTACCAACTGCAATACGCCAATACTGAAAGATCCTTATACTCCTCACCTCTGCACGCTAATTGAAAAGGCTAGAACATTTCTGTCACCCAAACATGCTTGAAAGCTTTGATCTCAATTTGTTTAACAGAAAAGAAGCAGTCCATTAGGGTTGAATGGATACTTTTCCACATCGATTTGAAGAATCACTCATTTGGAGACAAACAATGCCCTACTATAAGCTAGCGACTGCAACATGCAGAAAAAAAGTATGGGACTTGAATTTTTGAAACGAACGGGCAGGAGCTCTGCCTCTCAATTAAGGAAGGAGATAAGAGGTTCATATACAGGTCTTAGTTCAGCAGAAAGGGGAGGCAAAGGAGGAAAAAAAGATCATCAAACACTGGTACAGCTACAGCATGAACCCCAGCTTGCTAGCCTTCCCTTTCTAAAGCCCTTTTCTTTTATGCAATGTCTTCCTTATTCTTGGAGCAATCTGCAAAGTTTATTCCTTGGCATTGTTGAAAATTCTTCGATTTCTCTCCTTCCAAAGATTCCAGCATGTGTAAATCACCGAACCATAGAAGCGGCTTTTTTCTTCTTTTGTGACCTTGGGCACGGTCTCTTCCCACCATGTTCTCAAGTGAGCAGGGTCTTGGTCAAACTGTGTCAGCTAGGTGTCAAAGTGCTCCCAGGTTAAGATTTGGGTCCATACCATCTTGGCGAACGGGCAGAGAAGCGATAGGTGTAAGCATGTTTCTAAAGGGCCATCACACAGCACACAGTGATCTTGGTGAGGCCATCCTCTTTTTTGCAGGTTCTCTGCCGTTAGTATTTTCTCTTGCACAAGAATCCATGCGAAGACTTTACATTTGTTTTCCGCCTGAACCTTCAAAATTAGTTTGCTGTCGAAGATGTCATAGGATCCTTTGAACTGAATCCTGTATGTAGAGCGAGTGGAATAAGAACCATTGGCCATCCATCGCCAAATAATGGAGTCACGCAAGTGGACGGTTTGGATTCCGATCCATAGGGAGACAAATTCCTCTATGTGTTCAGTGGTGTGGATACGGTTTCTTAGGTAGAGTATCCAGTTACCATTGTGAAGTTCTTGCTGCACTGATTTGTTTTTCCTTGTAACCAACTCAAAAAGTATGGGACTTGAATCGGTCTAAGAAATCTAGAAAACAAGTGGGCATTGAAATACAGGTTCACGATAGTAGGAATTACTCCTCTTGAAGCATATAAATATGCAAGCTTAGTTACTCACAATAAGCATTGAGCCATTGATGCATCTTAAAATCACCGTCTCATCCTCTCATTTTTGAGTATAAAAGTAGGGAAAATATTCACAGGAACCATTTTGCCAATGTCTGGTAGAGCTGCATGTCCTGTAGAAATTTCCTTGCATCCCACCTCACCTCTTCTCTTTTAACCTGCATGTCTAGGAGGAACAAATTACGGATTACTGGAACAGCACTGCAAACTCTCTAACTTAAAATTTCAATAGTTATGAACATCCAGCTATATCCAATCAGCCTTGCATTAATGCCGCAAAGTCTCATTCAGATGTAGTAGTTAGTGTTAAAACATATCTAGGGGGTTCAGTTTGTAATTTCGCATGTGGAAACAGTACAATCGGACCTTTAAGCCAGTAGTGCAATAAAAAATCATGATGTGTGGACAGAAACAGGAAGTACCACTCTCGTGCAACATGTCAGTCAACCTTGCCTGAGTGTCACACATTTTACTTGGATCTTAGAAAAACACATAAATGACAAGAGTAATTCCTAGCAAACTGAGTCACTACCATACTTTTGCTGCACCGGTACCAGCTTTAGCTTGTAGAGCCTTTGTCTGTGTGAGCTTTAGTTTCAGTTTGCATTCTGATCAGATTGCGTTCTTCAGTCTGAATATTCTGTTCAGCAGTTGCTAGATTTATTTGGTGTAGAGATCAACTTTGATTCATTCAGAGTTCAATTTACTGCCTCCTCTATGTTATTTTTAATTGTCTTGAGCAAACCGATGGTGCTCAATAGTAAATACGATCAGCACTTCAGTCTCCTGGCTGAGCTTTTGTTCAAATTGTGTTTGTTATTTTGTGCGTTTTTGGAATTTTGTTTATCTGACCTTCTATTTCTATGTACTCCCTGCCACCCACCAATGGAATTTTGTTTTCGGAATTTTGTCCTATCAGCAAACTAACATACATGCTAAACCAGGGGAACCAAGCCGTCTTTGCAGAAAATCAATCACAGTAGAATTTTGTTAAGGGCAGGTATACTGACTACCATTTCTAGCTTAGTTCAGTCGCAAGCCTGACTTGCAAAAGTGGTATTTGGCACAACACCAGCAAGCCCAGACCTCTGCTGTTTGGCTCAACTCTCACCAATAGAATCCATGCCTCAAGGGCCCTGGCAGTCCATGACTCAAGAGCAACCGAGTCATTGTAGCTGAATCGAAAAGCAACCAGTTCTCTCGGCAGTGATCCATGCAGAAAGTTAAACTCAGATCAGATGTACTCAGAGGCAGGGAAAATAAGATAATTTAAACTGGAAACATCTAAGATCAGTTTTGCAGGGAACAATGTGTGTACACAAATATCAAAAGAACAACAGACAATATTAGTATTCCATTCTCCAAATAGCTTGCAAGGAAACATATTCTAATCTTCCAGCTGAGCTTCTAAATTCAGTTTCTCAGGGAGCTCTCCCAACCAGCAGGGAGTGTATGGGAAAGACGCTGATACATATTTATGGTGGAAATGATGATCCCAGTCTATGTAGAATTTTGGGAAAACCTTGCCCAAATCTTGAATCTTTGAGCTACTCCAATTATAGGCTAACACCCGGTCGAATTTATCACTGAAGAAGACAACCTCTTTGTATGGATGAAATCCAAGAAAATTGATAAAAGAATCCTTGCTCCTACTTCCTGGTTCGAGAACATTATCATTGTCAGAGTCCCCCCCCCCCTTTTATCTTCTTAATATAATGAAGTGCAGTTCTCCTGCGTCTTTGAGGGAAAAAAAATCATTGTCAGAGTCCCACACAAATCTCTCTTCCAGTATTGCTTCGTTGCTGTACGCCACAGTATAAGCTTCATCATCAGAATCTTCTTGTCCCCAATAGTAAAATTCTTGTAAGATCCAAGCTCCATCACACTGTTCATCATAGTTCAGATTTGGCAGGATGGGAAAGATGTCTGTGCCATGCTTCAACACCCACTTTGTCTGGCCATGAACATATTGGTCGTTAAGGAACCAAACCTGAAGTTGTGACCCCTGAAATATTGATGCACAGTATATCCCGTTGATTGATTTTCCCAGATAAAAAAAATTCATCTTCTGTCAGTTCTGTGGGCAACCTAATTGCTTGATACATATTGTTTGACAGTGATATTCTGCAGTAATAATATAATGATAAATAATCTTTATCATAATGCATAAAACCAGAACCAGAATGACGATGTTTAAGGAGTTATCATATATCTACCTCATAACAAAACAGTTGTCGCAGCATATATACAGTGCTCCTCGCCAGTAGCCACATTGATGCTGGAAGAAAAGTCTTGGTGTTGACTGATGCATGCCAGGTAACATCCCTGCAGCCTCCCCATCCCGACCAAATGCCCTCTCCTCCCAGGAACCAGTCTTTGATGAAAAGACAGGTAGTATCAATGTGGCCGGCGGCCATTCAGATTCCTCACATTCGTTGTCGTCGTTCAGCTTGTAAGGAACATCGGGCACTATCGACAACTCATAGTTGAGCGACATGGTGTAGTCGAGCCGGCCGGAGACCGCAGCGCCCGTCGCGGGGCGGGAGAGGAACTGCGTGAACCATAGGTCATGCAAGTTGAGGAAGATGCCGCCCAGCGAGCGCGGGAGGAGGTCTGCGCGCAGCAGGCGGCGGTCGTCGACGACGCGTCGCCACGCCTGGCAGACGCAGCGGGACACGGCGAGGCCACGTGGCGCGAGGCGACGGAGGACGCCCGCGAGCACGTCGTCCGGCAGCGGCGGGGCCAGGTCCATCCCCTCCTTGGCAATCGCCGGCGAGACAGCTATAGATCCTCTAGGGCTCACCGCGAAATTGGGGACACGGGAGGCGCGCCATCTGCAGTGCGGCACGGAGCTTATCCCGCCGCTGCGCCCACGCCCAAGCTGCGGGTCTCCGCTCCGCAGAGTCACTGCGCCTGGCCGTCCGCCGCCCACCCGGTCCTTGCGATTTTTTTATTATTTTTAACACTTTTTTAAACTATTTTTAAATCCTATACTGTTTTTTTTAAAACTAACATTTTTAGCCGCGTCTATTGCAATAGCGTGGCCAAACAATGCTGTCGCGCCATGCATGGTGGCACGGCAAAAAGCTGTTGACGTGGCAGCGAACGGGCCCTGACACGTGGCAGGCGCTGCCGCGCCGCAGATCTTGGCATGGCAGTGCCGCGCCACGCCGCACGGCGCGGCAGGCCCAGTTATAGGCCTGCGACGTGGCTTCCTCTTCCCTCTCTCTCCATTCTTTCCCTTTCACCGGTGCCCACTAGACGTCGCCGCCAGACGCCCACCCGCGCCCGTCGCTTGTGCTTGCCGCCGTCGCCCCCTCCCTTGGCTCCTCCACCGCCGGCCGCGCCTCCCTACCTGCCTCTCTCTCCATTCCCCTGCTGATAGGGTGGGGGTCAACCCCTTGGTCGCCCGCGCCGCCTCCCTTGGTGACCGGCCGTTCGGCCACCGCCGCCGCCGGCGAGGACACCGGCGGCCCTCTCCGTCGTCGGGGCTGACCCCAAGGAGCTCTCCCTCTTGTTGTAAGGTATTCCCCCCTCCAAGACCCTAATTTTGGTGATTAATTTTTGAATAGTGTTAGTGATTTGGTATAGTTAAGTAGTTAGGATTTAGGGTATGGTTAGGTAGTTAGCGTTTAGGTTTTTGTTAGTTAGGATTTTGGGTTTAGAGTTTGGTTAGTAATTTATGGTTTATGTTTTTGTTAGTTAGGATTAGAGGTTTAGGGTTTAGGCTATTGTTAGTTAGGATTTTGGGTTTAGGGATTGGTTAGGTAGTTAGGATTTAGTTAGTTTCTAGTAATAATGGTAGTTAGTATAGATACTAGTTTTCAAGTGTTGGCATTAGTAGTGCGTGATACGACGATTTCAACGACTTGATGAAGTTTCCTTAAATGTTTTTATAGATGGATTGTTGTGTCGAGTTTTTTTACCGAGGAAATGTTAGGAAAAAAGATGGCATGTTTGAGGATATGGAGGAAGAATTGAAATAGTTTGATGAACCTCCTAGCTTCAACGACCTTTGTGTCCATTTGAATGCATAGTTTGGCGGTGATTTCACATTGAAGGGGAGGTTTGATAGCAGGAAGACTAGGGCACACTATGTCCTGATGTCCTTGCGTGCCCATGCTCACCGGTCCCGCTACAATAGGGTGATCGAAGGTTTCAATGTGCCAATGACTGAGGTGGTGGTGGAGAATGGGTAACAAGATGCAAGGTGTCCAAGACGGGCCATCCATTGACGGTGTTAGAGGCAATGAACAAGAATTGGAGGTCGAAAGAGAAGCAACTCAAGGTAACATGGATTTGGACGGTCAGTTGACACAGGAGCAGTTTCATTCAACTCCAGTAGGCTGTATAAGCAATGACTTTGATGTGAACGAATTCGAACAGGAAGAGGAGCATGAGGAGGACAGGATCGGTGATGTAGTTAGCAGTGATTCAGACGATTCTGATGATGAACGAGGAGGTACAGATGCTATGCCAACACCGGTTCGTACCATAACAATACCGGTTCATGCTATACCATTACCAGTACCAATGAGGTACTTCGTGCTATGCCGGCTCAGGGTAGACTAGTCACAGATTAACCAGAGGATGATACCCCTATGATTCATGAGGTAGAATTAGTGAGGCACAGCAGTACGCTCCACCACCACCTTACACAGCGACAGAGCTTATACAACTGAGGTCGATGAACGTACCTTTCAGTGGCATTCTGAACTATAAGGATATCAGCATGACGGATATGGCAGTTTATGACACCGGTCTGCAGATGTGTAGGAAATCATTGTATGACTATGAGAATGAAATTCTTAGCAAAGGGATGATATTCAATACAATGTCAGAGATGAAGCTGTTCCTTCAGGACTATGTTGTGTATCACCATAGGCCGTACACCGTCACTCATTCGGACCAGGAGTTGAGGTATTACGTGATATTCAAAAATAGTTGTATGTGGAGGTTAAATACACGAAAGAGACAGAGTAATGACAACTGGAGGATAAGTAAAGTACCTTGGGTCAAACTTGTCTAGACCGTTGATCCATTGAAAGAAAAAACATCTCTCATGGGCTCACACAACAAGATTCCAATAAAATATTAGTAACCTACTAACACAAATGAAGAAAAAAGGTACGGAAAGAATTATTTACATTAAAGCAACTGCATGTGTAGAAGCAACGTGCCGCTGTGTCCGAATATCTCGATTGAAACACGTCGGCCGGGAAACCACAGTCACAATTAGGGACAAGGAGGTCAGGAGGGACGGGGCATCTTTGCTAGACGCGTCGGGGCATAATTCTCTAGGACGACCCCATTTTTGTCATAATTGCTCCCTAATAATGTCTTTCATCTAATAAAACGGTTGTAATTTAACATCAATCAAAACATCGCAAATTAATGTAAAGAGAACCATTTGCATTACAACTAAAATAATATAACCAACACTTATAGGAACAAAAATAAACCTTACACTAAACATGGTAAATATACTTCTAACTAACTAATTAACCTTAACATTGACAAAATTGAACTAATATCTTCCTCCAAACCGTAGTCCACAGTTCCCAAATATAATTGTCCTCCAAACCCTAACTATCATTCATAATCTTTGAATCCACCATTCAAATGACAAATAAGAGCATCATTACCGTGACCGAGGCCAAGGAGAAGCTTGGACGAAGGGAGGGAGGGAGGCGGGTAGGGAGGGCCGGGCGGCGGCAGCCCTTGGGAGAGCGCGGGAGGGGGTGGCGCGGTCGCCCTCCACCTTTGTTCGAAATAAGGCAAAAGAGGGAGGGAGGCTCGTGGCGCGACATGTAGTCGGCGCTGCCGTGCCTAGATCTGCGGCGTAGCAGCGCTTGCCACGTCACCGGTCAGCGGCCCAGTCGCTGCCACGTCAGCAGCTTTGCCGCGCCGCCATGCATGGCGCGTCAGCGTTGTTTGGCCTCGCCATGGCAATAGACGCAGCCAAAAGTGTTAGATTTGAAAATAAAAAATAAAGTCAGATTTAAAATAGTTTAAAAAAGAGTTAGAAATAAAAAAAAATTCTCCCTTGCACTGGTAGAGTGCCTGCTTGGGTGCTCCTCTGTGATTGGTGAAGCCGAGAAGGACCCTGCGCATCTGAAGGAGCGTTTTCCATTTTTTTTGGTTTTTTAATTACTATAAAAGGTTGTGGGCTCTACTGAAAACTCAATCCCAAACTCCACCTTAACCAAACGGCAATGTATCTGGTGCAAACCAACCTCTCCGTGCAACCATGCAAACTTCTAATCTGGACCACATGATGTTGATCCAAGGGGCGCATGAGGATTGGGTAATTTTGCGCTTAACCGCCCGCTCCTAATCACACTTTTGCAAATCCCTCCTCCCACTCCCTCCTGCGGCCCCTAGATCAACATCATGTGGCCCAGATTAGAAGTTTGCATGGCCCCTAACCAAACAACAGAAGGAAGAGAGGAGGCGACTAGACGGGGAACCGGGGGTATATCTGTATATGCGGGTGGGTTAAGTTTTTCGGTGGAAAAAACCCTATGCGTCGAGGATGTGCAAGAGAAACACTTGTAAATAATAAAAAGTTTTTTAGTTAAATCCACTTATTAGATCACGACCAGTGATTTAGATCACGGTGAGGTTTTCGACAAAAAGAGGATATATTCGTATTTACGAGTTATTTTCAAGACTACGTATTAGTCATACTTTTGGTCCATCTCTTCACAAGGAGAACGACATGCTGAACCTAAAGTGGGCATGTCATATGTGAGAAATGGCATCAATGGACATCTTTTGTCAAGTTTGAGTGATTGTCTTTAATAGGCTTAGCGCTTAGTTTGGTGTATGAATATTTTTTTCCTTTGTTTGTTCTTTGAGATCTTGTTGTTATCAGCCGGCGGCTAAACTTGTAATAACCATGTGTTTGGTTCGGGGACCAAGTGGGTTGGGATGAAACCAACCCAAGTTTTTGGAATGGGATGAACTCATTTCGTGTTTGGTCTGAGGGTCGGAGCCGTTCCAGTTTTTTTGTTTGGTATATGGGATTGAATGGGATGGAATGGATGGCAATATAAACACCGTATGCTGCTGTAGATGTGGGACCCAGCTGTTAGCCAACCTTCTATCTTCTTCCCCTCTCTTCCAACGGAGCCCCGCAACGGCGCTGCCCATCCCCACGCTGCTACCCAGCTCGCCGAGCGCAGGTCGGCCTCGCGCCGCCGCCAACTCGCCCAAGCTCGTGCTCTCCCGCCCTGGCCGCCACCTCCCCGAGCTCGACCTCACCCGCCATGGCCGCACCTCCTCGACCTCGTGGTCGCCCGCCATGGCCGCTGCTTGCCTGAGCCGGAGCTCGTCCGCCATGGTCGCTACCTCCCCGAGCAACGCCCTGGCCGCGCCGGAGGAGCGTCGCCGGAGGAGTGCCGTTGCTCCCGTGCCGCCGCTCGCCCAGATCTGGAGGAGGGCCGCCGCGACTGCTGGGGTGAGCGCTGGGGACGGGGCTGGGCTCGCCCTCCACGGAAACGCCGCGAGCGCCGAGTATCCCATGGACGCGGACGTGAAGACGGAGGAGACGGCGTTGATGTGGGTTCACTCAGTCCGCTCGTTTTGGAGGAACCAGTTGAACCTGGATATCGAGGGAATATTCCTTCCTGGGATCGACCTAGTTCCATATACCCGCCAACCAAACAGTAGACAACCTAGGTTGGACCTGGGATATCCCACCAGATCCCCCAATCCAAACACACGAAGGGGTGGTAGAGGACGCGGCAGCTGCAGAGGCTTAGAATAAAATTTTCTTTTTTAAAAAAAGATTGGAAATGCTGTTACCTTAGCTCAACATGGAAACACTTGCTATCGATTTCCCATCAGGGAGAGGGAAGTGCTTCAGAATTCAGAAACACCCAGCGCTGATTGCAAATTAAAGCGCAGAGCCTCCATAATCAGAGCAGCAACCTAGCTTTCTTTAGCACCTGAATTAGGGGCCTAGATGCTTTGGCTGCGTTTTTTCCCCCAATTACGAGTATACTCTCCTCTAATTGCAAATGTAAAGTCGTTCGAAGCATTATACAGTGGAAAAAGACAACTTGAAAGCATGGAGTACCTCCTAGAAAATCAATTGAAATCACCGTAAAATCCAGCGATGCACACCCTGACCCACAACACAAACGGAGCAAGACAGCAGTGTTTCCCAATGTTCCAGAGCAGCAGCAGCAACCTTGCTATCAATAATCTCGCGCCATTAAAGCGTACCTCGCCAGCGAAAAAAGAGAGGAAAGAACAAAGAATCACAACACAATATCCCATTTTTCAGGCAGATGCATCATCGTCATCAGCGACCTTGCTTTCCTCAGAACTTGGGGCATCAGCAGCAACAGCAACCTGGACAGATTCAGGATCCACCCGCTTCTCTTCTTCCGCCGCATGCGCATCGCCACTGGGAAGATCATCACCCTTGGGTTCTTCGGCCGTGTCGTCGTGCTCGGTTGCGACCGAGGCCTGGACTGGTGCCTGCGGTGATCCCATCGTTTCCCCGACAGCGGCAGCACTCGCTGGCTCCTCCTCAGCCACGACCTTCTCTGCCTCTTGGTGGTCGGCCTCCCCATCACTGGCCTCCGCGTCCTGTGTACAAGAGGCAGCAAACGCAGCGATTGGTTACTCCGTTGCAGCATAGTACGAAGCTAGTTTTTGCATTTCTTGTGCTATTTTCTCATTCGAAAGGAAGCAGCAAGACAGCTGAAGCTCGGTGTCACTGTCACTCGAGTTGAGCACTCAAAGGGAATGAAGTTGCTTACCTGTTTGAGCAGGACGCTGAGGGACCTCCGGCGGCTGACATCGGCCTGGTCGACCTCGGCGGCGGCCACCGGGAGCACGTCGGCCTTCGCCTTCTCGTCGGCGGCCGCCAGTGGCGCCGCGGCGTCCTCCTCGACCAACGGCGCCTCGCCCTTGACCTTGAGGTCACCCGGCTTCGTCGCGCACGCTCCCATGGCCAGAAGAGAAGAGATAGCAACACAACACTCACTAGAGGCGACAGATTAATCTACACTTGAGAAGAAGAGAGGAAGAGAACAGAGAACAAAATGTGTATATGTAGTGAGACTCTAGTATCTTTTCCGCCGGCCGGCCTCGGCAATGGCATCAGCAGCGCTAAGAAACTGCAAAAGCGCGCGACTCTTTAAGGCCTTTTGAGGCCCCTCCGACAAGCGTCATGGGGCGCAGGACCCGGCCGGCCGGGCAGCTCGCGTTTTGCATTATACAACGGTGAAACAGCCTGCCCTTCCGGCCTTCTCCATGGCTCATACTCTGGCTCAAGGCATGGTGGGAGTATCATATTGCAGTTGCAGACTTGCTGATGTATAATGTACTCCTGTAAGCGAAACAAAATGCTAGGTGGAGTAGGAGACTGATACATACACCTCAGACATGCTGTACAGCTGCTGGCCATGCTGAGCATCTCCAGGGTGGCACTCGGAATTCTCTGATTCCACACCTGGGACCAGCCAATGCACTCTCTGAATTTCCATATGCAAAATACAATTTTTTTTTATTTTCAAATGAAAAAGACGGCGTCTTCAGTTCTCATTGCGTTGGTCCGTCAGGGGCCCTTCCAGGCATGATCACCACAAGTGGTTCCCTTGGTCGTTCTGCTAGCATTCGGGTTGCAATCATGGTTCCTGTATCTGGATCAGAAAACATCCAGTCTGTCTGAGATGAACAGGCGATGATTATTTGTCACCATGATTGTTGCTCCAGACGTGTACTATCAGAAAACAAGCAGTTCGTTTCATGGTATGCACAGCTTCGCCATTTTTTGTTAGACATTTGACAGCATTGTTTTTGTTTTTCAGAGACATTTTGTGAGCGACGACGAGAACTGAAGAACACATATCATCGTCACCATATCTCCACTGCAGGGCGTTTCAGAAACACTTTAAACTTTTCATGTCAAAACATTTCGATTGCTGGCAAAGCATCAGTTGAACATGAAACGCAGCAAGTTGCGAGTGCATAGTGTTCATCGCTTTTCAGCAAAACCAGGCACTCTTGTCGACCACATCAGGAAGTAGTATCAGGTTATTACACGGAAAAGGGCAGCACCCGCACCACACAGCATAGAACATAGCACAATGTTTAAGAATACAATAGCTCGAGCTGTAGTCCACCAATTGCCAAACCAAATGCAGAACCTGCTTTTAAAGACACCTACCTGATAAAAACGAACAGCTGATGCTGCTGCTCCTTTCAGTTCAGAAAAAGACTTTTGATATAATATGTTGCTAGGAGCCTAGGACACGAGTTGAAAACTGGTTTCTGAAACTGTACAGTACCTTATATCAAATCCAACGAGGAAAACTTGGTGAAGATAACTAACTCTTTGGTGATATTTTCACACAAATGATTTGGATAATAGCAGATTGAGCCAGAAAAGACCCGCAAATAATTGAAGACATGTCATTATAAAAAAGAGGAAATGAACTCTGACCAACAGTGACACACAAATACACAACTAATCGAGATACATAAGAAGTACAAGCAACAGGTGGACCTGAAAGGAAGCAAGTACAAGCTCTTCCACCCTTTTTCACAAAACCGCACTCTGTCTACCACACCCAGAACTACTGTCAGCTTATGATATACGAAGTGGACGCTACCAGCATGACAAATACAGAGGTCAGAACATATTAAAATAACTGTAACGTTCGACAAAGGATGCAGGCTTGTAGCCCACCAATGGTCAAAATAACTGAGCCTTGCTTTTAAATGGCCGCTCGAAGAGATGAATACCCAGTACTGCATTAGTATACCTCAGTGGAAAAACACAGCATTTCTGAAACTTCACATTACCTTAGATCAAATCAACCTGGAAAGCATGGGTGAAGACAACAAACTCTTTGTTGATGTTGATGTAGTAATGGTATTCACAAAGCACACTGAGACAACACAACATCTTATCCTGCAGTAGCTGTACCTCAAATAATGGAAAGATATCATATAAGAATGGAACAGAGCAAACAGAATAGGAAATACACAGCGCTCAAAGCATAACACACAACCAATCGCAGTGAGATGGATAACATATGCAATGATAACATTAAGCACCATATTCAGATGTCAAACTGTAGTTATTGTAAACGCTTAACACCAGAAGAGTCATTAACTTAACCGATATGCAGTTAGCAAAGATGAAACTATGTAATGAGATATATCCTAATTTGTAAGCTACTGCAATAGACAAAGGATTACCAGAAACTCTAAGAGTTCTCTAGCTCTACCACTTACATCCTGCAATCACTAAATCCTCGTTGGTTTGATGCCCATCTCAATTTCCTTAAGCCTCAGCTCCAGCTCCAATCGCTCATTTTCCAGCTTCATCTTTTCATTCTCCAGCTTCATTTTCTCCAACTCCCTGTCCTTCTCCTTGCTGAACTTCAGCCATTTGAAATGCCTCTGCTCAATTCTCAGCATCTGTAATTTTATATCCAGACGTTGTCTCTCGATTTGAGCACGCATAGCACTAAAATTCTTCTCAATAGATGGACCAGCAGATCCTTCAGAGAACATTCTGTTCATGTCAATGACTGCAACTTCTGACAGATGAGACCCACAATGTCCCTCCTCATGATCATGCTTCAGTTTCTTGGTGGCATGAACTCTGTGAACACCATGATCCCCAGCACCGGCCTCCAGATCGTCATTCAACTCATCATCCTCATAATCATCATCATCATCAGAAAGCAACATCTGATCATCCTCTTCGTCATAGCCAAACAAGCACTTCTTTCCCTGTTCATCTGGAGCCCTAAGCGCCATCCGCAGGAACCTCTGAAGGGCAGGATCATCGAGCAGGCAGAAGCGGTTCCTGTTGTGGTAGGAGCACATCTCCTCGTAGTGCAGATGCTTGGAGTTGAGATGCTTCTTGGCCTCGTCCCTAAGCTTCCCAGATAGGCTCACCTGGTCAAGGAGCTCGTGCTTCTCGACGATCTGGCAAGCCCTTCCCCGGCCGAGGATCTCGGTCAGCCTCTTGTACCTCTTGTTGAGGTCGTTGAACTTGTCCTCGCACTGCTGCGGCGACACCGCGAACCCCCTCTCGGCCATGGCCGAGGAGACCAGCCTCCACTTGCCCTTCCTCTTGAGCAGGGCGTGCTTCCTCCTCCCGCTGCTGGTCCCGTAGTCCGCGTCCACGTCCTCGTCGATGTAGGACACGGCCGTCACAAGCAGCTTGACCATGCCGCTGGTCCACTTGACCCGGTGCCACGGGGAGGCGGCCGCCGCCTTGCCGTGGTCGAGGTGGCCGTCGTCGGCGTCCTCCTCGTCGCTCAGCGAGGCCTTCACCGCATTGCTGAGCTCGGCGGGGACGGCGAAGACGCCCTGGTGAACCTGGACCGCCTGGGGTTGGGCGGCGAAGTGGAACGGCTGCGCCAGATCGAAGGGGGCTCCGCCTCCGCCTCCGCCTGGGATCAGGGTTGGCGGCGGCGGCAAATTCCCCTCCATCTCCGACGAGGAAACACCCACCCCAGCCTGACCGACAGAGATCCCGGATTTCAACCCCCTCCTGCGATGTTCACAAGAACTGTGCTCGCTTCAAAGCCTCTCACCAAACTCGTGACTCGTGAGGAGATGGCAGGAGCCAGGTTTTTCTTGGGTGGAGGAGTTTCTTGCGGGATTTCCGGAGACGGGAGGCAGAAAAGGCCAAAGCTTGGAAAGGGGGGTTGCAAAATGCACGCGCCGCCGGCTGCTGCTGCAATCTGCCGCACGGCAAGTGTGTGAACGCCAAGAACAGATGGGGACCACGAGAAAGGGGAGTAATCCGAGGCAGGAACAAGACGATTATTAGCTCGAAATTGGATCAGCGCACGAGAAACCCCCTATCCTCGACTACGAAATTCAGGAGAGCAGAGGAGCTAGGATGTGGGCAAGGAAAAACCATACCGACGCGGCGAGGCTGCTGGGGGGGTTTATGCCGATCCTACGGTCGCCGCAGCAGAAAAGAATGCATGCTCGATGGGAGGAGAGAGACAGAGCGATTCAGGGGAGGAATCGCTGATCTTGGCAGATACAGAACCTGGCGGTAATCTGGCATTAATAACAAGGAGATCACCTTTCGCCCGTTCTTTGTTTTCTCGCTCGGCTCTCGGTTGGTGGCAACTGGACAGCCCCAGACCCAGGCAGGAGAAACAGACGCACGAGGAGGGGGAAGGTGATGACCGATGATTGATGAGAAGACGGGAGGGCTCTAGCTGATGACGCCTTGTTTAGATTCCAAAGTTTGCCTCCAAATTCACTATGCAGAATTTCTATTCCTTATCACATTAAAATGCTGGCACATATATGGAGTACTAAATATAGATGAAATCAAAAACTAATTACATAATTTTGCTGTACTTTGCGAGACGAACATTTTAAGTCTAATTAATCAATATTTAGATAATTATTACTAAATAAAAACAAAATTGCTACAGTGTAACAGGACACTTACTATGTAAACTTTGTCTCTAAAGTTTGCCATCTAAACAAGGCTCTAGTAAAGCGGTTGGAGGCTTCCAAAATCGCTCGTAAAGAAATCAGTAAAAAATTTAGCTGAGAGGAAGCACAAGTTGTCAAGTTGGGAGGACGACTTGTCAAGTGATTCGGTGCAGAGCATTTGGCGCCGCTGGGCTGCGGGGGAGTGTGCGCGGCACGCACGCAAGCACACGTCCACGACACTTTTTCCCACCAGGCACTCCCTTGCGCAGGCTGCAGGCAGCAGGTGAGCAGAGCGCCGGAGCCACCTGTTTGTTTGAGCTATTTAACGCGCAGTCGTCCAGTAGTATTTTTCTCTTGTAATAAACCAGTAAACAATATTTTTAGCCATAATAAACCAGCGAAGGCTGAGAGCGTGGCTGATGGGGAGTCGGGGGATCGCTTCTTGGCTTGCGCCTTGCGGCGGCCTGCGGATGGCGACGTCGATGGCTTGATGCTGACGCCGTCCGTTTCATTATGGGATTCATCGAACCTCGCTGTGGCTTTTAATTAGCACTGCAATGGCGTCGCCTTCGGGTACTGATGTCACGGGATTAAGAGTAGAGCGATGTTTACCAATCTACCTAGTCCTCGCCACATCCGTGCTTATGTCACCCTATGTCTAAAAAAATACAAAGTCATATCAAAATTTAACTTTAATTTTTACAAATTTGTGTTTACGCCACACTTCTGTGTTTTATAAATTTAACTTTGTATTTTTACCACCCTACCTCAAACATAACTACAGTTTTAAAATCACCTAAGGTGTAAAAACAAATAGTTTTAAAAGTTAGGAGAGATTAAAAATCTGGTTTTAGAAATGAAGGATGGAAGTCGGAAGGTGCAAAAATAAATGGTTTTAAAAGTTAAGAAAAAATAAAAATCTGGTTTTTAAATGAAAGATGTAAGTCCGACTATTGTAAAAGTTGAGGAGCTAAAAGGATTTTTTCACCTCACTATGGCAAGTGGATGAGTGCCAGGTAAAATCGGAGGCAGTTAGAGCATCTCAAAGAGTCTTTTTTTTTTTAAAAAAAAGAACTCCCTATCTGATTCCACTTGTGTATAATTCACTTTCTATATATCTTTTCACCCTCCAATGACTTTTCTATATCTTATGTCCACTCTAGAGAGTCATCCTCGTCTTTTATTTTTTTTGCTAGCGAGAAATCCAGAATAAAGGATGACTATATTTAAATTTATAACCAATTAAAGAAGTTGTTGCATGTGTTTTTTCATCAAAGTCTCTATTTCTAATAAGAAAGATATACAAAGTCTCTTGGAGTTGCTTTACAGTGGCCATATACCATATATCAAAAGTCACGCATGGGCAAGGTTCGAAATAGCCAAGTGGGATGTAGATAAACTTAACAATATCAGCCGATGTTACAGAAGAGTCGTTTTTAGGTGAATTCCTGAACCATCACGCTGTCGATTCAACCCAAGGGAAAGTACTAACTTATTCATTTAACAATAGTATTAGATGATATGCCTGATTCTTTGATTTGATGCGCAACTCGCAAGTGGGGCGGTGTGGTCATGTTCCTTGTCTGCGTTCGCAGGACCCTATCATTTGGGGGGAGAATTCAAAGATGATTAAAGCATCACCCTCGTTCCTTGTCTGCGTTCGCAGGACCCGATCATTTGGGGGAGAATTCAAAGATGATTAAAGCATCACCCTCGTACTACTGAGCGGGAACGGAAATAATATGGTCATATGAATTTGAGATTCCTTTTATTTTCTATAGCACAAATAAAATTAATAACTAATATCATGATATGCCGTCCTAAATGGTTTTTTTATTTAGGTATTCACAAGGTTAACTGTGTGTATACGTACATTCATTAGAGATGGTGATGGATCAAGTGAGAATGTGAGATATAGGTGGAGATAAAGCGACAGTACACATAGACCATTATTATAAGATCTCAATTTCGTATGGACCACTGAAAAAAAGAATTATAACTTTTATAATGTTATTTTAGGCCTCTGTTCGCTTGAACTTATCAGCTATGGTACAATGTTTTTTTAGAAATAATTATTTTCTAAAAGATTTTTTTGAAGGATTAATTGCAAATTGCCATTTTTACCTTTATTTACATTTCCTTCATCTAATCCTCCGCTGCCGCCGGCCTCCTAGACCGTCCGGTCCCTACGCCCCGGCTCAGCCCGCCCTGCACGACGCGGCGCAGGGCGTGCCCGGCACTCCTGACCTCCGCCTCAACCTAGCAGATGGCGCGTGCTCTCCGGTCCCGTGCCGCCGTCTCTGACATGCCGTCTATCTAGTTGGAAAATACGGGCAACTTCGTGGACATGGCTCGTACTACCTCTAACGCCAATTGTTCCTTGCCACTCGCGGTAGGATAAAAACGCTGTCAAGGTGACATTTTCTTGTTCCATGGCTGCATCATTTCATTTGCAAGCATGTCATCCCTATTTGGCGCAGGTATCGGCAAGAAGGGACTTGCTTTGGGCCTAGCCGCCTAGGTGGCGCAAACTAAAAAATCGTCAAAGTCCTAAAGCGCTGTCCCACCATGAGACCGCACGAAGAGTCGAAGACTAAAGCTCCGCGCTGTCTGAAAATATTAATTTGGCACGTGATATGTTCATCCACAGGATCGGACACAGATTTACGTGAATGGTGAAATCTAGTACAGCAAGGATATGGTAAAAAAAATGGTAAAGGCGTTGAACAAGCTTTTTGCTGGACACATGCAATGGATCTTACTGTGAAGTACTGGACCGATCGGCGACTAGCAGAGAACAGAGAAGGCAGGCACGGTGGTACTGTAATTCGTCTTGCCAACCGGTGCCGGCAGCCAACAGGTTTGTGCGTCTCGTCTCGTCCATCTTGGGTTCCTTTTCTTTGATCCCAGGCACAAAGGTAGCAAGCCGGATGGGGCCAATCAGACACGCATTGGAGCATTTGGACAGCTCGTGTGCCACGAAGGACGACCTGAATTTCTTGTCTTTCCTCTGTATACCTGACAACGATGCACTGGGCTATGGGCATGCCGCAATGTTCTGCTGGTCAGCTTGTTTCAGCTTATTCTCTCTCACATAACACTATTAAATCAGCTAAAATCAGCTGACTTTTTCACCAGCCGAACCAGCCCGGTGACTGGAGTCCGCAGATGGAGTGTCAGGTGTTGTTTAAATGCAGGGCTAAAGTTTTGGGTGTCGTATTGGATGTCACATGAGGATGTTATATGGGAGTATTCGGATAGTAATAATAAAACAAATTACACAAGTTCTCAGTAATCCGCGAGACGAATTTATTAAGCCAAAGTAATTCGTCATTAGCACATATTTACTGTAGCACCAAATTGTTAACTCATGGACTAATTAGTCTTAAAAAAATTCATCTCGCAAAGTAGTCACAATCTGTGCAATTAGTTATTTTTTTAGTTTATATTTAATACTCCATACATGTGTCAAACATACGATATGATAGGACTAAACTTTAAGGGGCTAAATAAGGCATTAAGTTCATTATACATTACCTTGAGTTTGCATCTTAACTTTTATATGTGACCACAAATATGGATGAACTATGGATACACCAAGTTTTAAAATTCTTTGAATCGCCGAAGTGCATTTTTTAAGATGTGATTTGCACCACATATTTTTCCACATTCTACTTCATCAGTTCTACACATTATAGTTTACTTTCACTTTCTTCTAAGTCAAAATTGGCTAAACTTGTTGACACTAAAAATTGGTTCGAATGAGAAAACCCTGAGTTTCGAGAACCATCAGAAGGAAGCCGAGATATTCTACAAGATCGGCTAACTGGATAGCCATTAGAACCGACTAAGATAAGGTGACGTCATCGTCGCACAAGAATGGCCCTATTGGCAGGGATGGCAAGACATGAAGCAAGAAGATGTGTCGGACTTCATAGAAGGGAAAGATTGAGGTCCAAGTTATCATAATATTAGGAAGGTTTTGATTTCTTTTTCAAGTTTTGTAACCGGTCTTGTTCGACCAGGACTCGTAGTGAAGCCTCGAGTATAAATATTGAACCCCGGCTATTGTAATAGACATCTCCGCGATCAATCAAGAACCTGTACCTTTACTTTTCGGCTTACGCCACCCCTTAGGAGTAGGAGTAGAGTAGATTTCGACGAGTTTATCGGCAAGCAGGGCTGCCATCGGTTAAGTCCGACCTTCGGTTTGTCTATGAGTATCCGTCATGACTTATACTTTGTTTGTAAGGCTGCATCGGTTAGGTCTGACCTATTGCAAGCTTGGTATAAGTTAGTTATCATTAGTTAATTGTAAGGTTGCATCGATCCGGCTTGTATCTCTTACAATTACTGATACAAGTTACCATTGATTCTTATCAAAATTTGTATGGTTGCATTGGTCCAGCTCGTATCTCATACAAATTTTAATACGTATTAGTTATCGGTTAAATCTATTAAAATTGGTAGGGTTTCCTTGCTGTTTTAATAGATTTGCTAGTTATCGAACTTGTTATAATTAGTACCCTTACTATTTGAAATAATATCACCTTTTGCCCGATTAAGATTGAAATGAATTGGCTTTATATCTCTCTAAATCATCGTTTAGTTGCTTTACCTTGTTTATACCTTACTATGATGATGGTTTTGGATAAATTAGCTGGTTTGATCCAATCTTGATCGAAGATAGCATGTGGTCAAGGCGTATTTAACCCTAGGTAAGCTTGCTAGTTGACGAAATCTGGTCTAGAACTGCTATTATGGCTGCCATCGATCTGGTCGACCCACTATTAGCACTATAGATTGAAAATCATCAGGTAGTAAGTATTGCTTATGGTCAAACATAGTCTCTGGCTACATGCTATGTCCACATCGGCTATTTAGTCGATCGCTTGTGCTTTCGCGATCATAGCATGTTTTTATGATTCTACTAAGCGCATATAGATTCATTTTCTTTGAAGATTTAATCTGTTATCTTTATCATGGATGCATCGGTTGGACTCGAACCCCACTGTTAGAGATAATAGGTTAGATTCGATAGGTGTGTGGATTTATCCACACTTAATAGTTGAGTGTTTGCATGTTGCGAGTCTTCCTTCACTAGAATTGGCTGTTTTAGTCGATAGCCTGCCCATTGAGAATATATATTGGCTATTCCTATGCTTTTACTTGGTTTTATCTTGGTTAAAATCTAATATGTTTCTCAATTAATATGAATGCTCTCACGCCTATCTTCTTACATCTTTAGCATGTTTTCTTGATCATCAGCTAAGTTAGATCTATGCTATTGAGTAAATGATAATTACTGATATGCTCATTTGTGCTTATCATGCATCATGAACATGCTGGATATCGACACTATAGTCGATAGCCTTATTTGATTGGCTACTCAGCCGCATATTTGGAACTGTCTGGACAAACACTGGCATGTTTCACCTTAAATTATTGATTAATCTTGTCTCCTTATCAATTACATGGTCAAATTGACTGGCACGCCCTAGGCCACAACCATCTGGTCCGGTGTCCTCCTAAGGCTGAAGAGAGCTTGGGATTTACTCCACGTGGTTTCTCTCGGGTTGCTTACATGTCGGCGGCGGGGATCGACCCGTCACTTTTTCACCGTCGAAACAGATTGGCACGCTCGGTGGGACCACAATCGTCAACATGGATAACGAAGTGATCCTCAAGATTATTGAAAGAGAAAGATGAAGATGTACCTTAGTTTAATCAATGATGAAGTGTGGGAGTTGACCGAGAGTGACTATGTGATTCTTGATCCGGACAATCTCATCAACAATGACAAGGCCAATAAGAAATGCAACAATGGCGCTCAACACTATCTACAATGGCATTGATTCAAAGGTATTTAAGCAAATTAAAGATTGTGATAGAGCTAGTGAGGTGTGGAAGAGATTGGAGGAAATATATGAGGGCACACCAGCAGTCAAGAGTGCCAAATTGTACATTCTCAAGGACAAGTTGACAAGCTTCAAGATGAAGGATGATGAGAGCATTTCAAAGATGTTCCATAAATTGCAAGTGATCATCAATGACTTGAAGGCTTTGGTGACAAGACCAATGATGATGATGTCTCTCATCGGTCCTTGATGTGCTTACCTCCAAGATTTGAGACATTGAGATTGATCATCATAAGAGGAGGATTGAAGGACCTAACCCCTAACCAAGTACTAGGTGATGTCATGACACAAGAGACATATCGTGTTAAAAGGGAGGGGGTTGATCAAGATGAGAAGAAGGATGAAGAAAAGAAGAAGAAGAAGAAGAAGAAGAAGAAGAAGAAGAATGTAGCATTCAAGGCTAGCTCATCATCTAAGAACAAGGGTGTTGACACCGTTTTTAGCACGTGTCAAGATGATCAGGAAAGGCTAATCAGTAAGGGAAAGATTGCCGTGTAAATTGATAGCCAAGGAGAATAACTTTGTTTTTTAAGCGGTGACAGTGTATGAATTTAATTTGGAATGCTGCCGATGAGGTCAAGGGTGTTATTGCCGATGCCGATGGAAGAGGGTTTGGAGACTGTTGCCGATAAGATAAGGGAATGTACCGATGAAGGAAGGTATGAAGACTGCAGCCGATGAAACAGGGAATGTACCGATGGAAAGGAGATCAAAGGTTGCTGCCGATGGAACAGGGGCTGTGCTGGTAAAAAGGAGGTCGATAAGAATACCATCGTGATTAAGGCGGACTATGGAATAAAATAGGAGTTGATTTTCTTGTTTACGATTAGTAGAGTCTGAGTTGTGTCAAAGTCATGTGCTTTTCCTTAGACTTGGATTTAGTGTCCTAGTCGTATTTTGTTATGTTTCTATAGATCAGGGTATAAATATAGAGTGAAGGGCAATGTAATAGAGAATCAATCAATACATCAAAAAACAGCTTTTACTCTTATTTACATCTACTTTTCGGCGACTTCGTCAATTTGCATATTTTCCTTTTCACGAGTTCTCATCGATTCGGCGAGTTGCATTGCTCTAAGTGCAATCTTTGTCGATCCTCGAGTTCCGCGTGAGTACCTCTTGGCCGTGACTTCTGGGCGTATCGCTGTTGTCAGGACCAAAGTGCTCGTATCTTCATCCTTGTCGATTAATAGGTCAAATCGACTGGCACGCTTTGGATATCGATTTCGGGTATTAGCCCTTTGTGTTTGCAGATTCACTTTTGCATCAACACATCTTTTGGCACGCTCGGTGGGACAGATCTAGTCAAGATGCCTAATCATGAGATCGATGCTGGGAATATCATCGCAGTAACAGAAGATCTTAAGGATGATCAGAAGCAGGCTATGGAGAGGGCTATTGAAGAATATAGACAACTTTGCTTAAAGTCATTCAGCGTGAACAAAAGTGGACAAGTCATCCAGAAGCAGGACTTGCCGTTGCCTCGGCAGGTTACCTTTGATCCTAATCCTGGTAAACTTCAAGAGATGGTTAATTCTGCGGTGAATCATGCTTTAATTAATCACTCCAATGTGTTGTCCAATACTGTTCATAATGCTGTGATTCAAACTTTCAAAGAAGGGCAAGCGTCACATCATTACGTCGGGCCTGCTTATCATCAACCAGAAGCAGCATCTGCTGTTGCTCCATCGGCTCCTCCAGCCGTTGCGGGTATAGAGATTTCTTCTCCTCCAGTATCAGCAGGATTATCTAATGCACAGTCTACTCTGGTTCGTCCAGATTCAGCATTATCAGGACGAGTTCAGCTTGGTACAGATCTATCAGCATCAGATTTATCAGGTCCTATACCACAGAGTAATCAAACTCCTGCTAATTGGTGGGCATATGGTATGCCTCCGGAGCCATCTACTGTCAATCACGGATTATCTCAAGTGTTTGACGTAGCAGGAAAAACTCCTATCCCATCGGCTGGTTTGCCGATAGCCCAAGCGCCTCAATATATTACAACTACTGCACAACCAAGTCTGGGAGGTTTTCAGGCGTCTCTGGGTCAAACATCTGGTTCAAGTCCATCGGCAAGTTTGTTACCGATGCAGCAGAAGACTCCTATAATCAGTCAACCTGGAGTACAGGTTATGCCTCAAGTTGGATGTAATTATCCAGCAATGCCAACAAGCTACCAGCCATCGGCAAACTTTGTGCCGATAAATACTAATAATTGGTCAGGGCAGTTTCCTACTCAACATACAGTTCAGCCAAATCAGCAAGCCACAGGAGTTCATCAAGGTCACATGCATGCTGGTTTTCAGAATCAAGCATCGGCAGCTCAGCCGATGAATCCTTTTCAGCAGATTAATGGACCACAGTTAGTAGCAAATATGCCAATTGCTGGAGATCGTGGGCAACAAAGGTGTGCAGAAGGATATCAACAGATACCTCCAGCAGAGATTCAACCATATCGTCAGCAAGATGTCGATGTTTTTTGGGCCGATAAGATAGCAGAAATTATGAGAGATCAATTTAGGATCAAGCCCAAGGTTAATACTTATTCTTATCGGACTCCGTATCCTCCAGCATATGATTTAATTCCTCTCCCAAATCGTTACAAAGTGCCAGATTTCACTAAATTCTCTGGGCAAGACGATACATCAACCATGGAGCATGTTAATCGTTTTATTATTCAATGTGGAGAGGCAGCTTGTAGAGATGAATTGAGAGTCCGTCTTTTCTCGTCATCTCTATCCGGATCAGCATTTACGTGGTTTATTTCACTACCGCCAAATTCTATTATCACTTGGGCTGATCTGGAAAAGCAATTTCATAAGTACTTCTTTGCTGGAATTCATGAAAAGAAACTTACCGATTTAGTAAAGATGAAACAGCGCAATGATGAATCGGTAGAAGGTTTTGTGCAAAGGCTACGAGATGTAAAGAATAAATGTTATAGTCTGGTATTGGATGATCGGCAGCTTGCCGATTTAGCCTTTCAGGGATTATTACCACACCTAAAGGACAGATATGCTTCTCAGGAGTTCGAAAGCCTAAGTCATTTAGTACAAAGGATTTCTGATCAAGACACTAGGGTTTTTGAACCTAAGAGGAATTGGAACAAGAAAGTTTCATTTGTTGAAGAAGCGGAATATTCTGATTCAGATAATGAACCAGTTATCGGTTTGGCAGAGTGGGTTAAGAATAAGAAACCGATATCTTGTCCCTTTGGTCACAAAGAGCCAGAAAAGTTTACTTTTGATGTCACCAAAGCCGATAAAATATTCGATCTTTTGCTTCAGGAGGGCCAGATTAAATTGTCACCCAATCATGTGATCCCATCGGCAGAAGAGTTGAAGCATATGCTGTATTGCAAGTGGCACAATGCAACTTCACACAGTACCAATGAGTGCAAGGTGTTTAGACAGCAATTACAGTTAGCTATTGAGTCTGGCAGGATAAAATTTGGCAATTCCAAGATTCAAAAGCCAATGAAAATTGATCAACATCCTTTTCCAGCAAATATGTTGGATGCTGAAGGAAAAATTAAGGTGTTGACATCAGTAGCTGCTGAAAAGAATGCATCAGTAGATCCCCAACATCGGATAACTTCCGATGATGCAAAAGGTAAAGGACTATTGATGGAGAGTAGCAGTTCTGGGAGGCCTCCTCGATCTGGCATCGTGATTACCCATCAAAGACAACATGAAGGATGGCGTCAGCGAAGGGACCGGTATAGACGACAACAAGAGGAAAGGCGTCAAGAAGAGTGGAATCGGCATAAGGATCATTGGAATTGTCTATTTTTTATTCATTGTTGGGAAGAAGGTATTAAGTTACCTACTGTTGAAAATTGTCCAGAGTGCAATGGCTATTATGGAGTTAATTATCCTGCAAGAAGGTTTCAATCTGGTAATCAAGGTTTGCTCATTAATGAGCCGATCAGAAGGAAAGTGTCAGTACATGATCGGCTGGGGGGCAGGCTCAGTGTGCACGAAAGGCTTGGTAAACGCGTTGCATATTTTCCAAGGAACCAAGAAGAACTCGAAGAGATGGCAAATGCAAGAGTCCCTGATGAAAAAATATTTTACAGGGATCCCAATATACGTCGTGTGGAGACAACTAGGACTTATCAGCCAGTTTGGAAAACTAAGCTTCCTCAGTGGTGTCCAGAAGGTTTGACAAAGACACAGAAAAGGAAAATGCAGCGGGATCGTCAAAAAGATTTATATCAAGAAGAAAGTCCCTCCAATGAGAAATCTGGTAACCAGCAGTGGCAGATAAGGCACAAGGATAAAGGTCCATCGGCAGATGTCAATATGGTGTTTATGTTGCCGATGAAATTTTTGGCTCTGTCTGACAGTGAAGAAGAGGCTGTTTCCTCTGATCAGATAGCTCAATTAATATTAGATCCAATGATGGCTGTTTTTGAGAAGCCTGCTGATGATGAGAGACAACACCTCAAGGCTTTGTTTGTAAAAGGTAAAGTTGATGGGCAGCCTGTATCTAAGATACTTATTGATGGAGGAGCTGCGATTAATATTATGCCTTATGTGATGTATCGGAAGCTTGGTAAGGGGGATCAAGACTTAACTAAGACTGATATGATGCTAAAAGATTTTGAAGGCCATGTGTCACCAGCTAAAGGGGCAGTATGCGTTGAGTTGACCATCGGCAGTAAAACTTTGCCGACAACTTTCTTTGTTATTAATGGCAAGGGTGCATATAATTTACTTTTAGGAAGGGATTGGATTCATGCTAATTGTTGTGTTCCTTCTACAATGCATCAATGTCTGGTACAATGGATTGGAGATAAGATTGAAGTTGTTCCTGGTGACTCTTCTTATATCATTGCATCGGCAGAATCAGATACTTATGAACGAACCAAGTGCATATTGGGAGAAGCCTGGGAAAAAGAGTTCCTCAAGATTGCTGATTATGAAATTTTACCGATCCAAGCAGTCGGTTCTGAAGAAGGGCTTTAATGGATAGATTTGCCGATGATGGAAAATTAGGTCAAGGATTTACATCGGCAGATGATTTAATAGAAGTAGATATTGGTGAAGGCGATAGGCCAAGACCCACTTTTATTAGCTCTAAGTTAGATTCCAAGTGTAAACAGCAACTAGTTGATTTGTTAAAGGAATATAAAGATTGTTTTGCTTGGGATTATACTGAAATGCCTGGATTAGACCGATCTATAGTTGAACATCGGTTGCCTATTAAATCTGGATTTCGGCCACATCAGCAGCCGGCTCGTCGATGCAATCCTAATATACTCCCTGATATTAAGGCCGAAATAACCAAGTTAATTGAGGCGAAGTTTATTCGGCAGTGTCGATATGCAGAGTGGATTTCTAATGTGGTTCCTGTATATAAGAAAAATAGAAAACTCCGTGTTTGTATTGATTTCAGGAATCTTAATAAGGCTACACCGATGGATGGTTATCCGATGCCGATTGCTGATTTGTTGATTGATGCTGCAGCAGGGCATCAGATTATTAGTTTCATGGATGGAAATGCGGGTTATAACCAAATATTCATGGCTGAAGAAGATATTTCCAAAACTGCTTTTAGAAGTCCAGGTCATGTGGGATTATTTGAGTGGATAGTTATGACATTTGGTTTGAAAAATGCCAGTGCTACTTATTAGAGAGTTATGAACTTTATTTTCCATGAATATATCGGCACATTGGTAGAAATCTACATTGATGATATAGTGATTACGTCTGGAGACATCACGAAGCATCTAACCGATCTGCGAAAAATATTGGAGTGCACAAGAAAACATGGATTAAAGATGAATCCCAATAAATGTGCATTTGGTGTATCGGCAGGACAATTCTTGGGTTTTATGGTGCATCAGAGGGGCATTGAAATTAGTAGAAAATCTATTGAGGCAATCAACAAGGTTGTTGCTCCTGCCGATAAGACTGAATTGCAATCCTTGATCGGTAAGATTAATTTCATCAGAAGGTTTATATCTAATCTGTCAGGCAAAATCAAGGCTTTCAGTCCGTTATTGAAATTGAAAGCCGATCAGGAGTTTAAATGGGGGTATGAACAGCAGTTGGCTTTAGATCAGATTAAGAGTTATTTAACAAATCCTCCAGTGTTAGTTCCACCCCAGCATGGAAAACCTTTCAGATTATATTTATCAACTGAAGATACTGTTATCGGTTCAGCTCTTATTCAAGAATTTGAAGGAAAGGAGCGTGTTATCTATTATTTGAGCAAACGATTAATAGATGCTGAAACCAGGTATTCGGCTATTGAGAAATTATGCTTATGTTTATATTTCTCCTGTAGTAAGTTAAGGCATTATTTACTATCGGCTGAATGTACTGTCGTATGCAAAGATGATGTGGTCAAATATATGCTATCTATGCCGATATTAAATGGTAGGATTGGTAAATGGATTTTAGCGTTATCAGAATTTGACCTACGTTATGAATCGGCTAAGGCAGTTAAAGGACAAGTTATGGCTGATTTTGTTACTCAACATTGCAACACGGTAGATTCTTTGGAAGTTGCTCCATGGACACTGTTCTTTGATGGGTCCACTTGTGGTGAAGGGGCAGGCATCGGCATTGTGTTGATTTCTCCTCAGGGGAAGAAGTATGAATTCTCATTGCCGATCGTCGCTACATCGACAAATAATCAAGCTGAATACCAAGCACTGATAAAAGGGTTAGAATTGCTTAAAGAAATACAGGCTGATGCTGTTGAGGTCTTTGGTGATTCTATGCTAGTTATAAATCAGTTGATTGAGATTTATGAATGTCGAAGTGAAATCCTAATTTCGTATCATGAAAAATGTTTGGAATTGTTAAAAGGGTTTAGGAGTTTTCATCTGGAGCATATTTCCCGGATGCATAATGAAGAGGCTAACCGATTGGCTCAGCATGCTTCAGGATATCAACCTGTTCAAGAAGCATTGACATTGGTGGCTGATGCCGATGACTGGAGAAGGGAAATCATTGATTATTTAAAGAATCCATCTAAAAAGGTTAAAAGACGTGTAAGATTCCAAGCGACAAAGTATGTACTCCTCGATGATGAATTATATTATCGTACCATAGATGGAGTTTTACTCAGGTGTGTTAGCATAGAGGAATCAAAAAGCCTGATGAGTGAAATTCATGAAGGAGTATGTGGGGCTCATCAGTCAGCATTCAAGATGAAGTGGATGATCAGAAGAAATGGATATTATTGGCCAGCTATTCTTGAGGATTGTTTTAAATATTTTAAAGGATATCAGGAATGTCAAAAGTTTGGTAATATTCAAAGAGCACCCGCATCGGCTATGAATCCTATAATTAAACCATGGCCGTTTAGGGGTTGGGCTATTGATCTCATCGGTCAAATTTATCCACCATCGAGTAAAGGGCATAAATTTATTCTGGTTGCTACCGATTATTTCACAAAGTGGGTTGAAGCAATTCCTTTGAAAAAGGTGACATCGGCTAACATGGTTGATTTTGTGAAGGAGCATATTGTTTACCGATTTGGCATCCCTCAAACCATCACTACCGATCAGGGCACTATGTTTACATCAGGTGAATTTGATGAGTTTGCTTTGAGTATGGGAATTAAAGTTTTGAATTCTTCACCATATTATACCCAAGCAAATGGCCAAGCTGAAGCATCTAATAAGGGGATTATCAAACTTATTAAGCGCAAGATCAAAGAATATCCTAAAAAGTGGCATACCATATTAAATGAAGCTTTGTGGTCATATCGGATGGCATGTCATGGTGCAACCAAGGTGTCGCCTTATCAATTGGTGTATGGACACGATGCAGTATTACCTTGGGAGATTAAGATTGGATCTAGGCGGATGCGTTTTCAGGATCAACTGACAGCCGATGATTATGATATCCTTATGAAAGATGAGTTGGAAGACGTAGCAGGTCATCGGTTAAAAGCTTTGGTTAACATCGAGGAAAACAAGAAGAGAGTGGCTAGGTGGTATGACAAGAAAGTGAAGGTAAAGGAATTTGCCGATGGTGAATTAGTCTGGAAATTGATTTTACCGATTGGGACTAAAAATTCTAAGTTTGGCAAATGGTCCCCTAATTGGGAAGGTCCGTATCGGATAAATCAGTCTGTTCCTGGTAATGCGTATATTCTTGAAACTCTCGAAGGAGTGGTATTTCCCAGAGCGTTAAATGGAAAATATTTAAAGAAATATTACCCTAGTATTTGGATAGATGCATAAAAAGTATAGTTGCCGATAACAATCCTATCGGCTGGAGTTAAAACAAAGTATCAGTTATGCCGAATTTAACAAAGCCTGGATGGCTGATATCGCACGTAGGCGAATTTCATCGGCTTCTTTTAGCTCTTTGGCATCTTCATCGGCATTTCCTTCCACAGGTTTGATTTTCTTTTTCAAGGCCAAGGCCTTGCGAGCTTGAGCATCCCGTTCCTGTTGAAGGGCTTTAATGGCGTCGGGAAGCTGGTCTTCTTCTTGTTTGGCCTGAGTCAGAGCTGTCTCAACCTTTTCCAGTTCAGCTAGCAGAGCTGCTTTCTTTGCCGATAGATCTGAGATTTTCTGTCTAATATCGGCACTGGAGGCTTGCAAATTGTTGATGTTCTTGTGCTTCTCATCGGCAGTTTGCTTCAGCTGTAGCATTTCTTCTTTAAGTTGAGATTGGGTTGCTCTGTCAGCAATACGATGAATGGCCCTTTGATATTGAAGCTGTCTGCTCTCCAGATGGACTGCTGGAAAGATGATTTCTTCAACATTGGAGGGGACTTGGCCGCGGATTGCCTTGAAGATAGACTTCGCAGGATCCGACTCGAGTACCAATTGGGCAGTTTCTTGCTGTAGCAGGTTTAGGAGGGTTTCCAGCTTGCCATATGTGTCTGATGATATTGTTCCCAACGCCAGGGAGGAGCTCGCTTCTTCTCCGTCGTCATCAGAAACATCGATAGCAAAAGAAAATAAGCTATCGGGAGAGTCTTGTTCCTATGGGATAAAGAGAATTAGAAATCTTGTTTATAATATTTTGAAGATATAATAAACCAGGTAATTGACTGGTTTACCTGCTTCAAGGCGATTTCTTGAGCTTGGCTTGAAGGAGCTGCTTGTAAAGGGTCCTGTGAAAGATCGGCAGAAGATGCCGATGGAATGTCTTCTATGACCACATCAGTAGTCGGCCCTTGAGGTACAATCGCCGATGATGTATCTTAGGCAGGAGCAGTTTGTTCAGAGGACTGATCGACGGGTGTTGGAGCAGATGCAGGGGCTGGTGTAGGTTTTTGTCGTTTCTGTTGAGCCTCAGCATCGGTCAAAGCTTTACATTTTTGTTGTGCTTCAACAACAACTGGCTGGGGGGCATCAACATCTGTTGGTTGAGGAGCTTGTATGATCGGTGTGCTTACCGATGTATCCATTTGTTGCTGCAAAAACAGGTATAAGATTGGATGTTTAATGGAGAAAAATAAAAAAATAATGAAAGAATATCTCTGAAGGAGGAGTAGAAGTTGTGGTGCTCGGTAAAGTTGCCGATGATGATCCAGCTGCAGCTTGTACACCCTGATAGTTGTATGTTAATATAAAGTGTATCGGCAGAGAAGATAGTAAACAAGATTGTTACCTTAAAAGCCTTGATCAGGCTTGAAGCAGCAGCCTTTGGAGAAGCCCTGGATGTTCCCAATCTTGGTCTAGAAGCGCCAATTTTGGTGCGAGCTCTTTGGAAGGTCAAGGCTTCCAGGGTGGGGGCGTTGTAACCGATTGCTGAAATCGGAGAGGCTGGATGGAGATTGAAGGGTTTTTCGCTTTTGCTTATCGGTGGAACTGGATCGTCAGCCTGTTTCAAGGAAGGTTAGTTACCGATACACATAATAAAAGAAAAGGGAAGGGACAAAAGTTGAAAGGAACTTACTGCATTATCAGGAATAGCGTAATCGGGGTCAATCTGGTGCCGATATGTGTGAACAGACGTTGAAAATAGCTGTTCTTTCCACTCCTGCCACCATTGCTTATATGATTCTGTTATGAAAGAAGCTGGTGACCAGGCGGAGAGATCGACATTTGAAATATCGGCATCAGGAGCAAGTCTTACTATCCTGCTCCATTCAGTTCCGGAGGTGATGATTTCCCTGGGTTTGATCACATCGGCATAGCACAGTTTGATGGGCAGTTGCCCAAAGGCCAGCTGGCGAGATACTGCCGATGGATTGTAAAATTCATAAGTAATGTGGGAGGCTTTCCCACTGCCAAATGTGTTGACTGGAATTGCTCTGGGGGTGATGATGGCCATCATGAGATCATTATCTTGGTTCAGATCACTATCGGCAAAATTGAAGAGGAGGGGAAACTTGTTATCCTCGTCAATATAAGGCACCCAAGCCCTGAGATCACGAGGGAGGCCATGGTAGAAAGTATGGAAAAAATCTGCCGGTTTGATCCTCATTGGCTTCTGTTCCGGGAAGGACGATGATTGCTTCACCGAAGTTGAGAGGGGGGCGTGTTGCCGATTCATCATCCCCAAGGACGTATTCTTCGGGAATCTCTCGTGGGAATTCCTGAGCAAAGAGATCCCATTGTAAACGCTTGTGCATGTGAGCGTTTAACCACATATTAATAAACCACCATGGGCCTCCCAGATTGCCGATGGGTTCGCCAAGTATAAGCTTTTGGGATACTTGGTGGAGGAGATGGTAGGTTGAACTCAGAAGATATCGGCCAAGTGGAAATCTGACACCATTGGCCAAGAGTTCTGCTGCTGGGAGGAAAGCATTAGTTGGTCCTACCGATCGTCCGCAGAAAATAAACTTTTCTAGCCACATGTTCAGGAATGTGGCATGCTCCCTTTGATTGACAGTACCAGTCTTCTGGTATTCCTGGATATATCCTGTCCAGCCGCCGATGTTGCGTGTGGTTATTCTGTATTCAGCTTTTCTGCCGAAAATATGGCCTTCATCGACAGTTGAAATATCTAGGCCTGTGAGCATGTACACATCGGCAAGGGTAGGGGCACATGGGCCATGACCGAACATGAAGGTGTTGGTGGTGTCAGACCAAAATTGAGCAGCAGCTATCATCATAGATTCATTTTTCTGCATATCGGCAATGGACAGCCTGATACATTGATCTATTTTTCGCTCTGCCCAGAACACTTGCATTGACCTGTTGACCCTCAGAAACCAATTTTTCCACCCTTTGGTGGGTTTAGGCCAAGAACGGAATGTATCTTTCCACAAATTCAAAGAGAAATTCTGAGATTTGAAGGGAATACGATTGGCTTCTGCATTAATCAAATCAGTTGGGTCTGGATTGCCCATCGGACCTAAGCAGTGAAGGGGAGGTTGATGGGTTGGAATCACCAATGTGTTGCGGAGTTCCTAGGTTTGAAGGACCAAGAAAATGAAAGAGAAAGAAAAATGTCGACCGTAAGAATTCGCAGGAGACCGAAAGGATTAAAGTAAAAGTAATGAGAAGAAGAACAAACCGCAGGGACGTCGAAGTTAACGGCCATTGCTTCAGAGGGATGAGGGCACGAGCTGGGAACTTGAAGTTGATGATGATTCTGATGAGTTGAAGACGCGCGGTTGTTGGTTAGGGTTGCCGCTGGGATGAGAATGCCAAAAGGTGGAGTTTGAAGGTAGAAGATGAACAGCCCGGAGGAATCTATTTATAGGTTATTTGGAGTAGGGGTATTCTTGACTTGTCTCTATGCCGTATGCGGATGGATCGAGGTGATTCAGTTGGATATGGTAACTGTTCGCACGACAATCAAGGGATGGTACGGGAGATTTGACGGCAAGTGATCATAACTTAAAGGATATCTTGCGGTGAGATATTATTGATGGGTTGTTATTTTGGTATCTCAACCGTAGTTAAGGCAAGGAAGGTTGGAAAAAATACGATATATATTGAGATACATGGATTAGATCTAGGTTTGATTGAATTTGGTAACAAATCATGTTATGCTTGGAGAATGGGTTAAAGAAATAGATAATAGCAAGCATCAGTTGGAGTAAATTTCGGAAGCATCAGTATCTTATACTCCGAAATTGGGGGGCATGTGTTGACACCGTTTTTAGCACGTGTCAAGATGATCAGGAAAGGCTAATCAGTAAGGGAAAGATTGCCGTGTAAATTGATAGCCAAGGAGAATAACTTTGTTTTTTAAGCGGTGACAGTGTATGAATTTAATTTGGAATGCCGCCGATGAGGTCAAGGGTGTTATTGCCGATGCCGATGGAAGAGGGTTTGGAGACTGTTGCCGATAAGATAAGGGAATGTACCGATGAAGGAAGGTATGAAGACTGCAGCCGATGAAACAGGGAATGTACCGATGGAAAGGAGATCGAAGGTTGCTGCCGATGGAACAGGGGCTGTGCTGGTAAAAAGGAGGTCGATAAGAATACCATCGTGATTAAGGCGGACTATGGAATAAAATAGGAGTTGATTTCCTTGTTTACGATTAGTAGAGTCTGAGTTGTGTCAAAGTCATGTGCTTTTCCTTAGACTTGGATTTAGTGTCCTAGTCGTATTTGGTTATGTTTCTATAGATCAGGGTATAAATATAGAGTGAAGGGCAATGTAATAGAGAATCAATCAATACATCAAAAAACAGCTTTTACTCTTATTTACATCTACTTTTCGGCGACTTCGTCAATTTGCATATTTTCCTTTTCACGAGTTCTCATCGATTCGGCGAGTTGCATTGCTCTAAGTGCAATCTTTGTCGATCCTCGAGTTCCGCGTGAGTACCTCTTGGCCGTGACTTCCGGGCGTATCACTGTTGTCAGGACCAAAGTGCTCGTATCTTCATCCTTGTCGATTAATAGGTCAAATCGACTGGCACGCTTTGGATATCGATTTCGGGTATTAGCCCTTTGTGTTTGCAGATTCACTTTTGCATCAACAAAGGGCAAGTCCAAGAAGGAAGAATCAAGTGATGATGAAGATGCTAATGACATTGATGATGAAGCCTTAGCTCTCTTTTTGCGCAAATTTGACAAATTCATGAAGAAGAAGAAGGGCTATGGTGCAAGAAGAGAAGAGATCACAACAAGGAGTATGTGAGGAGATACTACAAATGCAAGAGCAAGGATCATGTTGTAGCGGATTGTCCCTATAATAATGACAATGATGAGGATGAGAAGGAGAAGAAGGAAAAGAAAGAAAAGAAGGAGAAGAAGATGACCTTCCAAAAGAAGAAGAAAGGTGGAGGCTATGTTGTGACATGGGATAGTGATGCATCATCGGAGGATGGTGACTCAAGTGATGATGACAAGAAGTCCAAGAAGAAGGCACTTGCAAGCATTGCTATCAACAACAACCTTCTCTCTTCGACACATCATCGACTTGCCTCATGGCAAAGCCCACCAAGGTAAAATATGATGAAAGTGATAATGATTGTAGGAGTGAGATGATGAGGAGTACATAAAGGAGGAGCTCATGGACATGTATGAGCAAGTACATACTTACTTTGAGATGAAGAGAAAGGAGTGCAAAGAATTGCACAAGAAGAAGCAATTGATTGTGTCATGTAATGTGGGACTAACATGTGATATTCTTGACGAATCTTTTTATAAGCCCTTTGTTGTTGCTCCCACTAACCCTTCTTGTAGCACTACTACTTCCACTTCACCGTTGAGTGATGGTTTCACTTGTGATGCCTCACTAATGGTGGAAAATGAGACTCAAGAAGGAGGTCAATGAGCTCACTCTCTCCTTAGGCAAAGCCTATGGTGGTGAGGACCATGTGCTTATGTGCTTGGGTAGCCAAAGAGCATCTTTCTACAAAGAGGGATTGGGCTATATCCACAAGAAAGGTAAGGCGGCCTTTGCTCCTTATAAGACTAGTTTTGTGAAGAACAATGGTCGATTTTACACTAGTTGGTCACAAAGAGCATGATTGCAAGAACAAGAAATCACATACCAATGTATCCTCAATTAAGTTTGATTTTTATTATTTGCTTACCAAGGGTGCCAATGGTGTGAAGGCTAAGTTTGTTACTACATCTGTGTTGGGCCCAAAGAAGAAGGTCATTTGGGTACCAAAGAGCTTAGTGACTAACTTTCAAGGACCCAAGCAAGTTTGGGTACCCAAAAGAAATTGATTTTCTTTTGTAGGTCAATTATAAAGCCGGAGGAAGGCATTGGGTGCTTGATAGTGAGTGCATACAACATATGATTGGTGATTCAAGAATGTTCAATTCAATGAACACAAATAAAAGCAATGTGGTTGAGAGTATCACATTTGGTGACAATGGCAAAGACAAGGTCAAAGGTCTTGGTAAGATTGCAATATCCAATTATTTGAGCATTTCCAATGTGCTACTCGTAGAGAGGTTGAACTTCAACCTTTTGTCGGTAGTTCAATTGTGTGATCTTGGTTTCAAGTACATATTTGGTGTGGATGATGTAGAGATCATAAGTGTAGATGGCTCTAACTTGCTATTCGAAGAATTTAGATATGAGAATCTATACTTGGTTGATTTCAAAGATAGAGAAGCTCAACTGTCAATATGTTTGCTCACTAAATCTAGCATGGGTTGGTTATGACATAGAAGGCTTGGTCATGTTAGAATGAAACAATTGAACAAGTTGATTAAGCATGACTTAGTAAGGAGCTTGAAAGATGTCACATTTGAGAAGGATAAGCTATGTAGTGCATGTCAATCGGAAAACAAGTTGGTAACACATATTCTAAGAAGAGCATGATAAGTACATCTAAGGCATTTGAGTTGTTGTTCAGATGACATATATAAATGACTAAACAATATGCAAGTCCTCTATGAATCACCTGAGTTACATTATCAGATATGGAAGATCAAGTACAACATTTTAGAAAGTTTACCATCCATAATTGCATGATCTCATGTATATTGATTGAAAAAATCTTATGGAGTTGCTAAGTATATAAAAACAAACATAATCTGTTTTTGTAAAATATAGGTCACATGGCATGTACCCATCTGTTTGCAGTCGCTCTTAGATCTTCTCAATAGCAGGTATGGATGGCAATGGAGCAGGTTTGGATCAGATAAAGTCTCTGGGCACCCAAAATCGAAACCCGAACTTAAAACCCGAACCCGCCCCGAGCACCGATTCAGATGAAAATTCATCCCCGAAACTGAAACTCACAGATCCCCGAAACCCGACGAATTAACCGAAACTCGAGAATTATTACAATAAAATCAGCTTACAAGTACACATAATAATAATAATAATAATAATAATAATAATAATAATAATAATAATAATAATAATAATAATAATAATAATAATAATAATAATAATAATAATAGATGATAGTGAATATGATAGATGATACAGAACATCTGAACATGCAAGTAGCAGGCTAGCAGGTAGCCAATAGCCATGTCCAGATTCACCGTGTGCTAACAGCTAGCCTCCGGCCCTCCCCATCTGGGTGCGCGTGCTGCAGGCCGCTGCTGGTAGCTGCTGCAGTGATGCGGTGTGGACGCGGGGCGGGACGCCGGGGACGAGGTCTCGAGGAGGCCGCCCGCCACCGAGGGCCAACTTTCGAGCGCTACACTGTGAGGGACCGCCGAGACAAAGAGAGAGAGAAGGGACGTGAGTCGCCACGACGAGCGAGGAATCGGACGAGAGCTGCGACGAGCGACTCGCGAGCGCCCGATCCGCCGTCAGGTGGGTGCGAGACTGCGTTGTCGGATGAGGCGCTAAGAGGGAGAGGGCTAAGGATTCCAGTGTTATATACCTAGGGTTTAACTGGGCCACTAGTGAGCTGTATTCTTTCGGGCCTAATGGAGCTCCACGGGTTAAATTTAAGATCCGCCCCAAAACCGCTGGATTTTGGGTATCCAAACCCAAAAATTTGTGGGCGAAAACCAGACACCAAAACCGAAACTCGCGGACCTGAAATCCACGGATATCCACCCCGAAGCCGACCCACTGCCATCCTTAATAACAGGCTATGTTAAAACATCAAGGTCCTTCCACTTGTCTCGTTTAAGTTCTTTATGTTTCAATACAAATTTAATCTGTCTTTCTAGGCCTTTTAAATATTGTGATATATATCATTTTAGGATTAATAATGATGTAATAAGAAAAAACATTTCTAAAAAAGGAATAATTACTTGTAGTTTTGAGGTCTCTACTGTCCAATAGTTGTAGTCTCATTGAATTGAGTACATGTAGCTTAGAGCATCTACAAGAGTACCCAAAACACTATCTCAATCCATGATTTTTGACAAGATTGAAAACAATCATCTCCAACAACTCCCAAATCCACCTCCCAATCTTTTGGCACTCAGAAAAAACTCTAGCATGTGCGGAAAGATGCGCACTCCCAGGTCACGCGTATCCTGCGCCTTCTCCACCAGTTTCTTCTCCCTCGCATTCTCCCTCGCGCCATAGAAGTACAATAGCTTCTTGCTTCATCGTCGGGCCTCGCTGGATGGTTGGATCGGAGAGAAGAAGGCTAGCAGCCCACGGCTGGACATTGCACGCTGGTCGGTGGCCGCCTGCGTCCGTGCTACACGCGCCGCGCCTGCCACCAGCGACAGCGTTGTGCTGCGCACCGGCAGCCTGGCCACTAGTCGCCTGCGCTTGGTCGGTGGCCACCTGAGTCCATGCTGCCGGTGGACATCGTAGAGACCCCCAGCGAGTACGCGTTCACGGCTTCATGCTGGACGTGCTCAGCCCCTCCAAGTCCGACAACCAGGTGCCATGGAGGACGGCAACATGTACGTGCTTGTTCTCAGGAAGAAGATGGTCGTATTTGCGCAAAATGCCATTGAATGATTGGAATATGCTTTTGGAATATGGTTTTAGGAGTGAATTGTGGGAAACTCTCGGCAATGGTTTTATTACTCCCAATAGTTTTTGAGGAGTTAGAAAACACCATGGTTTTAGAAAAAAAATATTAGAAACTCTTGGAGATACTCTCACATATTTTAGCATTGACAATTGTCAGGTACCAGTGGCATTTTTATGTTAATTATAAGGAAAACCTGCACCAAACATTGACATTTTTTAAGTATTGACTATCGATATATCCCCACTATAAAGGAATAGTCCAAATACATTATAAATGGCAAATTTAAGTTTTCACCATGTCAGCTTCTAAATAATTGTTCACCCTTTTATCAATGGTATCTGTCTTATAACTTAATGTCACATCAGGGTCATCATCATGCTTAAGCAGGCTGAAAATAAATGCATTATCCAAAAAGAACTTTCCACCTTGTCTATGAAGTAGATGTTCTTCATCCCTAATATATAGTGAATATATGCACTTAAGACCTGTATAAGAAAAGAATACAGTATGTAGATTATATAGGTGGGTTTAAGTATCAATAATTTAAATTATACTCATGTACTTACTCTTCCATCCAATTACATGTTATCATGAAACATATATTCCATATCATTTCTGTCTAACCATGCCCAGTCGATGTTCACCGGAACTCTTTTTCCGGGTGCTAATTTCAGGTTTTCAATAATCTCAACACATCTTCTCTAGTGCACATGTAATCTACAACGAATAACAATATACTTTTCTTAAATACCCGAGCAAAACAAAGAGACGCAATAAAAAAGCACTAATTACCCTTGGGCATAACTTGAGCTCTATTTGATTTATTTGGTTTGCTATGTTGTGATATTCTAATCATTGTCTGCAACTCATTTTCTTGGTCAGGGCTTGATGGGTTAGCAATTTGTTCCAACATCATTTTATCGGAGCATGTGAGTTGATTCATTCTAAACCTCTAAATAGTCCATAGTTGTCACAGCTGTATGCATGAGTAGAAGACATAAGTTTATTATCCTGCCCTCTATAATACCCAAGGTGATTTCATCAGTATGCAGGCAAATAGTGATAATAATGTTAATTTCTTGAATCTTGACAAAAACTGGTTGGAACTTGAACTGCATTGGAAATATAGCCGCTACCTGCCACAACATCGAGCATAGGTTCTCCAACATTGCCAACGTCGTTCACTTCATCTCCTTCTATAACCATGACAACTTGATCTGTAAGCATTTTACCGAACATGAGTTTTCTTGACAGTAGTTTGTAATATTGATAACAGTGCTTATCATTTTGTTGTGTGACATCAGCTTTGGCTGGCACTTAAACTGAATGGAAAATGCAGTCGCTGCTAGCAACAACTTCAAGCAAAAGGATATATAGAATTGTTAACACTGACATTTCCTTTCTCCTTCTATATCTATGGTGATTTGAGTTTTGGGTGTACACAAGTGGCAAAAGATGTTAGGAATCCACCATTAAGCTCTACTCATGAAGAACAATATCAATGATATATTCTAACGCTAGCCTGCCCAAAAGATGGAACAAGTAGTATGCTCGTGCTAACGCTAGTAGAGCTAAAGTGTTGATTCCTAACATCTTTTGCCACTTGTGTACACCCAAAACTTAAATCACCATGGATATAAAAGGTGAGGAAGCAAATGTCAGTGGTGACAATTCTGTAGATCTTTTGATCGAAGTTGTTACAGGAAGCAACTGCATTTACAATTCAATTCAACTGCCAGCCAAAAATGATGTCACACAACAAAAGGGTAAGCACTATTATCAATATTACAAATTACTGTTTGTGTCAAAAAAACTCATGTTTCAGTAAAATGCTTACATGTCAAGTTGTCATGGATATAGAAGGAGATGAAGTGAAAGTTGGTGTTGGCAATGTTGGAGAACCTATGCTCGTTGTTGTGGCAACTGGCAAGTAGTGGCTATATTTCCAATTCAACTTTTTAATTTCCAACCAAATTAACATTTTTGTCAATAAATTAACATTGTTATAATTATCACAATTTGCTTGCATACTAATGAAATCACCCTGGATATTATGGAGGGGGAGGATAATAAACTTATATCTCTCACTCATGCATACAGATGTGACAGTGATGGAATATTTGGAGGTTCAGAATGAATCAACTCACATTTGCTCCGACGAACAGATGTTGGAACAAATCAGTAACCCATCAAACTCTAACCAATAAAATGAGTTGCAGATAATGATTAGAACATCACAACATAACAAACAAAAGAAATTGAACAGAGCCTAAGTTGTTTCCTAGAGTAGTTAGTGTTTCTTCTTACGTTATTGTATCTCCTTGTTTTGCTCAGGTATTTAAGAAATATATAATAATGTTATTCGTTGTCAATTACATGTGCACCAGAGAAGATGTTGAGATTGCACCCAGAAAAAGAGTTATGGTGAACATCGACATTGCAGGGCTAGACAGAAATGATATGGAATGTATGTTTCAAGATAACATGCAATTGGATGGCGACGTAAGTACATGGGTATGCTTTAAATTATTGATAATTAAACCTTCCTATATGATCTACCTACTGTATTCTTTTATTATACACGTCTTAAGTGCATATATTCATTGTATCAGGGATGAAGAGCATCTACTTCATAGAAAATGTGGAAAGGTCTTGTTGGAGAATGCATTTATTTGCTGCTTGCTTAAGCGTGATGGTGACCCTGAGGTGACATTAAGTAATGAGATAGAAACCATTGATAAAAAGGTGGACAACTATTTACAAGTTGACACAATGAAACTTAAACCTGTCATTTATAATATTAATGTATTTGAATTGTTCCTTTATAATGGAGATATATTGATGGTTAATATTTAAGAATGTCAATGTTTGATGCGGGTTTTTCTTCCAATTGACATAAAAATGCCATTGGTACCTGGGAGTTGTCAATGCTAAAATATGTTAGGTACATGTACTCGATTCAATGTGACTACAACTATTGGACCGTAGAGACCTCAAAACTACATTAAGTAATTGTTCCTTTTTAGAAATGTTTTCTTATTACATTATTATTAATCCTAAAATGATATATAATTATCACAATAGTTAAAATACCTAGAAAGCCAAATTAAATTTGTATTGGAACATAATAAAGAGCTTAAATGAAACAAGTAGAAGGACCATGATGTTTCAACATGGTCTGTTACTGAGAAGATCCAAGAGCGAATGCAAACAAATGGGTACATGCCATGTGACATGTTTTACAAAAATGATTATGTTTGTTTTAATATACTGAGCAGCTACATGAGATTTTTCAATTAATGTACAAGACATCATGTGGTCTGTGGATTGTAAAGTTTCTGGAATATTGGACCAGATCTTCCATATCTGATAATGTAACTCAGGTGATTCATAGAGGACTTACAAATTGTGTAGTAACTTATATATATATCATCTGAACACAATAAATGTTTTATTATAACTTATAGATATAATGAATGAATTTCATATTTGAGCTACCTGAAATCTTGTGGAATTCGAGATTAAACATAAAGAACGGGTATCAAGAAGAACTTGAACAACCAAATCACAAAGACAATCCAAGTGATGCTGAAATTATCGATACTCCAGCTGAAGTGCCTAAATAATCAAAAGCTTCACCTCAAACTGAACTAGATGTTACTCCATGTGTTCTTTCCATTGGAGTAACATCAACACACAAGAATTATTAGATGAACTTTGCACGTATATCACGTCGATAGACCATGAAGAATCTTTAGAGTAAGTCATTTTCCATTTAATATATTATATGCATGGTGATTATTGATCACTTATGAGCTTCCTGCCTTTACTCAACAGAATAATCATTTAATAGGAAAGAATGAATTCAGACTACCAAGCCTTATCCAATTTCTTTAAGTCTAAAAAAACTTAAGTTGATGGATATTGATTGCTTCAATGTGGCAGTTCGGATGCTCACATACAATAATGAGGGCTTGTTGTGGTTAGAAGACAAAAAACCACTACATCGAACCTACAATTTTGTCTAACTTCATATTATTATTATCTATATCCATATAGAATTTTCATTAAAACTATATTTTAATGATAAAAACAGTCCATATCTGATTTTGCTCGAGGCCCACCCTATCGTGTGAAGCTAGATATCAAGCGGTTGGCAAAATTGTTTGAATGTTGGTCTAGCATGGAGTATGATATTGAACATTGTGGCAATGTAAGCTATATTCCTTCGTCCTTTATAAATCTTGGATTTTGTTGCCCTAACATGAACAGATTGTTTGTAAATTCTACTATCATACTCTTTTATGGGTCAGGTCACCTTATTCATACTTAACATGGAGGCTAGAAATATTTCTATAATGGACCCGATGTCGTCTATACCTACAGAGTTTAAGGGTAAACCTCGAAACTTATGGCATGTGCATAGAATTAAAAATATTGCCAAAAATGTGAACTTGGCCATGGAATTAGTCAATCCTATATGAAAATGGCAATATTTATATATGGCATGGTATATTGCCAACATGGGTTCCAAGAACAGGAGCCTACTTGGACACTACTAATTAGTTTTACATATATATAATAATGTTTTTGTTCTGTAGGAAGTTGATAGGTTTTTTTGTTATCAACTTTTATGCGCTTCTGGAATGGTATTAGATTACCATTGTTTTCAATTGTGAGTAAACAATTTTTTGTGTACTTGGTAAAACATTCTACAACTAATTGCTAATGAATCTCTTTTGGCATGAATCTTAATCTATCTCACTATATACTTCATTTTTAAGAAACAATCTTTATCGATGAATAAATTGTCTTGGGGCAACTTGTCGGAAAGTAGTTTTTTTTGCCTCGCATACACTTATTGCCCATTTGATGATGAGATGTTCACTTTTCGATAGGTAGGGCTAACTATCTTGGAGTGTACTTGCTGAAACCGGTGTTCTCATAGGATCAATTGTGTTTATTACTATCTAGGCCATAGCAAGATATAACATCATGATTTTGGTTGGTGACGGTTGTTGAGAAGGATCATAGCAAGATTTAACATTAACATGGTAAATGGTATATAATGAAGTATATCATCTATATAAAGAGGTGCTAACTCCATAGAACAAGATAATGTCTCTCATGTGTCACATTGGCTTAATATAGTATTCTATTAATTTGTAAATGTTTATGCTTCAAAAAATTGTTTGTCACATTGGCTTAATATAGTATTATATTAATTTGAAAATGTTTATGCTTCAAAAAAATAGTTTGTTCATTTTGACTTGTTTGTTGTTATTATTTATTTTTAAATTTGTTTGCACATGTTACTAGATCAACATTAACTTACCTTTAAATATTGACTAATTGCTTATATGCTGGATACTTCCAACACAACTAGTAGAACTGCATGTGACTAAGTTGTTGGTCCTTATTGGGTGTGCAATACCCTTGCGCATTACAAGATATACTTAGGACAAATGCATTTGCTGCTCTTAGTCTCAGTCATGCACATAATTCAATTTGTAATGTACTACTATTATGGTATGAACTAGATTGTTTCGATTTCACATCAAAACTTGAATTAGATTCTAACCGTTCAACTTTCGTTAAGATTCATGTAATAGTGATGCTTGACTATAAACGAAATGTTGCAAACATCATCACGCTCAAAATATCTTTTGGAAACAGTATACCACAGTATTATTATTATTTATTCTTGTTGCAATGCATGTGCATAATCGTAGTTTGAAGCTACAGTAGATCAAATCAAAACAACTATAAGCATGGTAAACATGGCTGGGCTAATATGAAGTTGTTCTTATCATCGCTATTAATAGATCAATGTGAAATAACAATAGGAAAAGTTTAGGTGATTAATTTTTCATTCCTTAGATGCACAATTCTGAAATACTTATTAGACCACTGTGAAATAGCAATTAGAAAAGCCTAGGATGATTATTTTTCATTACTTAGAGGCTCAATTATGAAATATTTCTTCTAGGGTGACATAATTTGAACCATGTCTGATTGCCCGATTAAAAAAATTTGTAGCGATGTCTCTCGTATTCTACCTCAATTCATATACTATTTATTTTATATGAATCCCTCCTAACAACAGAAGAATTGACATCACAAAACATCCATAAAGGATAAAGAATTACCTTTGATGAGAAGAAACAAATAATAGTCGTGGTAATAATATGTGAAGGCATAAATTAGAACAAATTATATAAGGAACTCCATGATTCATTTTTCAGCAGCAATGTTAAGTTTCTGTTTTTTCTTTCAATTCATGTGTGAGGCAGTATTAACATGATCACAAGTTGTCTTTAGCCTTCATAAATCTCATCACCAATCTTAATCTGAATAATTCACAGGTACAGAGAAATATGTACTTCAGATACATGACTTAGGGATGATAATGGGAGTCAAATTCACAAACAACAAATCATCAACCCATCTGTTCCCTCTTGAATGTAGCGACTAGTACACATTGGGATGTAGCAAAGAGTTAGGGCTTGTTGTATCAGCTACTATATTAATAATTCGAAGTATTTATCTGTTTGGTAGTGTTTTATGACAATTATTCGGAATTCTCAGATCCAAGTTGTGCTTGTCGAATAGAATATTCTTTCTTTTTTTTAATAAGGGATAGACTATTCTGAATGCCTGCTACTTCTATGGGGAGATACCGTGGTGGAACTAAAGAATAGCTTAGAATACCACTAGCCTGATTTAATGGCACAACTTTGATCTTCAGGAAATTATAATCCTGAAAATCTTAATGAAGGAAATGACCATTATGCCTACTAAGCAACATAATTGGACAAAATGTCCTTTTTTGAAATCTGACAAGTGGGAAGTTTGCAGAGGCGAGGGGCATTACATCAAGAATTTGTCAGACCATGATGCGTCCTTAAACCCGTATAGAGCAAGAGGGAGATTTCTGCATAGATATAGAGTACGTAAGAGAGAACTGTCTATCTATGTTATCTATATCAAATCCGCTATGAGTTATGTGATGCATGCATGATGCAATAATACAACAATCAAGAGGATGAAGATGAGGATTGATGCAATAATGCGTTAGATTCCTGAATGGAATCAAATGCACATGTTCAAGAGCAGCAAACGATAGGCTAGTGCCATAGCTCAATAAATTGAAAGAAAATGTCAGATGAGGATTGTGCCACACATACGGTTTCAGATGTAATCTACTGGCACAAAACGTTGGCTGAAAATGCAAATGAATAGCCAAAAATGTCCTTTGATCTCAGACAGTGCAAACTTTTGGGTGTACTAATTGTTACGAAATTTATCTTGACAGGAAAAAAAAAGAAAAAGAAAAAGCGGTGAACCAATTGCATCCACCTATACATGTTCTGCATATAGCTACAGAGCCAATCATCAGTCATGCAAAGCATTGTGGAAGAAGCCAAGAAGGATAACCTGAGGGAGCCCACGCGCTGATTGAGCCCAGGATGTCCTACAAGTGCTGGTGGGGGAGGACGTGATGTGCTGCAGGTCCTCGCGCCGTGGCGCGGAACGACACTTTGACGGACGGCGACGGGCGACCTGAGAGCCGAGATGCCTTCGCCCACGCCGACCACGGCGGCCTTGCCAACACAAATGAATTGAAGTCGTCTTGCGTGAGGATACGGCGATGTGTTGGCCGCGATAAAGCGCTATCATCCGCGTTGGAAGGAAGTCCGCTCGGCGCTCGAGTCCACGGCCAGCAACAGATTGACGACCAGCAGGGATTGTTGGATCACGGTGGATTGTGACTTTGTGAGCCGTGATTGCCGGAGCTGTACGTAGCGCTGCAGGTGAGGGGGGACGTGGCGCCGTTAGCTAGGGCGAGGCGGTGCACAAGGCTAGGCTTGCTGGGGTGGGGCGGCGGCGCTCGTGCGCACGGGGCGATGCGCTGGGCTGGGCGACAGCGGCGGCGCGTTATGTGGGCGGCGGCTGTGCGGCGCGTGGGGGCGCAGGGGCATGCGGATGGGCCAAGCGGCGTGTACCCAAGGGCGCCGGATATGGAGGTGGCCAGCCAGAGTGGGAAGAAGGGGCGTCGGAAGGGAGGGCGAGTGGGGCTATCACAGTGGGATATTCCTAGGACGGAATCGGAAACAATTCACTCATAATCGCTGGATGCCTGGATATCATCTTTTATCATATTTTAATTTTAATTTTAATATAGATATGGACATTTTCAAATATGAATACAAAACGGATGTCTCGGATTCAAATTTGTATTTAAATATTTACTCAATTCAACTCAAAGAATATATTGTTAATTTCAATATACTTGAATAAGATTTTACTACTAAGTTCATTGATAAAAAAACGAACTAAATGAAACTACACTTCTAATAATCTTTAATACCACATCGCAAAAAAAAACTCTAATACCAAAGTAAACTAATGAATAATATTTAATAAAATAATAAGTCAAGTGAAGAAATTTAAAAAAAATGGTAGAAAAGAAGTAGCCATTTTGCTTTATTAATATTTTTTGGAACTACAAAATTATTACATGTAGATATACAAATATTTGCATATATAACATAGACAAAGATAGCTCATAAAACTAATATATTTCAATAAATATTTAATAATCAAATATATCAATTAATCAGATTTATATAAATATTTATCTTGAAATTATAACTTATATGAAATAATTTACATTAATAAAAAATTAAAGTATTAAACTAATTTTCAACTATAGATAAGCAAACTGGCCGCCCAGCACGGCTCGGCACGAGGCCAGTGAAAGCATGGCATAGCGTGCCACCCGGCCGTACCAAGCTGGGCTCCCTGCCTAGCCGACGACCAGGCACAGCACTACAGGTCATTTTCCGAGCTGGATCAGCCCGAAAATAAGCACGGGCCCAATACCAGACCAGGCCAGCCCGGAGCCCGCAGTCACAAAAACCCCTCATTCAAATATAGACTACAACTACACATCTACGAGTCGAGGATCATTCAAATACAAGTCTCAGTACAAGTCTCCGATCATCCAAATCAATACAAGTAACCAGATTCTCGGTTCAAGCTCAACAGACAACTAGAAATTTAGATTCTAGAATGGAGCCCAAGCGCCAAACTGCCAAGTTAGCCAAGTGAGGAAAAGTTGTGGTGGGCTCTTTTTTACTTTTTAGCAACTAAATATTGCAAAGTATTGGAAAAAGACAATAGTTGAACTCTCTACTCATTTATAGCCACTTGGGATAATCAATCATTTAGCAAGTGTCTTTAAGGAGCTTTTGAGAGACTTTAACATAGACTAATTAGGCGGAATAGTCATTTTGGTTCCTTAACTCTAAACTTTTAAAATAACCGTTTCAATCCTCAAAATCTATTTTTTGGTTCAATTTCACCAAAGTGGCCATTTTATTTCTCAAACTTTGGATTTCAGGCTCAGTTTCATCTATGAACTATGAAAGTATGTTTTAGTCCTCAAACCTTTTTTTTCAGCTCAACTTTATCCCTCATGGAACGTCACACCATCGTGCCTGGTAATCTCAAGCACCACCCAAGATTGGAGATGATAATAATAATAATAATAATAATAATAATAATAATAATAATAATAATAATAATAATAATAATAATAATAATAATAATAATAATAATAATAATAATAATAATATTCAGATGAAAAACATTATTAGTGAACGGTCTAAAAACTCTTTAGCGGACATTAGTGATTCTAATGTGTTATTTTAAATGCTATCTTGTAATGCTACTACATTGTTTTCTTTGGGAGTAATTATAGTTGCTACGAAGATTATTTAGTACCTTGAGAACGCAATGATGAATTATAACATCTACAGTTTTTTTCTTAGCTATCTCTAGTCATACTCGACTAATAATCAATTGTGAATAAAAATAATATTTTTCCATAACTAACAATAATATGTAGTTATTGAAATGAAAAAAATAAATTATAACTGAACAGTATGATATCAGATCCGATTATTCATGTTTTGAGGATATACAAATCTATATTTATAATAATTTTAAAATGTGCATATTAATATTGGAATTGAGCTATCTGATTCAATAGCTAGGGACGGTGCTAGGGACACTAGTGCCTGACGATGACCGTCCATCTCAAATCACGGGTGGTCCTAGAGCTGACCAGGTAACACATTGTGGTGTTCCATGTAGGCCAAGGGATGAAGTTGAGCTGAAAATAAAAGATTAAGGACTAAAATGCACTTTGATAGTTCATAGATGACTGGGTACTTATATTTTTATAAATTTTTGAAGTCTAATTGACCTCTCTAACTTATCAAAGTAGTTCGATTTACCTCCCTCCGTGGCAAGTCTCATGACAAGCTGATTTGTGAAATTCAGATGGCTTCTAGGCATTGATCGGTTGGAGGCTTAAACTCTGAAGTTGAGTATGAATCACAACTTTTAGCCGCCTTCAACAGATTCTCCTGGGGTACATCCAGCATCAGTACGCGCAACTCATAGCAAGGGGGAACGTCGACTCTGCAACTATGATCTCATTGCAGCAGTGACCATTGTTTACGTTTTTTATTTTTAGTTATTTTTATTAGAAAACCAAATTCTATTCTGGCCTCTACAAGAGTTTTGCACAGAATTCATCTTTATTGCAGTTCCAGCCTCTGTTATCTTAGCTGCTGCCAGTTCTTTTGGATGGCATAGAGCCACGTTGCGCCGAGTCAACCATGACTTAAGATAAGTGTAAGGGTTGCCAGTAAGGCCTGGTTATCCCATTTGACATCAGAATTTGCTGCGACAACTATGAAAGGCCAGATTTGCTATGCATTGAAAGTTCTACTTCTTACCCCCTTGCTGCCACCCCACCCTAAAAGAATAAAAAATTCTATTTCCTCAGTTCTAAATTGTAATAAGTCAAATTTCTTCAGTTTTGATGAAAAATATATATTTATATCTGCAATATCAAATAAATGCACTATTAAAAATATATCTTATGGTGTATCTAATGAATCTTGTTTGATGTCGTAGATGTTTATATTTTTTTCTATAAACTTAGTTAAAGTTAGTGAAATTTGACAGAGAACAAAGCTAAAACGATTTAAAATTGAGACTTTTCCCTGTGTGCCATTATAAAAGATCGTAATCTCCTGTGTGCCTCTGGAAAAATTCAGCGGTCTTCAGCGCCACTACTCCAACTTTTTCGTGTCCTCCATGCCACTTCCGTCAGTTTGGGCTCTAACACCGTCAAACTGCACGTGTGAAAAGACGAAAATACCCTTAAGTCTAAATATGTTATTAATTTTTTTAAGCATCTTAACGACTTCAAATAAAAAAACTCAAAACTAGAAAGTTGTAGATCTTGTCGAGATCTATAATTTTCATATAAAATTTATTTTCATTTAATTCCGCAAAAAAAATATGATTTTTCTAAGATATATTAATCATATAAAATTATATTTTTTTGCGGAATTAAATGAAAATAAATTTTATATGAAAATTATAGATCTCGACAAGATCTACAACTTTCTAGTTTTGAGTTTTTTCATTTAAAGTCGTTAAGATGCTCAAAAAAATTAATAACATATTTAGACTTAAGGGTATTTTCGTCTTTTCACACGTGTAGTTTGACGGCGTTAGAACCCAAACTGACGGAAGTGGCATGGAGGACAGTAGTGGCGCTGAAGACCGCTGAATTTTTCTAGAGGCACACAGGGGATTGCGATCTTTTATAATGGCACACAGGGAAAAGTCTAGAATGGAGAGAGTATGCAGCTACCTGACTCTGGCTTATAAAAAAAAAACACTGACTTATAAAAAACAACTGATAGAATCCGCATTTGTGAAAAGTGGAAAACAAAATGACTCACGGATGCTATACACATTTGTGAAAAGGGGAAAACAAAACTGACTTGTTTTTTGGTACCTGCTAATCGTTAGTCCAATTGATAGAAGCATCAGACCTGAATATTGGATGACAGCGGCTAAATTTGTTCAAACCCACTTGCTATGCATTTCTGAAAGAAGAGCAAGACCAGTACTATCGCTATGCAAGGTGGATAGGGCTTCGGTTTGTTCAGTTTTATCACTCCGCTGCAGCAACAGCATCTGAAGTGCTCATCAATAAGTGATTAATGCTGCCCCAATTGCGCCTTGTTTTACAGATAACAGAAGCTTGGCAGAGTTGCCTCTTGTTCTACAGACAACAGAAGCATGGCAGAGGGGTAAAGCAAAAGTGAATTGTTTGAGCACAGTCAGATGAGCCACGGTGATGCAACTTCCATTCCATCAATTTAACTGAAGAATTTTTATTCTCATGGCAACAAATAAGCTACACTGCGGAACACATTATCACATACAGAACGCATGGATACAGTACAACATAACACTTCAACTCAACTCACGAATGAACCCCCTTGCAAAAGCCTCACACTACTTGTGAAGGCCACAGAGACAGTTCTCAACGCCTACGTCTCTGGCAATGCAGGGGGGTTGACTTATTCCATCCTGGTACCAAGTCGCCCGTTTCTCCACTAATTCATTTAGGAAATAGTCTAGCTTGTCAATGTTGACACTGGGCATCACCACAACGTGAGCTATATTGCCTTCACAAGCGAGCTGCCACCTTCGGACAAATTCTTCATCCTTGGGCCTTTCAAATACAACTGTGCTGCTGAGCTCGTTAAGCATTGCTCCGACTCCTGCCTCCTTGAGGCGATCTTTTAGGTAGTGTGCATTTCTCAAGCACTTTTGGACTTCTTTCTGAAAGCCTCTGTAGCCCTTCCTGTTGAGGGTGTACCAGAGGAAGATAGGAGCATGGCCATTCCTGCTTCCCATGATTGTTGCATCCCTTGACGCCAGATACTCCACATTGCTAGAAAGGGCATTTATGTGCTCCAATCTTGTTATCTGGACACCACATGGCATGGGGCATCCAACAAACTTGTGCCCAGAGACGCTAACACTCCCAATAGGCTTTTTAAATGTCACTTGAGGTGCCTAATGAAGATACATATACATATATCAGGAGATGTGTAACTAGTACAGCTTAATCTAAATAGTACATAAAGCATGGAAAATCAAAAGATCACCTTCTTAACAAATGGTATCATCAATCCAAAAAGGGCACCATCACAATGAATATAAAACCGATCTTTAAAGCCGTTTTCCTCAAGGGTTTTGATAACCAAGTCTAGATCATCAACTGCCCCCTTCACAGTTGTTCCTGCACAGCAATTTTGTTTAGAAGCAGAACACATGTGAAGGCAAGGTCAGTCTGGGAATTAAAACTCACCAATGTTAACATTAAAGATGGCAGGTTTGTCTCTGTTCTGCAATAACTTTCTCTGGAAATCAGCACAATCTATTTCCCCAGACATAAGGGTGTCAACTTTGACACAATCCATTCTGTACATTCTAGCTGCTTTGAATACTGAATAATGGGACTCACGAGAAGCATACAATATTCCATCAGGGAACACCTCCCTCCTATAAAACAGTTTATAAAGAAGATTAAGAGCAGAAGTGACATTTCACATAAGCAGTGAAAAGTAGCAAGGACTTATCAAGTATTACCCAACAAGAATCCCATGCAGATTTCCTTCTGTACCACAGTAATATATCCCCAGTACTCATCCTTTTCTAACTCCCAGAGGTGAGCGAACCAATCCAACACTCCAACCTCAAACTGCCTGGAGTGGACACCATAGTTGCTCTCGATGAAGGGGTCGCCAAGGTTGTTAATGGAGAAGTGCTGCAGCTGGGCCAGTGCACCATAATCGAAGTCCAGATTGTATGGGTAACCTTCATGAAAATAAACAGATGCCGTGAGCTAACATAATTATATTGCTGTCTGTTTTTGGTTCTATTATCCAAAAGGCACATCCATATAACTGTGGCATGTCCCACTAGACTCCAGAGTCCAGATTTATGTGTATGCTGCTTTCTTTTTTAACTACTCCATCTGGTTAAGCAAGTGTCATTTCCAACAACACAGTTTGCAGTATGCATCTTTGGCCACTAAATTATTTAGCCAAGTAAAACCAGAATATTGAGGAAAGTATTTTTGAGACTACATATATATATGCTTAAACTAAAGAACTGCAGAGGGATGGGCCGTCATATGGGCTTGGGCCTTGGCCTGGTTGAGGATTGGCCAGGAGCAGTGGACATCTCCTACAAGAGCGCAGGAGTACCGGCTGGAGAGGGCATCATCCAAATCATCAGAACTTACCTATACCTTTACCTAGTAGTACCTCTACTCTAGATGCACCAGACATGCTAATGAAACGAACAAATTCAGATATTAGCAGAAATCATGTCTGAAAATCACTAGTGTTCAGGAAGTGCTAAATAACGGTTTGTTCAGGGTAATGGTTGCCTGAATGTCAAGGTGCATGAAATCATGCCACCTGCCCTATCCAAAGTATACAACTAATATATCACATATATTCAGAGCAACCAAAGGTAATCCCGGATTGAACACAGTAAAGGCACGTTCAGTTAATCCCCATTCCAAACAAATCGGAGGATCTAAGGGGATTGAAAGCTTAACTTGCAGACATTCAATTCCCGAACAAGCTAATGAGATTGAGAGATTTCAATAGCAAATTCCATTTCCATTAAGATAACAGACCACCATAACATCAGCATCAGTGCAAGATAAACAAGCAGGTTTACCCAGCGACCGAACAACTCTCTAGGACTACGAACAGGCATAATGTTACCAACATGCCGGTGCCACCAGAAGGAAACAAGACAAGCACAAATCCTACAAGCAGCCACGAAGCTACGACGACGACGACGGCTTCAGGGGGAGGAGCCCGCCTCGCTCAGGCCCTCTCGCCCCTGATGCGGCGCGCGAGCTGGATGTCCTTGGGCATGATGGTGACGCGCTTGGCGTGGATGGCGCAGAGGTTGGTGTCCTCGAAGAGCCCCACGAGGTACGCCTCGGCGGCCTCCTGCAGCGCGGCGACGGCGGAGGACTGGAAGCGGAGGTCCGTCTTGAAGTCCTGCGCGATCTCGCGGACGAGGCGCTGGAAGGGGAGCTTCCGGATGAGCAGCTCCGTGCTCTTCTGGTACTTGCGGATCTCCCGGAGCGCGACGGTGCCGGGCCGGAAGCGGTGGGGCTTCTTCACGCCGCCGGTGGCCGGGGCCGACTTGCGCGCCGCCTTGGTCGCCAGCTGCTTGCGGGGCGCCTTGCCGCCCGTCGACTTGCGCGCCGTCTGCTTCGTGCGGGCCATCGGGGATTCGCTGCTTGGCGCGGAGGGCGGCGAGCCGGAGGCGGCGGTGGATTTGAGAGGAGTGGATTTGCTGGGGGATTTGGGAATGATGTGATGTGATGCGTTGGGATGGAGCGGATCTTTATAGGTGGGGAGCGGGAGCCGGGAACTTTTTCGGAGATGGGCGCGGTGACGGAGTGGCGTTGGATGGGAATGGACGGCGCCGATGAGGTGGAGGTGGAGTCACGATCCGCGTGATGGGTGGTGCTGGGCTCCTATTGGCTAGGACTGAATTGGGAGGATCGGAGGGCCTACTGGTCGGTTGGTACAGATGGTTTTCGGCTTTTTTTTTTTTAAACGGGTTTTCGGCTTCCTTTGAAACCCGAGCGCCTGGCGGTGAAAATATGAGAGTATGAGACTGGCGGACCTGGCGCGGACTACGGAAACAAAATAATAAATGAAACGAAAGAAAAAAGGATTGCCAAGCCACACACGCTGGCTGGTTGATGTTTGGTTTGCATAGAAATTGTGGCAATCGCAAGCTTCTTCAGTTTCCTTTGAACTGGTACAAAAAATGAGAACTAATTCCAAGTGATTTTTCTGAAATGTTTCTTTGTTTATAGTGTTTGGCAATGATTCTAGTAATTCTATGCAAACGCACTTACAATGACTTTACCGTAATCATTTTTTTCGTCAATACACCAACTACCCAAAGAACACCAAAGGCAAGGTACTCCCTCTTCTCACTGCAGATACCCCCAAATGTATGTAGGCCTTGTTTACTTACCCGACTCGGGGGTGGCCGATTCGGCACAGTGCCACCCCGAGCACTGTAGCACTTTTGTTTTGTTGTGGTAATAATTGTCTAAATCTTGATTAATTAGGCTCAAAATGTTCGTCTCGTAAAGTACAATAAAATTATGTAATTAGTTTTTGATTTCATCTACATTTAGTACTTCATATATGTGCCGTTATTTTGATGTAATGGAGAATCTTCTTTTTGCATAGTAGAATTTAGGAGTGAATTCTGGGATCTAAACAAGGCCGTAGTGTGATTTAGAAATTATTTAAAAACGTACAAATTTTATCCTTATTGTAGCTCATTTTAGCGCACTGTTGTTTTGAAAATGTTGAAATGGTGACATGCTTAGGCCTTGTTTAGATGCCAAATTTTTCACCAAATTCCACTATGCAAAAAGAAAATTCTCCATCACATCAAAATGCCGGCACATGCATGGAGTACTAAATGTAGATGAAATCAAAAACTAATTGCACAGTTTAGTTGTACTTTGCGAGACGAATCTTTTGAGCCTAATTAGTCAATGTTTGGACAAAAATTTACAAATACAAACGAAATGCTACAGTGCGCCATCCTGGACTATGCAGATTTTGGACATCCAAAATTGGTTCAACTAAACACGGCCTTACTATCTTTTGTTTCAAAGTACCAACTTGTGAGTTGTGACTGCCATGGTAGATGAGAAACCATTAAACTTGATTTCTGTTGTTTATGCAAAATTGTGCCATGCAGTTGGAATTTGTGGTTATAAACAGTATTGAAATAACCTGGAATAACACTAAGCGATTCAAAGCTTGATAATTGATGGAGTTTTCGACCTCAACAATGCATATTAGCATACCACTCACAAGTAATCAGAAGGGTAGCATACGGGACAAATATTTATACTGGTTCAGGTACATAGTACCCTACGCCCAATTTAGAGTAAATCTCTTTATCTCGCGTGCTTGAGTTATAAGAGCAAGGGTAATGGATACGCCCGCCCTACCGGCTGCAAGAATCCACGTCACCCGGGCTGCGTGGTGGACCCTACCGATATTTAATGCCCATCTGCAACGTGGAAGAACAGGAATGGGGAAGCAGCAGTAATAGTGCATTTCACCAGCTCGTTACCGGCGTTTCACGAGTCGTCCACTTTCTTCTCTCTCCTGCTTTCTCTCTCCCACATCAGATCTCGCCTACCCCCGCCGCTTATAATACTTGCTCTAAGGGGTTGTTGAGTTTTCTATTGGGTACTAATATCGAGAGCTCCCTAGCCCGCCTTATATACTATGGGGGTAGGATTATATAGATGGCGATCGATTTACATATATGTTTTCTAGTTAGTTATAATAAAATAATAATAACAGAATGATTAATGTATCTCGTCGAAGTCCACACCCAAGCTCTCTAGGTCGGGTTGCTTGATCGCTACGTCTTTGCCAGCCTCGGTCCATCCCGATGGCAATGGGCTCATATCGAGGCGGTGAGCTGCCGTAGGTCCATATGATAGACACTGACCTATAGTTTTTTTTCTATAGTTTCATAGATATTTAATTTCATAACTCGTGGAGAGTTGGTAATCGTACCGAGAGATGAAACTCATTTTCTTCTCTCTGTTCTTAAAAATGTTGTCATATCATCAAAAACGCTTATTAATAGCAAATGAAACTCTGATGAAATGTCCGCTGAGACTAGCCTAAGTAAATGGAACGCTATCAAAATCAGTTATAAGGACCTCACGATTATATCGTATTTTTATACAAATACACTGACAAATAATTAAAATAAAATTAAACCCATTGCTTAAAATTGTTTCTGCGAACACAAGGTTGACAAGTACCCTTGTGTGTTCGTTTTGTGATGAGTGATTGTCAACGTGATCCACGAAGTAGGTTGAGTGGTGACTAACCCTACCTTGGCGAAAAGCCTTGTGTGCGACATGTCTCTTGGCTTGTGTTGTGCATGTGTGGAGCATGGAGGCGGTAGCCGACGGCGAGGTGAAGGTCAAGGAGGACGTGCCGTGCCGATGGACCGGAGGGGTGAAGGACGGACGTGAGGCTTGGACCGAGGGACCCGGAGGCCGGGTGGCTAGCCGCGGTGGCTGACACTTGGGACATCGACAAGCGCGAGAAGACATGGGAGTGACCGTGTTGACCGTGGAGGTGACACGCGTCAGATGGCGGGGGACGCGTATGGAGTACGCTACTCGCGGAGCGGTTTGATGGTTTGGGCCTCAAAACCATCGGAGGCGGGTTTACGGGTTTGGGCCTCAAAACCCGGGCGGAGGTTCCGAGGCGGAACGGACGGCACGTGGCGGCATCGGGGAGGTCGCGTCGAGGCGAAGCTACCGGTGAGGAGGCGCGGTGGCCGTCGGATCAAGATGAAGACCGGGTTGGACCTTTACGCCCTTGGGCTAAATGGTTTGGCTCATTTGTATCCAGGGGCAAATCGGGGATTGTGTAATAGCCCTGTTAAATAGGATGAGGGAGCTCCCATCTCCCTCACCTCTCTCCCCATTCTCTCATTCCCTCCTTTCACCTAGGGTTAGCTTCTTGAGAGAGGTCAAAAATCTGAGATTTTCGTGGTGTATTTCCTGTGATTTGGAGTGGGAATGGAGGCCCAAATCCTCCTCTTGCCCTCTGGGGTTCCTATTTGAAGCTGTGATTTTCGTTCTTCATTTTTCCCCATTTTCGTTCATGGCTTCGATCTCAATTTCTCTGAGTTTGGATCAATCCCAGGCAAGAATTTTTGGGGAATAGGTTCGTTGTTAGTTGAATTGCATTTGTGCCAAGTTTGGGAGCGAATCCTTTTGATTTAGTCGAGTTCTGTCGATTCTTGGGGTCGCCCTTGTTTTCTCTGTTCGTTCGTCCGGGGCTCTGCTCGTGGCTGTTCTTCGTGTGAAGGCCGAGCACGGGAATGAATCCAGGTTCAGCGCTACCAGCTCCGTGCGTTCAGGCGCCGTGGCGGCTCGCTTGAGCAGTGCTAGCTGTGGATCCCTAAGCCGGCAGTGAACGGAATCGCCGTGACTCCTCTCTGTTCGTCCGCTCGAGCTCCTAGTCGAGTGTTCTTGTGTTAGGTACGGAAGCCACCGGTGCGGTGAGATTCAGGCAGCAGCGACCCTGCCAGTGCCCAGTAGCGCCAGCAACGTGCCGTGCTCACCGTGGTTCCAGGTGGCCCTGCTGTTCCTCTCGTCCGTTTTTGCTGATTTGAAAAGTCCGGCAGTGCAGCTCCTGTCCGGCACCTGGCCTGCTCGTGCATACTATGTGCTGTTTATCTCTTCCTGGGCCATGTTTAGTTTCCCAATTCTCCCCCCAAATTCCACTATGCAAAAAGAAGATTCCCCGTCACATCAAAATGTCGGCAAATGCATGGAGTACTAAATGTTGATGAAATCAAAAACTAATTGTACAGTTTTGTTGTACTTTGCGAGACGAACATTTTAAGCCTAGTTAGTCAAAATTTGGATAATTTTTACCAAATACAAACGAAATGCTACAGGAATTCTGATACAGTGTTTTTCACCCCTATTCCGCAATCTAGGCCGTGTTTAGATGCCGATTCGGCACCCCGGAATCGGCACTGCGCGCTACAGTGTTCCTGTCGGAACACTGTAGCGCGTTTTGTTTGTTAGTGTAAAAAATTATCCAAATATTGATTAATTAGACTCTAAATGTTCGTCTCGCAAAGTACAACAAAATTGTGCAATTAGTTTTTGATTTCATCTACATTCAGTACTCCATGCATTTGCCGGCATTTTGATGTGATGGGGAATCTCCTTTTTGCATAGTGGAATTTGGGTGTTGAATTTGGGAACTAAACAAGGCCCTAAACGAGGCCCTGGTGAGCAGCTTGCAGATGGAGGCCTACAGCAGCAGTAGTACTTCTAGCACTAAATGTTTCAGCATTCAGTAGTACTACTAGCACTAATTGTTTCAGCACTGTGAAGTGATTGCTCAAAGCTTGTTTGCTCCTGGCCGTTCGTGATCTTCTAAGCTTCTGTGCTTACGTGCCTCAGCTTCCAGTTCTGAACTGTGCAGTGTTACTAGGCTCAAGTGGCCCATCCAGTTTAGTCCAGTGCGGGTAAGGTGGTTGGATATATTTCTTACTGATTTTCTCATGAGTTTTCTCCCGCCTTGATTTTCCATTTTGTGCTCAGACTGGTTGTTTGTGTTCCGATTTAAGTTCCGTCTTTTGCGTTGGCTCTCTACCCGTGCGAAGAATTTACCTAAGTGCTCTTGTCACCAGTTGGCTTGAGTAATTTAGTTTCAGGAACTTGGTTGTGTTTGGTGGTGATTTGGGACAGCGGCCGAAAATATTTTGCGAGAAATTTTTACGGCTCCCATTCACCCCCCTCTGGTCGCCGTTTCCGGTCCTTCAGTTTCAATAGATCTGTTCGGACATTATTATCAACAAATTCCTAATAAAAACAAAAACATGTTTTTTATTAAAAAAAATGGTCATCCCGAAGGCCCCACCATCTCACGGCGCACGGCCCAGCCCAACAGACCCGCTTCCTCTCCGACCCACCCCACCCCGCGGGCGCGGAAGCTTCTTCGTCCCCTCCTCCCCCGCGCTCATCACATCTCCCCCATTTCGCCGCCTCCTCCGACCTCGCCGTTCTTCTCTCGCTCCGGTGAGTCCAGATCCGTCTCTTTTTTTCGTGATTCATGGAAGGCATCTGTTTTTTCATTCCTTAGGGTTGATCCCTGCTGTCCTCTGCAGTTGGATTGGGCTCTTCATCTGCTAGCCGCAGTTCGTCAGTCCCCCATGTGAGTAATCCGATCTGATCCATCCCCATCCATACTCTGTTCCTTGCGGTCTCCTCTCTCTGATCTGTATCCAAGCATCGCGCGTGGATCGACCGGATTCCCGTGGACGATGCTTGGATCGGTCGTGCCTCTAGAATTTCGTGGATTTACTTCCTGATGACAAATCCGTGGATGCTTGTTTACTCCCTGAGAAATTCGTGGATGCAATGTAGTGGATTTGATAGACGAGCATCAGGCGCGTTGCTTATCGGTACCGCGCGTTGAATTACTTGTTGCTCGGTCTAGGGGTGCCAGCCTCACCCAGCCTGCGGCTTTGGCAGGATCGATAGGATGACGCATGGGTCACCACTCACCAAACAAACAGTTGCATCGTCTTTGTTTATGTATGAATCCTGATGTTTGTGTTTGTGCCATTGTTCTTTGGTGTGAAGTGTGAATGCTTTCATCGGTACTGATCAGTGTTCTAAAAACTGTTTAGAACCTAGGAAGAAGGTTAGGCAGCTTGTAGCATTTAGTCGGGATTAGCCAATGGCCGGTTATTAGGCGTTAGGCAGAAGAGTGGTGTGTAGGCAGGGTAGGAAGTAGTTTTTAGAACAGATGTGCTTATTCTAGTTTCCTTTCATTGCCTCTGATTGTTATATTCACGAAAAGTGACATTCCTAATAAACTTCAAAATGTTCCTAGACGCTTCCTCAGCTCTATCTCCATCCAGCACAGCATTTATGTTAGAATAATTAAAAAGCAAGTTGTTAATCCTCTGTGAGTTATGAGCTATGTGAACCTCTTTGGCCAAGCTTGACATGGAACAAGTGTAAAATAGATTTGGTTTCCATTGGTTGGCAATTAGCATGTCCTTTGTAAACCAAAATGGCACATCACCTCTGTGGTTTGATGTTCAATAGCTTAGTGTATTTCTGCAAGTGTTGTTGAAAATGTTTTGGCATGCTAAGAGGTTCCTGAAAACTTCATCTAGAAATACAAAGTACTTGCATCGTTTTTCAATTAATAACATGTGTTCATGCTAGATGGTAGTTGCCTTTTTTCTTGATTTTGTCGAGTTCTCTAATGCTAGAGATTCAATTTGATTTCTTGTTTTAATCTCTGTATCTTGCATTGTGTTGCAGGGCGGATGAGGAGGTAACTGATCCAAAGGCGCTCCTAGAGGAACGCTCAAAGGGTAAGTGTGTGTCACAGTGGTATGAATATCAGGTAATATATGCTGCTATATAAGTTGTTGGTTCTTCATTTCGTATTGGCTGTTGCTTATGTGCTAGTGAACTTGATTAATTTATTTGTATGAATGATACATCCTATAAACTTGCTAGAACAATGTGCATTAAGCCAAGTTCTTGATCAATTGAAGAGTGTTTTTGGACTTCTGTTTGAAATCTTTATCTGTTGTTTTTGTTTAAGTCAGGCTGGTCTTGGGATATACTTTTGAGCCAAGTTTATAGGTCAAAATATGGTCTGCTTATAACCTTAGCTAGAAAGAAAATCTGCTTATATTATATTTCTGTAGAATTTTATACTATCTCAAGGACCTTTGGAATAGAAAGTTCCATTATTTGTTTTAGCAACTATATTTTGCTGAGAGACTAGTAGTATTATATAAAGTAAAAGGGGATTGTATCTTGGGTTTAGACCGCATTCATACCTCCCACCTGTTTTATCTATAATTTTATGAACCTGTCACTATGTGCATTCCAATTTACTTTCCAATTAGGAAATGGACATGACCTCATATAGACACCTTTGACTACTCTTGTTTCTAAGTGCATACTAACAAAAGCTAATTAAATGATAACGAAGAACACTTGATGATGAATCTGCTAGTATGATTCTCAGATAACATATCTAAATAGTAAATATATTAATTATTAATGTATAGTAGTGGACGAAGTCTTATAAGTTTAGCTAAGCATTTTATGGTGACATCTAAGTTGGACCCCAATGGTAGTAATACTAGTGGCCACCTTGTTCTGTGCTTATGTTGCAATTTCACAATCCTAGAACTTCAGGTTTTTTGCCAGTTTCGTTTCAAGAAATTCTCCATGTGTTATTTACTAGTATAGAGTATATTATCTTTGGCTGTGATACTGGAGCAAGAGCTTATGAAACTTACGTTGTGCGCAGAAATGTGTTAAGAGGGTTGAAAATGACGAGACTGGGCACAAGCACTGTACCGGCCAGTACTTTGATTACTGGAAATGCGTTGACAAGAATGTGAGTGCTTCTTGCTTATGTGTGGCTATATACTCATATCTATTAATCGAAAAATCTATTAATCTTCTTGATGTGGCCAGTACTTAGTTTACTGAACACTAGCTTACTTGTTTTGACCATTGTTACTATGCAGGTTGCAGAGAAACTCTTTGAGATGTTAAAATGACAAGGAAAGTTTTCCCTCCTCCAGTTATTATCCACCCAAAGTTGGTAATAATTGTATCACTTGTGCGACCTATAGACTATTAAGGTGCTTAATATTTGTCAGAGAAGTTTTGCCTCTTGGGTAACACAAATTTTCCACTGCCAGTTTGCATTTCATTTCTGCTACTAGTATTGAACCAGCAGGTTTCCTCCTGCATTGTTGGATAAAAATCAATGGAATATTTCCAAGATTGTGGCTGAGCATTAAATGCTGTAATATACCTTAATTGCTTTTACGGTGTATTTTGACGAGCACATAGCTAATCATTCGGGTCCTACACTTGGATGAGACGGAATAACATGTGTACATTACTTCTAGATGGTGGTAATGATTTGTCACAAGCAGACGTTCGTAGTACTGCACTGGAATGAAACATTGGCACAACATAGCTTTTGTCCAGATGAGAATTGACACATGGATGCTGTTACTGGGAGAGCTTGTGGTTATATATCACAGCATCTCTTGCATCCTTATTATTTGTGTGGTTCCCCATCAATATATGTTTACTGGCCCTTGTATATGGAGTTATCAGGTGCATTTTGGTGGGGTAAAATCTGATGGAACATCTTTTTTCTTCTTTGCCATCGAGTGGTTTGGTTAAGTTCATTGTCGTGTTCTGTTTGCCATGGTTGGTGTTGTGCTATGGCGACAACTGACAAGAGGTCACTTGTTGAGTTGTGATCGAAATCTCTATCATCCGATGTGGAATGCTAAATCAGTTGTCTCCTGTGCCTGCCACAAATTTGTTGCATCGATGCTTTCTGACTGGATTAAATTGATTGGATGTTCTCCTTTGCTTTGGATGATGGTGATCAATGTGTCCTGACCTGGCATAGCGAAAATCGGCCTGAAAGATGTTTCAGATTCGTGCAGTGCATGCACCGTAGCAATTCCATCGTGTAGACAGTACAAGTGTACTAATGTCGCCAAAGGTATTTTGGCCCTGTTCGTTTCGCTGAAATTTGGCTTGTGCTGATGCTTATGCTGATTTGTTGTGAGAAGTAAACATTGTTCGTTCGCTGAAAAGTACTGCCGAGATTTTTGTGTCAAGGCTAGTATTATGATTACGCTGAGAGCTATCCATTTATAGAGTGGAAGCACTAGGGATGTCAATTTTAGTTTTTCACTATTTGAGTATTTTTAAGTACTTAACTTTTGCTAGGCACTTGGATATATACCTTCTAAATATATATCACAAAAACAATGTAGCTAGAAAAGCCAAAATATCATAAGGGAGCAGGAGGAAAAGACGATTGATGCATGTATTAGGCTGCGTAGAGTCCAACCCCCAGGACGGATGCTGTGCCATCCAGATCCTCCTAAGCTCTGCCCAAGTGGGGTTGCCGTTGCTCATCTTTGGCTTGCTCGGAGCTGTACCTCTCATCCAAAAAGGCGGCCCTATTGGATCTGGATGTAGCCTGAGCACTATCATACACCAGCGAACAGTGATCTTAGTCTCTTTTGTGCCAGTTGCAGTCCGATTGATTTGCTTACCCACTACCAAACATATATTGTCTTCCTAGCATGATTAGTGCTCCATCAACTCGTTTAACCATGCCACTTATCGACCAGGTTATTAGGTCTCCAATATCTCTATTTCTCAGGGCACACCACATGGGCTGTTGCTTGAATGGAAGAGCCCTGTGGAATGTTAATAATCTGCTAACAAAAGAGTGGAAATGTGTAATGGTGGCATGTGCTATCGTTAGTTCGTTACCACTACAGCTCACAAGCAGATCCTACCACCACATGGGCGAATTTAGGCCTATTTGTCGGGTCCATAAAATAGGTAAATTATTTAGTAAAATACCGTTAGGATTTAAGAAAATCCATGTAATATAGAGAAGCAGATCCTACCCTGAGAATGCTGTTGGCTAGCTTCGCTTCAATCTACCACTAAAAAAATACGCTATTACGGTGAGCTGGCTGCAGCTCCTTTCATTCTCCAGGAACACAGCGGCGGTATGTCTTCTTGATTTACGTGTCTGCTTGATTAATTTGGATGTCAAACTGTTATAAAAAGAGAGATCCAATCTGGGAGGAAATATACAGTTTTTCACCATTAAGAAAAGAATAGACTTCCAAATTCAAGCCAGGGAAGCTTTCAACCTAGATGGTTGGGTGTTTAACCGTACCTCCCACCAGAGGCTCACTTCCTCTGGAAAACTGTTTTCTTCGCTGTGATATCAGCCCATCACCAAATTCGTGGAAAACTTCAGCAACCAACAACTTGAACTTTTGGGGGCATGTTTGGAAAGCAAAGTTGTCATTAGGTAATACTCCATATATAAAAATTCTACTTACATTTGACTTTGCACAGTCTTAATGAATATCTTTGGCCACTAGTGTTCGATAGAACATATTCTTTAACGGAAATGCTAATAAGAAAGTGCGCACGCTATGAGGACGCCGCCCGCACACCCGTGCCCCGCACATGCACACCCGTGACTCGTCTTCAATCTTCCCCCCCTCCCCGCCCCCCCTCTCCCTCTCTCTCACCGGCGGCATCCTCCCTGGCGCTCGGCAGCCTCCTCGCGTCCGCCCAACCACCTCCCTGCACCCCACCATCTCCCCTGCGCGCGGCCATGGCGGATCTGGCCGCGGCGGCGGCGGTGGCGGATCTGCCGCCAGGTAGGCCCCTCGTCGTCGTCGTCCTCCCCCTCCTCCTCCTCCTCCTCCTGCTGGATCTGGCTTTTAGGCTTCCGTCGAGCTCACTCTCCCTTCTTCTCCAACTCCGCGCGGGGTATAGAATGGCTGGCCGGGGGGAGGCAGGTAGGCCAGGCGGTGGAGACGATCGATTGGCGGTTTAGGGGAGTTGGTGGCAGTAGGGGCGGCCGGGCCAGGTTGGGGTGGGGGAGCTCTGGCCATGGTGGCGGCGGTGGCGAGGGGGAGGGGAAGAAGGTGGCGCCGCGGACGAGCTAGGGTTTCGCCGGAGCCGCGACGGGGCGGTGGCCGGAGTCGGTGAAGATAGCTGCGAGTTGTTTTTTCGACTCAAATCTCCTGTGCTAGAGAGGTGCGCGCGCTGGGAGCCCAAATCCTGCGCGCGCATGCCGTAGTAATCTCCATTCTTTAAACCGCTCAATTTTATGAGATTTTGCAGCTATTTTCTATTATAGATTTACACATACATCTACTGTGAAATAAGTGTTGTTCTAGCTATGCTCATGGACAAATACTTGTCTAAGATTTTAAGGTGTGACCAGATTTAATGAACTTCAGAGTTATTGGTGTTTAAAGATTTTAACGTTTGATAAAATTTTGTCCATGTCTTGTTCGGTTTAGACAACAAATTGGAACATATAATAATAATTACGGTTTTCGAAACGGGCCCATAAACATTAACATTGGCCATTGGATGCGCATGACCCTGAAGTCCTAAGGGAAAAGCTCCATTCAGCGGTTGACGTTCGCCAAACAATGGATTTCGCTTCTTTTTTTTTATTTTTTTTTTGGATTGCGTATCTTGACCATGCAACAGACCTGAGATGCCAAAGTGAAAGGGATTCTCCAGTGGAGCAATGATATATCTAATCTATTTTCGGCCGCGAATCCAATTGTGCTTTAAATTGGATCTAAGGCCTATTCTGTCTATTTCCTAAAGTGACGAGAAGTATTTATTGCCTCACATAGTGCTTCAATTATGTTGTTAGCATAGATTCTCTTACGGTCTTACCAACATGGACGCCGGTGCCCGCTGCTCCACGTGCCTCCGCGCGCACGTAGGAGCCTGCGCCCCCTCCGCACCTCTCCATCTGGGCACCCGAGCCCCATCCCGTTTTTTGCCTGTGCTCTCTCTGCTTTCGGCACGCGCATACCGTGCGGGCACTGCCTGCGCCCTCCCCATCTGCTTCCGGCGTAAGTTTCGTGCGCCGCCCAAACATCACCGGCATGGGAAAGAGGAGTAGGGGGCGGCGGATGCCCAGCCGGCACTCGGAAAAGGAGAAGACACCGAGGCGAGGCAGCAAGAAAGCGACAAGGGAGATGCAACATCCGATTTACTTTTAAAACATCGAGATGCAACACTTGCAACATACGTCTACAGGCACATGAAACACTTGAAATATGCTTCTGAAACACTTGCAAAAAAAACACCAGGAAACACTGAAAAACCATTGCAAAACATACACAATATCCAAATAAAACACCTGCAACATATGTATGAAACGTAACCAACATCCAGATAAAGCACACTTGCAACATATATCTGAAAATGCAGATGAAACATTAGAACTTTGCAACATACGTGTACAACCATTGCAACATATGCAACATCTCAATCTACATTTGCAATATCCGCATGAAACAATCGCAACATATCTATGAAACACCTGAAACATATCTATACCTAATAATAAAGAGGCAAAATTTCACCCCATTTTTTTCGTCCATCCATTTTTTTGTCCGTTTCTCTTTAACTATCGGACAATGGAGAGTTTCTTCCGTCCAGACTTATATATATATAACCCGTGCTCATACGAGTTAGAATAACTTTTGTCTAGCGCGATACAAAGTCCAATTCTAATATATACATAGTCTTAAGGTAATATAGATAGCCAGAAATCATAATCTAAATAGATCTCTTCGATCCTAAATCTGAATAGGAAGTTTAGTCAAAATAGAAAAGGAATAATAATCTATATCTACATCTAATAATATCTATATCTATACCTAATAATAAAGAGGCAAAATTTCAGGCTCTTTTTTTTCGTCCAGCCCATTCAATTTGGCCCAACAGTCGGCCCACTCATTCGTGCTCACTTGGCTTAGCCCAGGTTAGGTCGCTACTGTACTAAAAAAATGGCTCCCCAGTCCGCGCCGCCGCTATGCTCGACTTCCAGCACCGCTGCTCGCTTGTCTTCCCGCGCCGCCGCTACATCGGGGAGGTCGCTCGTCTCCCCGCCCCGGCGCTGGTTCGTTTCACATAGCACCGCCGCTACCTCGGTCCAGCGTGCCACAGTGCATAACATTAAACAAGTTCATGGCTAAATACATAACAAGTTCGCGACTAACAAGTGCATGATCTAGTTCAAATTAACAAGTGCGTGACCCGTGGTCTTAAGTAGTACGACACACAATTAACAGAACATGAACATCTAGAGCTCATCAGCATCATCCATAGGCTAGTGCACTGCTGAGCTAGCTTTATTATTGGGCTGGGCTAGTGCACTGCTAGGCTAGTGCACTGCTGGGCTACTACATGGGCTAGCGCCCTCTGCCCTGCTAGACCAATTTAAATTCGGTATATTTCGAATATAATGTAGAAATATAGAAATCAAAGGAACAAATGCCCAAACCGATTTCGTACCGAATTTCGAATTATGTACTCCGTATTTCGTTTTCGAATTTAGTATCCGTTTTTGTCTGTAAAAAACGAATTCGATCGGGTTAAATGTAGAAAACGATTGCGGTTCGGTTCGGGATATTTCCGTATCGTTTTCATCCTTAGCCGCTCGCTCTTCTGAGAAACTAGTCATTTGCGATCGTTGGACATGGCCTTCTCGTACCAAATGGGTGTATGGGATGTGGCCACCATGGTGAATTATCTGTGATGATGGAGTTAGTCGGTGCCAGCGCGTCTATCTGATGATAGATAATATATTAATTGCTTATTGCTTATGGCACATTCATTATCTTAAAAGTAAGAAAGGGAAGTTCCGTGCCTGTGCAATAAAGTTGGATATGGCCAAAGCTTACGACCGAGTAGGATTGGAAATACTTGCGGAGAATTATGCTGCAGCTCGGCTTCCATGAATGTTTTGTGAACCTGATCATAAGGTGGGTGACATCAGTTTATTTTTCTGTTAAAATTAATGGAGTTTTGATAGAAGGCTTCAGGCCTACACGTGGTACTAGGCAAGGTGATCCTATCTCACCTCACCTTTTACTGTTATGCTCAAAAGGATTATCATGTCTCCTAAAATTAGTTGGTCCAGTGTATCTTTCAAGGGGGGGGGGGGGGGGGGGGGGGGGGGTTAGTTAGAATACACTCTCTCTGAATCTGGCATCTTCTCTTTGCGGATTACTGCTTTTCTCAAAAGCATCGCAAGGAGGGGCAATAGATTGCCGGTGATTTTGGACATATATAGCCATGGATCTGGACAAATGATTAATCGGGAAAAATCAGTCATCTTCTTCAACAAAAATTGTAGTCATGAGATGAAGGAAGTGGTACGAGTTCTGGACATTCACAAGGAAGCATTAGTAGAGAAATATTTGGGCCTACCCACCGAGGTAGGCTATGCTACGAGTGGAGTATTTGAGTACCTACGTGCTCAAGTAAGAGGTACGATTGATGGTTGGTGCGTGAGAGAAGCTAGCTGTGCGGGTCGTGAGGTGCTAATAAAATCTGTTGCACAAGCTGTCCCGGCAAACTTTCATCACACACTACGCTGCGTTGTGTCTAAACCACCCTTGACAATTGAGATGTCTCGAGTGGGCAGGCAGCCAGGCAAGGCAAGAGCCAAGAGGACGAGAGGGTGCTAGATGACGGCTCCTACTCCTATGAAGTGCTGACGACGTGGCTGCCTGATGGAAGAAATACTCTCTCTGTCCGTAAGTCTTCGTTGGTTTAGCCTTCAGCACAGTGACCAAGGAGCAACAAACAAGCGTCGATTTCCATTTAATCGCCGCAGTCCTCTTAATGCCCCACGTCCGTTCGTTTGCCGTGCTCACGTACGTCGCGCGCTCACGTCCATCCGTTCTTAGCCCCCTCACGTACTTACCGCGGAGGCACAACGGGACGGACTCCTAACGGGAGGGGACAGAGAGATATTTGAAGCGTCGGGAGATCTGCCGAAGCAACAAATGCGCAGCGCGTATGAGGAGTTGTGGGCGCACGGGGACGAGACGAACCCGTGGTCCTGATCTAATACGATGGAGACTCTTGGAAAACTTTTTTTCTCAAACGATGGAGACTCATAGACGGAGGAAGTAACAAATAAGGAACTGATGCTTTCCCCTAGAGCGCGCTGCAGTAGAAAAAAAATAAAGCTGATTCACGGCTTACATATTCCAATTTCCATCCATCCTTGGCTCTCTTTCTCACACTACACAAATTCCTGCAGTTGACTTCAATATTATTCAAAAGTCCGTGGATGCTTGTTTACTCCCTGAGAAAACTTGATCTTCAAATTTGGCGTTTTTAAAAACTTTTCTGTACTAGTGCCATTAACGAATTAAGATGGTGTCTAGCGTCAAACTTGATGGGTTTCACAGCTCCACAATCGCCATGTGGGCTTGATTCATAGGCGGACCCAAGGCCCGGCGACCCTGGGCCCTTGCCCGGGCTCATCTCCTAATGGACCCTTAAGGCCCATTACTTCTCCAAAGCGGTTGCCATCAATCCCGGGGGCAGGACGACACGGAAGCAGCGAGTCGCACCCCAGTAAATGGCGTCTGATGGAAACGACGCGATGCTCGGCGGCGAAGCTCCAAATCCCCAGAACTAGTTGTGCTATGGAGATCAAATCGCCACCCATGGCCACAGGTGCGCGACATTCTCAATTCCCCATTTATTTACCCTACGCCGCTCCTGCCTTTTGTCCTTGGCCTGGTTTCTACCTTCATGGCTTCACCTCAGATTCGTTTTGCCTCTATAAGGGGGAGAACGGCAACTGGCGGCCTCGCTGCAAGCCATGCTGGAGCACCGGCCACAAGGTGTCATAGTGACGCATCATCGACAAGGGCAACATCCCTCTTCCCTCGCAGCCATAGGCATCGGTCTTCTCAATTTGTAGCAAATGGCAGACAGGCAAAGGAAACTCAACCAATCAGGTAAATTTGAGCATAATTTGATAGTTGATGATTTGTTTAATTGCTTATGTTCAATGGTTAATTCTTGCAACAAATTTGAAATTTGTTTTAGAAATGAGATGTTTTTTGGTTGATACGAGGAATGTTCTTGGTGGAAGTATGAAACTGGAAGAAACTCAAATTTAGAGCAGCCACGTAAGATGAAGTACCAAATCCAGATCATCAGCAGCCACAGCCAGCACCAAACATCGACAATACTAGTGAGTTTGATCCTAACGAAATTCTCTGTGATCTGGCTCTTAGAAAACAAATCTATGAGTATGCTCCTGAACTTCAAGACCAAGTTAGAAGAGCATATATATTGAAGGGTCCTGCACAACCAACAAATCTGATTTTCCCCCGCACACAATTCGGGATTGGTGATTCTAGAAGTTATGTTATATCATGGTATAAGAAATATAATTGTCTAGAATACATTAAGTCCAAAGATGCTAGTTTTTGCTTTTATTGCTTTCTTTTCAAGCAACCGGGAAGGGTAGAACATTTTGGTCATGACAGCTTCAGTAAAACAGGTTGGAGAGATTGGAAACATGCATATAATAAAGCATTACTTGAACATGTTGGTGGAGTGGGCAGTGCTCACAACAAGTGTGTTAAAAAATGCAATGATTTTAAAAATTAGAGACAAAGTGTATCGAGTGTATTAAACAAAGCCAGTAAACAAGCAGAAGAATTGTATCAAATTCGTTTAACTTCTACTTCACGTTGTTTAAGATATCTCTTAAAGCAAGGGCTAGCTTTTTGTGGGCATGATGAGTCTTCTTCTTCTTTGAACAAAGGAAATCTTCTTGAGTTGATTGATTTTTTGAAAGATAACAATGAAGAAGTCAGATCTTCCTACGACCATAGTAGGTTAAATTGCAAGATGACTTCCCACAAAATTCAAAAGGATCTTGCAAGATGATGCGCAAAAGAAATAACTGAATCAATTATGGGAGAGATTGGTGATAGAAACTTCTCTGTTCTTATTGATGAATCACAGGACATTTCAGTTAAAGAGCAAACGGGGGTAGTTTTAAGGTTAGTAGCTGATTCATTGTATTTGAGATGTGCTACTGTAGTTTTAGCCTTATTGCTGTTTTATTTAAATAATTAAATTGGCGTTGTTTGTCAGGTACGTGAATGCTAAAGGGAATGTCATCGAACAATTTCTTGCGCTTGTACATGTCAGAGAAACTACAGCTGATTCACTAAAGGCAGCATTATTTGGAGTTCTTGACAGGCACAAGGTATTTGTTTCTCGTATTCGGGAGCAAGGATATGATGGAGCTTCGAATATGAGAGGTGAATTTGGTGGCTTACAGATAAAGATTCTAGATGAAAACCCATATGCCTTCTATGTCCACTGTTTTGCCCATCAAGTGCAGCTAGTCGTTGTTTCTGTAGCAAATTGTTGCTCATCTATTCATGATTTCTTTGAGTATGTCTCATTGATTTTGAACACAACAACCACATCTTGCAAGAGGAGGGACACACTACTTGAAACCCATCGTGAAAATACTTTTCGACTTATTGAAACTGGTGAGGCATCAACAGGAAGAGGCTTGAATCAGGAAACTAGCCTTACTAGACCTGAGGATACAAGATGGGGATCACATCATACTACTTTGATTCGTTTATATCAAATGTGGGACTCAGTGATAGAGATGTTGCTTATAGTCCATGAAAATGGTAGAGTACCAAATCAAGCAGCTGGTTTGATACAAAAATAGAGTGTTTTCAGTTTGTTTTTATTTTGGTGGTTATGTTAAAGTTGCTTGGTATCACAAATGAGCTCTCACGTGTCATTCAAACAAAGCCTTGCTTGCTCCTCCCAAATGTGTAGCACGCATCGTAAAGATCATAGAGATGTCGCTAAAATTAAATAAACGTGCCTTGGAAAAATTCATGGATGCATTTATTTCAATATGCTCCAACCATTATATTAATGACAAGGATTATTCAGTACACAAAGCTTGTCTCTTGCACGATTATTTACTTCAAAATGAGGTCAATAAACAATGCTTCTTCTCCATCTTAAGAGCAACTGTATGAGCCAGAAAACACAAGAAAAACAAGAAGATACAAAAAAATCTCTATTTTTTTATTTTCTTTTCAATGTCGGCTTCTTCTTGGTCATGAGCTGCATATTATGCCACAATAATGATGTTACTAGCTAGAGGACATGTTTCATGCCCCATCTAGAATGACAACACAACCTTCACTTGCAGTTCAACCTTAACGTTGAATGCCTTATCACTTCGTTAGGACCTCTTCTAGCAAGAGGAGCTCTCTTCAAGCCTTTCTTTAGTCATGTGGCTCACACCTGCCACCTTTGCCCAGTGGAGAACGTAAATTTCTCTCTTCTTATGTAGAACTTTATTTGTTGCTATGTCGTACCCGCAAGATAAAGAATACTTAGTACCACCACTACCGCTACCACTGCAGCACCTCAATGCTCACCACCATCGTTGGCGTTGGGCAGCCCTGTCGCCTAAGGTTTTTCTCTAACTGGGACTCTAAGAGCAACTCCAAGAAACTATTTATATCCTTTCTAATTCAGAAGAGTAGAGATTTTGGGTGAAAATAGCCTCCAGTAGCCGCTTAAATGGATCTCTAAATATAGGCATCACTAGCCAAAGATGAAGACCAATGGTAATTGTCTAGAATGTGCACAAGACATAGAAAAATTGTTGAAAAATATAAAGATATAGAAAGCTATATTTTACCCAAATGACTCTTCAAATGATAACTAAGAGAGTAAATTTTAGAAAAACTCAAAGAAATACTCTAAACCATCGCTGGAGCACGTCAATTAGCATTTCAGTCGACTTATCTACAGGGATTGTCAACTGCTTCCGTAATTTAAGTATACTCTACATCTCAATCTACTAGGTTGATTAACGCAAAAGAGCTTCTTGAGCTGTTTTTTTTGCCAAATTGATTAAACATATTCTCACAGAATCCTACACAAAGTTTGGCACACCAATAGCTTCATGAGCTGGTTTTTTTTTTGCCAAATTGATTTTTTGAAAACAGCTTCTCTACTCTTACATGAGAATGAAGTGAGATGAAGCTGAAAATAGTAGATTTTCACAACTTCACCTCATACTTATGCTCTGTGTTGTGAGAACATGTTTAATCTACATGCAAAATTGTTTTACCAAACAGGTCTTCGAAAGAATTTTAACTTCAAGGAGAAAGCTACTCGTAAATAAAGCTGGAAAAAAACTTCAATGGTAAAGCCAAACTGTGCCAAATGGGGCCCAGAGACCGCACGACTTAGAATGCAGTGAGGTGCCCATGCGTATATTGCTTGTATACTCGGTTACACGACTTAGTCTAAAAATCGTACGGCGTGATGAAACCTTCCGGCCGGAGCGGCACGAGGAACGCCCGCACCGGCGGCTCGGCGCCGGTGCCGGCATCGTCGGCGCAGCCGGAGCCCTTGTGCGGCGCGCCGAACAGCGGCTGCCGGCACGTCGGGCACGTGGACCGCGCCAGCAGCCAGCGGTCGACGCAGCGGACGTGGAAGCCATGGTTGCACTTGGGCAGCACCCGCACGCGCTCCCCAGGCTCCAGCTCGGCCAGGCAGATGGCGCACACGGGCCCGCCGCCGCCAGCTGCCTGCAGCGGCAGCAGCCCCGCCGAGTACACCAGCGTCGGCATCGCGCGCAGCGCCTTCCGCCGCGCCCCGGCCTGCGCGAGCCGCGCCACCGACGACAGCCCCGGCTCCCCCGCCCCCGCGGCAGGCCGCCGCTGCGCCCCGCCGGGCGACGTCCGGCTGGAGCACCGGAGCGCGCACCGCACGATGGAGTTGAGCCCCAGCGCGCAGATGAGCGCGCACAGGAGCACGGCCAGGATCATGACCACGTTCGCGTCGAAGCTGCTGCTGGTGCTGCTGCTCCCACCTCCGCTCCTGACACCGTCGCTCGCCGGGGCTTCCTGCTGCCCGGCCACCACCTGGCTCGCCGCCGCATTCTCCCCGTAGCTGTGCAGCGGAGCCAGCAGCAGCGCCCTCCGCGAGTACACGTACCCTTCTTGCATGCTTGCTTTAACTGTCTTCATTCACTCGCGAACTTGTGATCCTCTCCTCTGACGCCGACTCTTCCTTCCCAAATCCCAATCCCAGGTGAAATCTGTTCTCTCTCGTCTACAAAATAAAAGGCCACCGAGCGCTGTAACTCTAGCTCAGCGACAATGTAAGAGTAAGTTTCTGCCGTGCTGAACTGGAAGCAGTATATATAGGCTAAGGCGAACAGAGCAAGATTGCAGCCAACGGTAAGGCTTGGTGTGAACTTGCATACAAGTTTTTGCTTTGGCTTCAATGTCACTGTCACTATCACCTTCACAGCAACAGCACCCAGGGGAGCCAATGGAGAGGCCAGGAGGTTACCGAGCACTAGGCGTGAGTGTGTTGTTAACAGTGGTGGCTTTCCGGGAATCAGAGGGGCACTAGCTAGTATATAGCACCAGATCTTGTCTCCCTGATCATGGGTGTAAAGCAGGATAAAGAGGCTTAGCACACATGCAGCAAGAGATGGATTAGAAAAGGGAGGAGATCAGGCACTGAATTATTTGTCAGTGTTGCTGTCTTTTGCAGGCCATGTGGCATGTGGGGGAGGCTGTATCTTTGACCTTTGCTACTCCCTGCCATACTGTGTGGTTCATGGCAACTGATGAACTGAATTATTTGTGGGAACTTGGGGTCAAACTCTGGTTCAGCCAGACAACTCAACTCATGGGCATGGCCTGCCTAAGGGAAAGCATAGGATGTGATAACAGGAAATTGGTGAGTTTGACTTCCAAAATCCTGATTTCTTTCCAGATTACGATAATTGTAAACTCGAAGTAGTTGATTGACATCTTGACTACTACACTGACTAAACAAATAAAAGCAGATATTTGATAAATGCAATTCTGTCTGTGACACTAGTGCCTTCTTGTATCACAAACAGGAAACATCCTTCAACTTGATAAAAAGAAGGGAGGTGTGAGAAACAATGGTCCAAGAAAGTTGAATTTGACTAGTATGACAGGTGACAGTAACACACACCCATCTTTGCAGTGAATCATATCCTCAGGAGCAATCATGAGGCTGTAAAATACTGAGACATGAAGCATGTGGGCACAATGGTGAAGCTGACAAAGCAACTAATTACCACTCACATACCACGTTGCATTTGCATTGCATACGCTGATTGGCTTGTTCTGATCCCTTCCACTTTCAACGAAGCAGGAGCGGCCGGACAGTAAGCAGAGCTCGCAACTCCGATCCTGGATCCTTGCGCATCACAAGCTTTGCTTGCTTTCAAGGATGGGCGCTGGGTCAGCTCCCACGATGATCTTACTGAGACTTTGCCCGTGTCGATCGGTCAACGATCCAGAACAGCATCATGGTGGTTTCGCTAAAAGAACGTTGAGAATGATCCATTGATCCAGCCATTTGATTCCATAAGACGGTTGCAACTGAAACTGCAGTTGCATTTCCTGAAAACAATAATCATGGTAAACAGAGAAGGGTTAAATCTCATGAAAGGATCATTTTCATATGTGGCTGTCTCAGCAGTTCCATTTCCTGGAATGTCTAATCTTGCTAAACTGCAGCTTCGGAGTCTTGTTTTGTTTTTTTGTCCTAGTTTCTCACGAAAAGATCATTTTCATATGTGGCTGTCTCCACTATCCAGGAAGCTAAATAATGTTCTGTCACAAGCACACTGGGCGTCTGGGACCATTCGGTGATCAAGTTGTTGGCAAGTACGTGTAAATCTACGTGTAAGTCATGATCCTACCAGTGAGTTCCCTGGGTTCAGTCGTCCAGACCCTATCTTTCTCAGGCTCTCTCCCTACTTTGTGCTAACTGCAGACTACAGAGTGCAGCCCAAGCAAAAACTGAAGTCTACAGTTGAAGTATAAAAGTGAATTAGCCGTAAGTGGATTGCTCGCCTTTTTTTTCTATCAACTTAAGCTACATGCAATTCAATAGGATATCAGGGCCAGAGTTCTCAAGTTTGAAACTTTGAATTCTGATGGGCACACAAATGTTAGCAGATAAGTATGCCCAATACCTTAGCAGATGCAAGACCCAATGCATCCCCATCCATCTAATCTTTTAAATATCTCAATAAAAAAATATGCACTGGCCGTGGCAAATCTATGTCACATGTACACTTAAAAAGGTTATCCTTCCATTATTCTGGCATGGCCACAACAGTGTGTAGCAAATGGAGAAGAGTGGAAGCGCACTAGGTGGATAAGATGGTCCACACATACTCAAAACTTGATCTAAAAGGTAGGGACAAAATCAATAAATGAAATGAATAGCGACTGCCATGAAAGTTAGATAAAGCATAAAAGCAACCAAAAATATTGAAGGACCTTTACTTGATCTAGCATTCTATAGTCTGGCCAAAAAAAAAATGTCTGTTGGAGATTCTTTTCCTGGTTACTGCAAAAACATCAGGCAATTTTTACGTGAAACTTCCTTCAACAAAAACCTGCAGTTGGGGATACGGTTCTCTTTTCTACAGAAGAAGAACATGCCGATTTTTCATATGAATTTAAAACCTATGTGGAATAAACAAAGAACATGGAAAGTTACTCCACTTGCCGATACATATAAAAGAATCACCTGCTTTTGTTGAGTTTTCAAAATGAGGCCAGATAGTGATGAATATGATCTTTGGTGCACCTGAGCTTCGAGTCTTATCAAATAGTAAGTAACTTCACCTCTTTTTTTTTTTTTGCAACCAGTGGCATATGAGGATCTCGCTGTGAATACATTGCGCCGAGTCAACCATGACTTAAGATAAGTGTAAGGGTTGCCAGTAAGGCCTGGTTATCCCATTTGACATCAGAATTTGCTGCGACAACTATGAAAGGCCAGATTTGCTATGCATTGAAAGTTCTACTTCTTAGCCCCTTGCTGCCACCCCACCCTAAAAGAATATAAAATTCTATTTCCTCAGTTCTAAATTGTAATAAGTCAAATTTCTTCAGTTTTGATGAAAAATATATATTTATATCTGCAATATCAAATAAATGCACTATTAAAAATATATCTTATGGTGTATCTAATGAATCTTGTTTGATGTCGTAGATGTTTATATTTTTTTTCAATAAACTTAGTTAAAGTTACTGAAATTTGACAGAGAACAAAGCTAAAACGATTTAAAATTTAGAATGGAGAGAGTATGTAGCTACCTGACTCTGGCTTATAAAAAAACACTGACTTATAAAAAACAACTGTTAGAATCCGCATTTGTGAAAAGTGGAAAACAAAATGACTCACGGATGCTATACACATTTGTGAAAAGGGGAAAACAAAACTGACTTGTTTTTTGGTACCTGCTAATCGTTAGTCCAATTGATAGAAGCATGAGACCTGAATATTGGATGACAGCGGCTAAATTTGTTCAAACCCACTTGCTATGCATTTCTGAAAGAAGAGCAAGACCAGTACTATCGCTATAGAAGGTGGATAGGGCTTCGGTTTGTTCAGTTTTATCACTCCGCTGCAGAAACAGCATCTGAAGTGCTCATCAATAAGTGATTAATGCTGCCCCAGTTGCCCCTTGTTTTACAGATAACAGAAGCTTGGCAGAGTTGCCTCTTGTTCTACAGACAACAGAAGCATGGCAGAGGGGTAAAGCAAAAGTGGAATTGTTTGAGCACAGTCAGATGAGCCACGGTGATGCAACTTCCATTCCATCAATTTAACTGAAGAATTTTTATTCTCATGGCAACAAATAAGCTACACTGCGGAACACATTATCACATACAGAACGCATGGATACAGTACAACATAACACTTCAACTCAACTCACGAAGAACCTCCTTGCAAAAGGCTCACACTACTTGTGAAGGCCACAGAGACAGTTCTCAACGCCTACGTCTCTGGCAATGCAGGGGGGTTGACTTATTCCATCCTGGTACCAAGTCGCCCGTTTCTCCACTAATTCATTTAGGAAATAGTCTAGCTTGTCAATGTTGACACTGGGCATCACCACAACGTGAGCTATATTGCCTTCACAAGCGAGCTGCCACCTTCGGACAAATTCTTCATCCTTGGGCCTTTCAAATACAACTGTACTGCTGAGCTCGTTAAGCATTGCTCCGACTCCTGCCTCCTTGAGGCGATCTTTTAGGTAGTGTGCATTTCTCAAGCACTTTTGGACTTCTTTCTGAAAGCCTCTGTAGCCCTTCCTGTTGAGGGTGTACCAGAGGAAGATAGGAGCATGGCCATTCCTGCTTCCCATGATTGTTGCATCCCTTGACGCCAGATACTCCACATTGCTAGAAAGGGCATTTATGTGCTCCAATCTTGTTATCTGGACACCACATGGCATGGGGCATCCAACAAACTTGTGCCCAGAGACGCTGACACTCCCAATAGGCTTTTTAAATGTCACTTGAGGTGCCTAATGAAGATACATATACATATATCAGGAGATGTGTAACTAGTACAGCTTAATCTAAATAGTACATAAAGCATGGAAAATAAAAATATCACCTTCTTAACAAATGGTATCATCAATCCAAAAAGGGCACCATCACAATGAATATAAAACCGATCTTTAAAGCCATTTTCCTCAAGGGTTTTGAGAACCAAGTCTAGATCATCAACTGCCCCCTTCACAGTTGTTCCTGCACAGCAATTTTGTTTAGAAGCAGAACACATGTGAAGGCAAGGTCAGTCTGGGAATTAAAACTCACCAATGTTAACATTAATGATGGCAGGTTTGTCTCTGTTCTGCAACAACTTTCTCTGGAAATCAGCACAATCTATTTCCCCAGACATAAGGGTGTCAACTTTGACACAATCCATTCTGTACATTCTTGCTGCTTTGAATACTGAATAATGGGACTCGCGAGAAGCATACAATATTCCATCAGGGAACACCTCCCTCCTATAAAACAGTTTATAAAGAAGATTAAGAGCAGAAGTGACATTTCACATAAGCAGTGAAAAGTAGCAAGGACTTCTCAAGTATTACCCAACAAGAATCCCATGCAGATTTCCTTCTGTACCACAGTTAGTAATATATCCCCAGTACTCATCCTTTTCTAACTCCCAGAGGCGAGCGAACCAATCCAACACTCCAACCTCAAACTGCCTGGAGTGGACACCATAGTTGCTCTCGATGAAGGGGTCGCCAAGGTTGTTAATGGAGAAGTGCTGCAGCTGGGCCAGTGCACCATAATCGAAGTCCAGATTGTATGGGTAACCTTCATGAAAACAAACAGATGCCGTGAGCTAACATAATTATATTGCTGTCTGTTTTTGGTTCTATTATCCAAAAGGCACATCCATATAACCGTGGCATGTCCCACTAGACTCCAGAGTCCAGATTTATGCGTATGCTGCTTTCTTTTTTAACTACTCCATCTGGTTAAGCAAGTGTCATTTCCAACAACAACACAGTTTGCAGTATGCATCTTTGGCCACTAAATTATTTAGCCAAGTAAAACCAGAATATTGAGGAAAGTATTTTTGAGACTACATATATATATGCTTAAACTAAAGAACTGCAGAGGCACTGATAAATGCATGTGATAAGTATATGAAGACGACACACTTTTGTAATTGAAAGGAGTAATAAGAAACTAAGAATAGTCAGATAGAATAAAAGAGTTATGGTAAAGAACTAGACTCAGATTAAAAAAATAAAAGAAAACTTGGCTAGAACAGGCTTTTTCTCTCTTTTTCTAATTTTTATGTCCAAAAGCTTTCGTTCTTTCTTAAATCAAATATAATAACACAAGTGGATAACTTTCTAGCACTTCCATTACAATTCAGTGCTTGCATTACAACGTAAAGTTTCATTAGAGTTGCAGGATGAATTTAGAAAGATAGAACAAGTGAAACTTCAGAAACATTTTTGGTTTTTTGTCAAAAATAGTTCTTTTGGGGAAAAAAAAAGTTTTGGAACAAAAGGGGTCTCAGCTGCTTGCGAGACATGGATCTATGCTTATGCCAACACTATTAATATTTTCTTTTAAAATATGTAAAGGCTGGAATCTTTTATTATAATCAGACATCCATCCCTCAATTGCAGCAGAACACACGTGGATGGAGATAAATTTAAGGCTGTCCACACAATAAGATCTATTATGCTGATTAGAATCGAATAATATATGTATTTAAGATGACGAGAAAAGGATTGAAGCATGCTGTTGGTACGAAAGACAAACAGCTGGCACATGATTCAGTGGACTGGAATTTTTATTAGTGATTATGTCTTCCATGCTTGCTCAGCCAGATACATTTGGCCGGATCAAATTGGCGAGGAAGGCAAAGTAAATATGCACCAGATAAAAGAGCTGATCCCCAAAGCCTAACGCTTAACTTTAATTTTAGAGCCGTACTCGGTCTTTATAATTAGGTACAGATTGCAACTGATAACAGTTATATAAACAAGAGTGACAAGTTCATTCTGATTTGCACTGAAAATGACATAGGCGCATAAAACTGCTGCATATATAAATAAGGGTGTGTTTAGTTCCCCATTTCACCCAAAAAAAATTAGGTTTTGACTCATCATTTTGCAGAATGGAACTAAACATCGTGCAAAATTTTTAGCAAAAAGGTATCCATTCTCCATTTTAGATTTTGGCCTCGAGAGATAAAAAAAAAGCCAAAAAGCCCTCACCCACCCCATGAAAAATGTGGCATTTTGGATGGAACTAGACACACCCATAAAAATTTTAGCATTTTGCATTTCATCATTCCAAAGTAATTGGTATTTTGCATTGCATTCCATGGGAACTAAACAAAACCTTCGTTTCCTTCGTCTTGCATAAATACACTCGTCGGTGGCGGGGTATACATAATGGCGTTTTATTTATTTATGCTGTGTTTAGTTTCCTGGAATGCAAAATGCCAATTACTTTGGAATAATGGAATGCAAAATTTCCATGGGTGTGTCCAGTTCCATTCAAAATGCTAAATTTTTCATGGGGCGGGTGAGGGCTTTTTAGCTTTGGGTTTTTTTTTTTTTTTTTGCCTCTTGAGCTAAAATCCAAAATAGAGAATGAATACTTTTTGTCAAAAATTTTGTATGGTATTTAGTTCCATTCTTCAAAATGATGGATCCAATTTTTTTTTTCTTCTGAAATGGGGAACTAACGACACCCGAACACGGCATTTTGGGCCAGCAGAGTACCAAATATACCGGGGCACAAGGCGACACTAAGAATGCCGCAAGCCGCAAGCGGCTAAACCGTCCGGCGCACCAGTGTGTCACGAGATCAGGCCACCACGGACCAGATCGAGGAGGCGCAAGGGAAGGAAAGCGAAATGGAGGGAGCCGGAGCGTACCGAGGTGGTGCTTGGTGCGTTCGACGAGCGAGCGGCGGTAGAGCGCGAGGACGCTGGCCATGGTCGCCTCCCGCTCGCCGGTCTCCTCGTCGTCCGCGTCGGGCTCCTTCACGGCGAAGCAGGAGGTGTGCACGTTCCTCCCCATCACGATCTCCCTCCTCCCGCTGGCAGCCTCCTCCCGCTTCGCCTCCGCCGCCGCGGCCACTAAGGCCTCCGGCGGCTCGAGCTCCATCGGGAGCGTCTCCGCGGCCGCCGCCGCCTCGGCAGGATGCAGCGCCTTCCCCACCCCGTTCATGGAGACGGCCCCTGCGCCCAGATCCGCCAGCCCGTTGCCCACGCTCCCAACCATATCGATCGCCGCGAGGGGAGGCCTTGCGCAGATTTGGGGACGGAGGCGGCGGGAGGAGGCGCGGCGAGAGAGCGGGGGGAGGGGACTGGAGGGATTTGCGGGCGCATTTATAATCGGACGGCGAGATCGGAGAAACGGGCCACCATTTGCCGGGAGGTGGGGCCGTTCGTGTCCGGGTGTGTGCAGTGTGCACCGTGCACGCGTCCGACTCGGGAGTCGTCTCGCGTCTTCGACCCACGAGTGGTGCGCGGGGGCAGGCGGGACGCGGTGGGGCGCCGCGGCCTGCGGGTGCGTCGAGATATTTGCGCTGATTCGCTGGTTGGTGGGACCGGTTAGGTCCTGTTTAGTTCCTAGAAAATTTTACAAAATTTTTCAGATTTTCCGTCACATCGAATCTTTGATACATGCATGAAGCATTAAATATAGATAAAAAATAAAACTAATTACATAGTTTAGACGAAATGGACGAGACGAATCTTTTAAACCTAATTAGACGACAATATTTACCAAATAACAACGAAAAACGCTACAGAGCCGTTTTGCAAAATTTTTTTGTATCTAAACCAGCCCTTAGATGTGGGTCCGGATTGGCAGTGAATTGGTGTCGATGGTAGTGTGCAGATCTGGGGGCTCACAGGACCGACGTGGCAGTCGTTTCTCCCGGTCGGCTATGCGCATGGAGCGGACGTACAATTTAAATTTTGCTAAAAAACGAACAATTTAAATAAAGGAAGTTTTTTCATTAAAATGGAAAAGGATAAAATAAGCGTCATTTCGAAATTATGTGTAAAAGTAGACAGTGCAGTGGAAGGATGATAAGGTGGGATCTACCATCTTAATCAAAAGATCAAATAACGCTAGTATTAGCCTGATTGAGAAAGCTTCAGCTCTCAAAATACAGATCTGAAGCACTAACTCCATCCTAAAGCAGCTCCACCATAGATCGGTAATCCTAGAAATTTGTTCGGAAGAAATCTACCATGTATCTAGATGTAACCATTAAAATACATTTATGAGCCGAAATGGAAAAAAGACAGCAACACACGCATGCAACAAGTACTTTGTCTTCCTCCTCAATGGATGAGTGGCGGGCAGCTACTATTGTGAAAATGAGCGCTAACCAAAAGGCATGGGATGGGAGTTGAGGTATGGTCGGCGGGGCAGGCACGACGTGGGCGAGAGGCACGTGTAGGGGGATGGGCGGCAATGGTGTGGCCGAGGTGTGGCGACATCATGCACAACACGGCCAGGGAGCCAAGGAAGACGCGGGGGCGGTGCAGCGGGTCCTCATCTAGGTAATACGATGATTACCATTTGGAAAGGTTATAATCTTTTATACTCTCTTTTTAATGAAAACGTGTCAATGGCACGAGCGTGAAATAAATACACGTGGGTCGATTAATAGAATGGTAGTCTACTGCTCTAGTTCCCATCTTAAAGTGAAGCCTCTCTCTATTATTCTCTCTCCATGCTGTTTACCTATGCGAAAAATTGTCTTTTCTATCTCTAAAGGATTGGACTAGATCTCTCTATTTAGAACTTGGGTTGATGACTAGACAACACGTACCATAACCAAAGTGTGACCTTGAGGCAAGATCGTTGCCGCGCGTACACTTGAATCTCTACAACTAAAAAAACTCAAATGTTATCGTCTTAGTTAACAACTAATCGCCCCGCCCCATCGCTAATCGCCCCGCCCGCCTTCCCCGCGCAAAACTGACGCCCGCGCTCGACTCCCGTCCGTGAAAAAAGAAACTGCTCCCACGTCTCCTCCCTAAATCGCGCCGCCACCGGGCGTGTCCAATCGAATGCCGCTCCTCCCTAAATCGTGCACCCTCCTGGAGAAGCGGTTCCACTGGATAAGCCTGCGAACTCGCGGCCGGCGGTGGGAGCGCGTGTGGCCGCTATCCGGCAGCGGGTGCGCGTCGCGGAGGTCCGTTGAGGCAGGGCCTGGACGGGTGCACAAATCAGCGGAGAGGAGGCAGCAAGCCCGGTGGGGGCACGTCCTCCTCGTCCTCAGCGAGCCGCATCTTCTTGAGCGCCAAGATTTGGCACGTCGTCTTCACCCGGGCCTTCTCGCGGGAGCGCGGCCGTGCTAGGATGGGCGACGGCGGCGTAGAGGCGGTGGCACCAGTTGTGGATGGCCTTCCGGCGGCGGCCGACTCGCCCGGTGAAGCATGAGGACGCGAAGGAGGTTCTGGTCCGTCGTCTGTCGCACAGCTTTCCTCGCCATCAAAGTGTGGCGCTGCTTTCACCATGCCGCTCGCGGCCATGACGACCACGACGAAGGTGATCCAGTGCAGAGGTACTAGCCTGCCACTCCCTGTCTCACTCACGATCTGTCTTTTTTTTTGGGTTCGAAAGTAATTTTGGGGTCCAAGAATGGATGCTTCACGTATCGTCTTCCTGAATTCTTTGGTGGGGATGTTCTTACTTTCTTTCTTTCTTTTTCTGTAGGAATAATGGCGACCAATCTTTTCCTAATGTGAGATTGGAAGTAGTTAGTCATTCTACTGTTTTGCTATATGATCTACGAATGCTGCAATTTGTAATGACCATTTTTTTATTGCTAGACTAGATTATTGGACTAACAGTTCTGTGGGTAATTTTCTTGGACCCCTGCGGCCATGGTGGCATGGGAGGCCAAGTGGCCAACAAGTCACTGTCCATTGAGGTGGAGGAGGTAGCACTGCCGCAGGCCATGGAGGTGTGCATCAAGATCCTCTTCACTTCGCTCTTCCACATTGACGTTTACTTCTGGTCGGCCAAGGTATCTACTGATCACTCATCCCATTCTATTGAGATGTTTGACGCAGCAACTCGGAGCTGAGTTGCATGTTATTGGGGACTTCTAATTTCTTTCTCATAGGGCACTCCCGTGTTCCATAGGATATTGGGTCATGAGGCTCAAGGGTATGTTATCTTCTCTGGCCCCCTTTATTTTCTTGCATACGTATGTTTGGGTTGAAATTTCATGGTCTCCTGCTTGTATTTGGTGTTACCTTATCATTGGTGATTATTGTTTATTGACATACTAGATGCTGTAAAAAATATTTTCTGTTGCCTGAGACTGCAATCCGAGCATCCAATGCACAGTATGATGACCCTAATATCTTTGACCGGATAAGGGTAAAGATGATGGATCATGGAGAGGGTGCTTGCGGCTGGGATGTCTTCTATTTGGAGTATGATGCTAAGGTTCCCCTAGACACAGTGTTTATGAAGATGTATCTCAAGGTTTTCAACTTTTTGTGGAAGCTCAAGCGTGTGGATCACTTCCTTATTGGAGTGTGGAAGGCAATGAAGTCTAACTGCATTATTTCTTTTCTCCATTTTACAAGGAACAAACATCCGAGCTCATTTTGTTTCGGTTCTAATATTCAATGAAATGAATCACTTTTTGCCCAATTTCCAGTAATAACTGACTGAGAAGTGGACGATCAACATGCTGGTGATCAGCCCCATGGTGGCAGATATCCCTACCTGACTGAGAAGATTTAGCTATTTTAATTTCACCAAGTTAACTGTTATGCAATGCCCTGTATGTTGCCATCTTGTCCACCAAAATTCCATGTAGGTTACTGATGGTATGCACTCTCAGCAATAAAGTAAGATTAAGTGCAAGTTATTTTGCTCTGCCCTTTGTGCGGTTGGTTTAATTACTTCAGATTTGTGGAATTTTCAGCCTACATAACATTCCAGTGGATCCTTCATGTTTCTGGAGGTTTTATCCTGGTAAATTTTCTCCCTTGCTGCATAATTAGGAGAATTGAATGGAATGCCTTTAGTTTGCCATCTCCTGGATTGGATGCATCTTTCTGTTAGAAAATTGTGTACACTATGAGAAAGATGAAGCAAGACCTACAAGTTAGTATATTAACTTATAAGAAAAGGATAGAAATATAAAACACTTGTTGAATCCTGTAGTGTGTCATGCCTGTGTTGACGTGCAATTCCATACCCATGTGACATTTTGTCTTATAAAAACAATTTGATCGTATGTATTGTCTTGTGATTTTTTTTTCTGATTTCTGAATACACTGCAAATTCATGTTGGCCGTGCATATATTAGTTGCCTTTTCACTAAATTTAGTTTTTTCCTCCAAAGTTAGTCGGCTCACGCTTGTTAGCAAAGTATATCCTAATTTCTTAGTATGCTGCAAACTCATTTGGCCGTGCATATATGTCATTTTTTCATCACAATTTAGTTTTTTTTTTCCCAATGTTAGTTGGCTCACTCTTGTTAGCAGAGTATATCCTTTTTCCCCAATGTTAGTTGGATCACTCACTGTTGTGTCCCCGTCGAGCCTCGAACCGTGAGCTGGACTTGAGTTTCACACATGGAAAATTATTATTATGTCTTTGCATAGAGCATGATTTAAATTGGACTGGGCATGACTAATTTGTAGCAACAAGAAAGATATCATAGAAATAATTTTCAAAACGGTTGTTAGCACTTAAATAAATTATCAGCCAGCCAAGAAATAAAGATTTTATTTTTCTTGTTTCCGCTTCTTTGGTTTGTTTGCTGAAATGTGAAGTTGTGCAGTAGCAGGCGCGACGCATCGAGGGGAGTTGTGCATTAGTAGGCCCAACGCTTCTCATCTCAAGATACCTGCAGCTTGATCTCACTCACGTTCATTCAAATTTTACATACCAAGTCCTGTTCCTGTTCCTGGAGATCATGCAAAAAAAAAGAAAAATCACAAACAACTGGCTAATTGTAACTATGTTATGTGGGATATAAGGGTGATCTCTCAAACGACAAAAAAAACTGACTACAGTGACACCTTGCCATACCCCTGAAAGCATGGTCTTGCATAAATAAATGTTGAACAATTAATTGATACAAATTGTAGCCATGTGTATTTGCAGAATGGTTGTTGACAATATGTGCTGGCCATCAGTGTGTAAGTTTTGAAATTCAATAACCTACATAGATGAGATACTCTTTGTGCTCACCTTTTTGTTACCTGCAATTCATAGCATATCTTCAGATTAAATCGTAGTTTCACAACAGCAATGATATGTGGTAATTAATTCCATTGCGTTACAGATTTTAATCATATATCCTTAAGTTCTTGCACTATCTAAAGTATTGTTTTTTTCTAATAGGACAACACACATGATATGATTTTGACCCGTTGCAACGCACGGGCATTTACCTAGTAAGTATAATAAATCACACGAGGCAAGTAGTAGATCATGCCACGACACCACCCATGTTCTTGTGTGCACGGCAACGTGCAGCCTGAGTAACGAATTTTGCTTAGCTACGGCATCGGCATATCATGGTCGTGGGTGTGGTTTCCGGTCTTCTCGCCGGCGCGACATCTCGCGCGGAGGATCTCTTGGTACGGGAGAAGTTCTGGTTTCTGACGAGCGGGGCCACCGTCCACGCGGGGCCCGCGGAAAGGCGAAATATCGAGATTCCGAATCCGGCCCGTGACAGCGGCCGTCGGACACGCTGGTACCACGGGAATCTTCAGGGCCCACCGGGTGACGTCGCGATCGTCCTTCGAGGCCAACTAACCCCACCCACGTGGCGGCGGATGATCTTTTGGCGCCACGCCCACACTGACACTCCAGCGCGGTGGCCTTTGGCGCGCGCCAACGGACTGGTTCGGATGTTCGAAAAGCCGGCCGGGTTTGGCAGATTTAATAATGTTTTATGAGAAAAAATAAGTTAAAATAAATTAAAATAAGTCGAAACATGACCAGCAGAACAGGACCCACGGCTGGTACAGTGCTAGGTACTCCTCCATCAAGAAAACATGCAACTACGACTTACGTGCCGGTAAAAGCAGTTTATGTTTAACCAAATTTCTAATAAATACTATTCACATTTATGACTTCAAATTAATTTATTAAAAAAATAAATTTCCTAATGAATCTAATGATATTTATTTGATATTATAAATATTGATATTTTATTATCTATAATTAATTGAACTTGAGATACTAAATCATGACACTGTGCTAGAATTACATATTTTCTTGGACGGAGCGAGTACTACTTTGCTTCTCTTTCAGTCGCACTGGACCTGTAGCACAGTTCTTTAGCTAAGGCCATGTTTAGATTCCAAATTTTGGAACCAAACTTTGCATAGTAAGTGTTACGTCATACTGTAGCAATTTTGTTTTTATTTGGTAATAATTGTCCAAACATTGATTAATTAGGCTTAAAATGTTCGTCTCGTAAAGTATAACAAAACTGTGCAATTAGTTTTTTTATTTCATCTATATTTAGTACTCCATATATATGCCGGCATTTTGATGTGACGAGGAATAGAAATTCTACATAGTAAATTTGGTGGTCAAATTCTAGAATCTAAACAAGGCCTAAGCCTCACCCCACGTGTAAATGTTCTCCCCAAAATCATTTTCACTTTTGAAAAGGTACTTTTGCTATACTAAAATTGTAATTCTCATTTTCTGAAAATAACAAAATTAATAAAATTTAACTAATAAATCTCTAATGAACTGTAGATGCCGGTAATGTGGTCATCTATCTGATGATACCAAGTCTCGAACACTCCTTACACATCTGCGTCCGATATTAATTTTCCTTCACTCAGAGCTCAAGAGTCTGCGTCCTACCTTGTTCCGACACGAAGACCGAACTCACGTGCCTGTATTCGATACAAAGTTCTTGAAGTTTTTTTTATATGCATCCATTTTTTTATTACTAAGCTTCGATCAAAAACTCGTAGCCCCGATGTGACGAACGAGCACGTATCTATTTATATAAAAACATATTGACATTTATGATACCGAAGAAATATCATAAATTAATTTTTTGATATGTTTTTATAGTAGATCTATTTAGGGACTCGATATTATTTTCTATCGACCTGACCGAACTCTAAAACGTCCGATTCATCTCAAATTTAGAATCTGATTATTTTTGGTACAAATTAAAGGGAGTAATACTACTGTTGCCCATCGTGTTCCTATCCTACCAATGGGAAACGGAAACGAGATGGAAAACTTTACTGCAACTGCTCGGCTCAAAGCTCAATCGATTGGTGCTACTGGTGGCGGTGTATTTTTCGGTTGGGATGCGGCAGAGAGAAGCAAGCAAAGAGCATGGATGATTGGGAATCCCGTGAGCGGGCCCATCCAGTGCACATGTTTTGTTTGTGGTCCAATGGTATGGCACCCCTGCACCAACCCCCCGAGTGAAGTGTGCGGATTCTCCACGGAATCGATCGGAAATCGGACGCGAAAGCACCGGTGCCCGGCGAAGAGAAAAAGGGCGGTTCAGTTTCGGTCACTGGCTCACTGCGCCCGGATGCGACGCGGAATTGCGGATGAGGAAGCGGATGGTCCTGCATGCAGGATTGCAGAGCGATCACGCGCCACGTTTCTTTCTGGTCGTGTTTCAGACGAAACGTCGTTTGCCTTCGAGAGAGAATTGCTAGTGTCCAGACGTCGGATGCAGAGGGACTCGCATAGTGGCATTGGAGTGTCACGACCGCACACGTCCTCTTGTGTCACACTCCCCCACTCGCATACAGTACGACATTTACGAAAATATCTGAAAAATATTTGAAAACCATTACAAATATATATAACATCTAGATGAAAACACTTGCAAACATACGTATAAAACACCTCAAAACACTTAAAACATATGCTTGCAACAATGCATGTATATGCAACATTCAGATATACTTTTGCAACATCCAGACAAAACACGTGCTACATTCATCTGGAACAAATGAAATATTTGGAATATATACTTAAAACATACGTGTATAACCATTACAACATGTACAACCTCCCGATCTACTTCTGCAACATCGATATACAATACTTGCAACGTACCTCTGAAACATTAGAAACACTCGTACTATTGCAACATGCGCTTTCAGCGTAGTATCTGCTTGCTGCTTGGACGAATGGAGGCTCGTCGACGTGGGCCGACGCGTAGCTCGAAGCCGCGGAGGGCACCGGTGTGGAGCTCGTGGCGGCACGGACCTCGACAGGGGCAGAGGCAGAGGCAGGTCGCAGGCGGATGGAGCGAGGCCATGAGGGGAGGCACGAGTCTGAGAGCGAGCTAGCGAGCGCCTAGCGCATTGGGCTAACCGAGCGTAGCGCGGGCGGACGGCAGGGACGCGAGCGGGGTGGCGCGAGCGAGGGCGGGATCCGTCCCACGAGCAGAGCAGGTGGGCGGGGGCGTAGGTGAGTGCGGGGTCCGACAGACGGACATCGTGTAAGGAGCGTTTCCGTTTATATATGGCTAGAGAGAGACACACGGGATGTTAAGGTGGACGAGAACGCATGCCTTCTTCCACCGTGCCAAACAAACGCGACAAGAAGAAACAAGGGGAATTCCAGCAAAAATCGAGGTGGATTCCTGATATGGGCTTTCGGTGCACACCCTGGGGGGGGGGGGAGTGGCCCAGGAGTAGGTCTTCTAAACGCTGTAGCATTCCTACCTACGCTGTTTGACCTCACTCCGAGCCCGTGGGCTGAGCATTTCACCAGGCCTGCGTTAGCGTTAGCGAACACTAAAACCTCCGGGTTAGAAGCCCTGAAATCAGATCCCAGTGGGCCCAAGTTGGAGGAGATGTCCACGGGCCGCACTATCGAAGCGACAAAGCAGGGCCCTAGGGCCTGGGCGCACCAAAATAGCAGGCTATTTTCTGATTATTGGCCGTTCTTATTGCTCATCCTGCCCTCCTCGCGTACGGCGTATCAGCTGGTGTCTGAGCAGCAGAGCATGGCCGTTGGAGCAGGTGTCCAAGCCAGCAGGTGAGGTTCAGGCTGTAGCCGCGGGGTGCAGCGTGGCCATGACCATGAGCCCCAGCGTGCGGTTGCTCAAGTTGCAAACGAGTCGCCCACTCGCCGTCCGGCCAACTATATATATATCCCAGAAAGCGCCCGTCCAAATTAAAGCGTACTACTATCGCTGGAGTATGCAACAAGAACAGCAAGGCCAATTCATCAGTCAATCGGTGAAGACTAGCAGATGTCCAGCAATCCATGCAGAGGTACTAGCGAGGTACTCGTATACAACTACTTCGACTGCAGGTGGCACCGGCCGGAATACCGAAGACCGGATCAAATGGATCAATTAATGGCCAGCTCGATCAGCCCTCCCCCTACTTTGTGCAGCGCCTTTACTTTTCGTTCTTTCTTTCTTCAACTCCCATTTATCCAGCAGGGCCATCTTGTAACCACTTAATAATCCTTCTGTTCCCAAGAAAAGTCGAAACGGGTACAATGACCTACACCATCAGCTAATGCTAGGGTTATGCATGCACTTTTGGTAGAGTTAGAGTGGATCGATGACCATAGAGTAAGGCAGACCCGAGGTCATATATGTGAGGATGGAAGGGCACATCCGCGGGGTGAACTAGGTGTCCCATAGAGATGCTGTCGTCGTCGAAGAACCAGTTTGTGATGGATTCCTTGGTAGGCGAGACAGGGAGGTGCATGACTCTCAACTCTCAAGACGCCGCCACGATTGTTGTGAGGACGAATGCATTTGTCCAAGCGGAGGACACTCAAGACAGAAGAGAACAAATAATCGTGGAGCTACTTATATTAGAGCCTCTTTGCCACAACTCATGAGGGCTTCAGCTTCTTATATTAGAGCCTCTTTGCCACAACTCATGACGGCTCATGGAAGCCAGTGAAGCCTCTTGGGAGTGGCTTCACCGGATTCTAGTTGTTTTTAGTAGAGGAAAGAAAAAACAGCTCGATGTACATGAACAATGATGGTGAAGAGGGCCTTTCTCCTGGTGCACAATAATAATGTAAAGCTACTCACGATGCGGGCCCGTGCCGTGCTCCTTAGCTTGGTCTTGGTGGCTTCTCCAAATGCTTATATTATTGGCGAACGGATCAGTAAGTATATCTATAGATAATTATTATATGAGCGGGTTTTATATAAATCGTAGATGGTACGAAAAAGACATATAGCCAACGGTCGTTGTCCCCTATATATACCCGGGATGGATAACCAACAAGTCTAAGCATGAGTTGAATAAATAACGAGTAGACCGGTTGCGATAATGCGTCTCAGTAGTCACTACTAGTGTGAGGTTACCTATCCTTTTACAGCATTGACATTCACATTCTACACAGGCTGCCTAACTCAACTTTGTTTTGCACTTCTAGCCAGCTTGCGTTGTATGTGATCCTTGCAGTAACCTAACCCCGTCCTTCAAGGCATGCATGTATGCGTGGAGTTCTAATTCGTCGCTGCGTGTGTTTACTTCAATGGCTTTTGTTCCTGGTTCCTGCTGAGTGCTGACCAGGTCGATGCAGTTGGGCACCAGTTCAGGCACAGGCGAACCTTGTAAATCAGCCTATCTGCCAGTTGCCTTGCTGACAGCACTCGTGTGGGAAAGAATCCACGTGTCCAATCATATCCACCAAATGGTTTCATTTTCATTCACTGTAGTTTTAATGAAAGTTGTTTATTCTGGCAAACTGCGCGCATATATAAGCCATGACCTTGAGCTCAACCATTCACCATTACAAATAAGGTGTAGAGATATTAGCAAACCAAGATGGCAACAATTCGCAGAGGTTCCATGGAACTGAAGCCAACGCAAAATCTGAAGCACATATCTAATAAGTATCTTGTTAGTCACAAAAAAAATCTAATATCTTGTTAATGAATGCCGACCTATATATATCAGGCGAAGGTCCACATGACAGGCGTCTCTAATGTATGACGTGCCTGATTTATGAATGCTCGACGAGTATGTTGCTCTTGCAACATAAGATTGTTTAGGAGCCTGTTTAGTTGGTGAAAAGGTCCAAAAAAGTTTACACAGTAACTGTCACATCGAATCTTTGGACGCATGCATGGAACATTAAATGTAAGTAAAAAAATAACTAATTGCACAGTTTGTCTGTAAATGTCGAGATGAATCTTTTAAGCCTAGTTAGTCCATGATTGGATAAATTTTGCCAAATAACAACGAAAAGTGCTACAGGAACTTTACCCAAACTTTTTTACCATCTAAACAGGCCCTAGGTTGTTCGGAGTAAGCAAATCATGTGGCCTGACTGGCCACAACGGCACAACCCAATAACCAGCATCCGAAGCAGAGAAACAGTGGCGGCCGCCCAGAGAGCGGGAAGCAGCTGGGTCCGATCCGGGCGGCGTGCCACTACAGGAAAACGCCTCTTTGCCGACTGCTTGCCACGGTCGGCAAAGGCTTAAACCCAGTCGGCAAAGGCTTTGCCGACCGCAAAGCCACGTAGCAGTCGGCAAAGAGCAGTCGGCAAAGCCTGGGTCGGCAAAGGTGGCTTTGCCGACTGCCACGTGGCACACAGTCGGCAAAGGCTTTGCCAACTGCCACGCCAGCAGTCGGCAAAGCCACGTGGCGCCGTCAGCCCTAACGGCAGGCTTTGCCGACCGCTGGTTTCTCGGCAGTCGGCAAAGAATTTTTTTCAAAAATTCTTTGCCGACTGGCCGCCATCTCGGCAGTCGGCAAAGAATTTTTTTTTTGAAATATTCTTTGCCGACTGCTTTCGGAATTGCAGTCGGCAAAGAAAGAATTTTTTTTTTGAAATAATCTTTGCCGACTGCTTTCGGAATTGCAGTCGGCAAAGAAAGAATTTTTTTTTGAAATAATCTTTGCCGACTGCTTTCGGAGTTGCAATCGGCAAAGAATTTTTTTTGAAATATTCTTTGCCGACTGCTTTCGTAGTTGCAGTCGGCAAAGAAGGAATTTTTTTTTTGAAATATTCTTTGCCGACTGCTTTCGGAGTTGCAGTCGGCAAAGGTTTGACCTCTTTGCCGACTGCCTCCCATTGCAGTCGGCAAAGACTCTGTCCGGGGTTTTTTTGCCCAGCTTTGCCGACTGTAAACAGTCGGCAAAGCTGGAAATTTTTTTTTGCTTCTGTTTTCTGTTTTCTCGCATCAAAACCCTGCAAAATCACAAATTATAATCCAATTTCACCAGAAGCACCGGTAGCACCATTTATATCACAATTTCATCACATTTGTCGCCAACATCACCACATATATCACAATAACGCACATCACATATATCTCACATATACAATAACAACCACACAAGTGCATTACAACCATCACATGAAGTCCAACACGTCAAACACCACAAGTCGACGTCCATCACACGAAGTTCAACATAACAAGTCTAGGTCCATAACGAAGAAAAGAAATACATGACAACAACTTCGACGATACGGTGGATACATGACAACAGAATCGACAAGTACCTAGCTCGTCGCGCCGTCCCCGGTCTCGTCGTCCGCTCCGCCCCCAGAGCCCCTAGGGTTTTCCCACGGTAACCCAAACTGAGGCGCCTGCGAGTACTGCCACCCTCCGCGCACCGGCGGCCACGAGTACGTCGGAGGAGGGCCACGCGGAGGTGGATACGGTGGATAGGGTGCAGGTGGTGGATACGACATCATCTGATGGCCGGGACCTCCAGGAGACGGGTTCGAACCCGCCGACTGTACCTGCACAAGTTAAACGCCAAGTGATGTCATTAGTATCTGCAGCATGGACGCACAAGTTAAAGCAAGAGTCAATATACTCACCGGGGTCCCTCCAGGAGCGACAGGAGCAGGCACAGGAAAAAACTCTGGAGGAGGAGGCGGTGGAGCGAACATTGGAAGAGGAGGTGGTGTAGACGCCCCGGACGTCTGCATGGACTGGAAGAAGCTGGCCATGTTCTGCATCTGAGTGTTGTAGTGCTGCTGCAGGCTTTGCTGGTAAGCCATCTGTTGCGCCATCATCTGCGCGTGCAACGTGGCGATCCTCTCCTCCATCTTGGCCTCCATCTGGGCCTGCAATATTACATCCGCAGTGTTGATTGTATGTACAGGTGCGAAACGAGTTAACGACGAACGAAACGGCACTTACCTGTGACGCTGACTGCCGCCGGGGCGCTACGGGGATGTCGCTGGAGCTCGTGGGCGTGGATCGAACCTGGGTCAGCGTAGGAACCTGGGACGGGTCGAGGGCGCTGTGGGCCATGTAGTAGCGGCCGTGCTGCTTCCCGTGTCCCAACCTCTGCAGGAGGTCTGTGTCCAGGGGCTCGGCGGTGGGGTCGAACGTCTCCCCGTAGCGCTGGCGAGCCGCGACGGTGTACTCGGTGGCCTTCTCGTAGGCGGTGGGGTTGGTGTACGCATCGGGCCCGTCCTCCGGGTTGTAGACGTTGTTCGGATCCGTCGCCTTGCCCTTGTGAGAGAGGAGGTACGCGGTGTACTCGTTGATTTCCTGCCCACCGTGCGTCTGCGTCTGCATTGAAAACACAAACATGGTTACAAGTATTGACAATTGAGCGCAAGGATTGAGACATGAATGGACGCATACCCATCTTGTCGCGAACTGGGGGAGGGGCTGATTCCCTTGGTGGTGTGACACCCCTCGCATCTGCGCGCGGCGGCCCTGACGGTCGGCGCGCCTCGCGTACGCCTCATCCGTGCGCCACATGCGCACAATCTCCGTCCAGCATTCCCTGTGGTTGTCACACCACGACGGACACACCTGCATGACATCAAGTATTTGACATGCGAGAAGATTAGTGTAATGTTTCACTGAAGGAATCTGAACGAATGTTGTCATACTTAATTACCTGCTCGTATTGCGCTTGGGTGAGGTCGGCCTCCCTCGAGTTCATTCTCTGGCGGATTTGAGGCTTCTTGATGTTCTCTCCAAGCACGTTGGCATGGAAGTCGCAGATGGCCTGTATGCGCGCCTCATGGTACGGGTCCTTGAGACGATCTTTGCAGACCGCCTCCTGCACTCGCGCCGCCTGGGCCGCTTTACCCTCCTCGCACGTGAAGAAGTCCTGCACACAGACACATCATGTAGCATTTCCTTTTTGCAAGAAGTCCGACGAATGCGTACTATTTAGCAATGCGGTGCGATGAAAGACTCACCCAAAACTCCCTCTTTATCTTTGCCGCGATGGTCTCGCCACCCTCCTCGACGAGGTAGAAGTGGGACCACTTGGTGGGCACCTTCATCTCGCCGTTGACGTTGACAAGGCCAGGGTAGTACTCCTTAATCAGGAGGCCCTGGATGCCATTGATATGGCGTGCTTGACCTGCTCCACTCACAATCTTCCAGGAACTGCACGAGTCATTAAGAACAATTGTTAGTCTTCAGTTCGATTTTTGACATGTCATATGAACAAGTAGTGAAATCAATAATGGTTACTTACGTCTGGCCCACGGGTGTGATCACCGGGAGCTGGTGGAATTGCGGCCGCACCCTAGGAAGCTGCGTGGGCCCGCGCGAGTACACCTTGGCCACGCCTGACGAAGTCGAAGCCGTCTCGCCTGGTGTAGGCGCGTCGTCGCCGTCGTCGTCGTCATCGTCGTCGTCGTCGTCGTCGTCGTCGCCGCCGCGCTCGTCGTCACGCGACGTCGTCCCCCCTTGCGAGGACGAGAACGGCAGCCTCCTGGTCACCTGGCGACGTCCGCTGGGGGGCTGGGACCCCCTACTGGACGACCCGCGCACCAACACCTCCTCCTCCTCGTCGTCGTCGGCGGTCTCCTGCGGGGGGACCTGGTACGCCGAGCGTACTGCTCGATGCGGCCGCTGCCGCCGTCCGCCTGGCATTTTGCTGAGTGCCTGCAATGACAAAGGACAAAACTGTTAGCATAAATAAATGACAAGTACTTGTAAAGGAACATAATAATAACAATATAGTATTACATGGCCTCGTAATTATCTCCGCGAATGGCAATATCTCGGGCGTGGAGTCGTCATCTCTATCACTATCGTCGTCATCGCTATCAATATTGTCGAGCTCCCTTAAGTCATCACTGTCATCATCATCCTCATCGTCTCCATAGTCATCATCATGTACCTCCTCCTGGACAACTCCATCGCGCTGCATCTGCCATCGCTCAAGCATTCTTAAGTCCCTGGCATCCTGCACCTCCTCACCCTCGTCCACATCGATTTCGTTGTCTACTTCCATGCCCATGAGCGAACCAATGTCGATCTCCAAGGTACCTTCTAGCCCCTCAGGTTGATAGAACTCATCGGTGCTTGCGTCAAAGTTGTAATCGTCGTCGTTTGGGAGAGGCGCTTTGCCGCGCGGCGACACCAAATGCACAAGGCTCCACCCCGCAAGCTTCTCATCTTTTTGGCACGCCCATGGGAGGTAATAAACTTGCGTGGCGTCTCGGTTGGCCACAATGTAGACATCATCTCCTTTATAGCTGGAGTCCTGTCGAATCTCGACTTGACCTATCGTAAGGTCTTTCCTCGTGATATCAGGATCGAACCAATGGCATTTGAATACCACCGGCGCTAAAGTCCCGGCACCCTTAAAGTTGAGCTCGTATATCTCTTCGACTATGCCGTAGTAGTCCTTCCCATCCGTGTCGGGCGTACGAACTCCGCAGCACATGGTTTTTAGGTTGGGTCGACTCTCCTCGTAGCTTCTCGTGCGAAAGCGATAGCCATTCACATCATAAACGGTGAATGACTTCACCCTACGGGAGAAGCCACGGCCCACCTGTTTCAATTCATCGCTCATTTCTGCATCCGTTCGGGCCTGCAAGGGTAGGAGATCGTTACATAACTCGCTCCGGGGAGCAAAGTGGAATCACAAAGTCGGAAAGAGGTTAGTTGGTTGGTACCTTTGTACAGAACCAGGAGATGAAATCAGGCACACCGTGTCTAAGAAGATTGTCTTCTTCTTGCTCGGTAGGAGCCCTATTGCCTCTCCAGTATTGACTAATAAATTCCCTAAAAGAAGGAAGAAACTAGAGGGTCAGACCATGATAGATGGAGGATAGTGACGGCTTAGGTAACAAGCTCATTGAGAACTTACTTCTGATAAGGAATCACTTCATCAAGGTTGATCAACAATGTGAACATGATAGTCTGCCACTCCTGATGGTTCAACTGCTTGTTGGTACCTGCGCTTCCACTCCCGAGATCCCCTTGGAAAAGGCTGAGTATCGATGAGTTCTCGTCAGCGTTGTAACGAGGGGTTGGATTGTGCATGCTGGGAAGCTTCTCAGTATAGTACGCCTGTGTGAAGGTCGACACCTCCTCTAGAACGGAGGCCTCTCCCACGGAAGCCTCAATCTTGGCTTTATTTCTACAATTTTTCCGAAGAAGCTTTAGACACCTCTCGATTGGATAGCACCAACGGGCCTGCACGGGACCCCCCAACCGTGCCTCGCGCGGTAGGTGCAAGATCAGATGCTGCATGGACAGAAAGAAGCCGGGTGGAAATATCATCTCCAACTTGCAGAGCAACAGAGGTGCAGCCTTCTCCAGTTCAACACAAACATCCCGAGACAACTCCTTGGCACAAAGCTGGCGGAAGAAGAAGCTCAACTCTGCCAGGACGCGCCACACATGCTCTGGGAGGTATCCCCGGGTCATCGCAGGAAGGATCCGCTCAATCCATATGTGGAAGTCATGGCTCTTCATCCCTAAGACTTTCATAGTCTGCAAGTTCACACCCCTGCTCAGATTCGCCGCATACCCATCGGGGAACTTCAACGTCTTGATCCACTGCAGAACTTCCTTCCTATCTGCCCTTTTCAGGATGTAATCGGCCGGCCCCCTTTTCCATTTCCTACCGGGCGCAGGGGTCTTCATCACCAGGTTTGGTCTATCACAGATCATCTCCAGGTCCAGTCTAGCCTTGACGTTGTCCTTCGACTTTTTGCCAACGTCCATGAGTGTTGCCCAGAGTGCCTCGGCCACATTCTTTTCTGTGTGCATTACATCGATGTTGTGTGGAAGAAGAAGGTCCTTGAAGTAGGGGAGCCTAGTCAAGCCCGATATATGAGTCCACATGTGGTCCCGAGCATATCCCTTAAACCCACCTGTTTCCTCAGGTTCGAGAGCCTGTATGTCGGCAAGGACGGCGGCAGGGCTCTTAACCTGCGGAATGGGGCCGGTGACTTGAACGCCTTTGCTGAAGTGCTTTACATCTAGCCTAAATTCATGGTTCTCAGGCAGGAATTGGCGATGCTTGTCGAAAGAAGAAAACTTGCCGCCCTTGGCCAGCCAGGTGAACATCACATCTGTCTTGCATGTCGGGCAAGGGAACTTCCCGTGAACACACCACCCGCTGAATAAGCCATACGCCAGGAAGCCATGCATTGAATACTGGTACCACACATGCATTCTGAAGTTCCTCTTCGTAGCCCGGTCGTACGTGAGTACCCCCTCTTCCCAAGCAAGTTCCAATTCATCCCACACCGGCTGCATGAACACACCCATATTGTCGCCCGGGTGTCCAGGTATTATCAGCGTCAAGAGCACATTCTTAGGTTCAAACATGACACCGGGGGGGAGATTGAGGGGGATCACAAACACTGGCCAGCAAGTGTACGGGGCCGCCATCATTCCAAACGGGTTGAACCCATCTGTTGCCAGCGCTACGCGTACATTCCTAGCCTCCATAGCCTTGACAGGATTCATGTTATCGAAGTGCTTCCATGCATCACCGTCCGCCGGGTGTACCATCTTGTTAGGATGGTATCTTTTGCCATTCTTGTGCCACGTCATCTGTTTCGCGGACTCCTCCGTCATATACAGCCGTTGCAGCCTCGATAGGAAAGGAAGGTGCCGTACGACCTTCTCGGGGACCTTAGACTGTTTCATGCTGCCATCAGAGCATTCTACCAACACGAACCTAGAGGCATCGCACTTCGGACAGGTTTTTGCTTCCTCGAGGTCTCCCCTGAACAGGACGCACCCCTTCGGACAAGCATGGATCCCCTCATACGGTATCTTAAGTGCACGAAGGAGCTTCTGTGTAGCGTAGGTGTTCGTCGGCAGGACATGATCTGCCGGAAGCAGTCCCCCAACAATGCTCAACACGAGATCGAAGCCGTCTCGACTAATGCCCAGCTGCGACTTCAACCCTATCAGGCGTGAGACGGCATCCAGTTGCGTAAGCTTTGTCTTCTCGTGAAGGGGCTTCTGTGCTGACTCCATCATGTCGTAGAAGGCCTTCGCGGTTTCCTCCGGATCTTCCTCCACATCCATTCCTTCGCCAAACCGTGCTTCGTGGAAGTCTGCCATCATGTCTGCCATCCCGGCATCGCCATCATACTCCTCGAGGATGGGTCGCACCACCTCGTCCCTAATAGGATGGTATTCACCATGGTGGCGCCAACGGGTATAGTTTGGAACGAACCCGTGCTTGAACAGATCTCTCAACACCTGAGCCTTTACTTTCTTCTTCTTGTTCCTGCACTCGCTGCAGGGACACGGCATCCGAATCGACCCTTTAGCAGCTGGGCCAAATGCATGCTCCAGGAACTCAGTCGTCCCCCTGATCCATTCGTGGCTCTTACTTGCGAAGCCCGAGTACATCCACTCACGGTCACCCATGCTCTGTCATGCGGCAATGTTAACTTCCATGCTCCGCTCCTACCATCTAATAGGTGAAGGATAGGTCCTAATCCCACCCGAGCATGCGCAGACGAGGTTAGCTTCCATGCTCCGCTCCCGTCCGAGACGGAATTTCGACAGCACCTCCCCGCTGTTCTCCCGATACACGTCCCGGCGGGGAGAGTGTGTATCCAGAGAACAACGGGGAGGTCCTGCCGAAACTCTGACTCGGACGGGAGCGGAACATGGGAGCTAACCTCGTCTGCGCATCCTCGGGCTGTCCAAATAACGTGGACAATCCGAAACGGATACGGTTATACATATGCGAAGAACGCATACTTCCAACCGTATCCGTTTCGGACGGGAGACGCCTAACTGGGTAACGCGACCTACGACTACATGTGGCGGAAAGGGGGGTCATACCGCAGGTGCCGGTGAAGAAAGGCTAGCGGGGCAGTGCCGAGTCGTGCTCCTCCGGCTAGCCTCCAATGGGAGCCCTCCTGAAAAAGAAAAACAATTAGTGAGAACGAAAATATCTAAGTTCATTACAGGTTCATAGTGCACAAATAAGATTTCACTTTTAAGAAAATATCTAAGTTCACTGCTGAATTACAATTTGGATCACATGTATCCTATGTGACACTGGCTGGGTAACTCTCTATCATAAGAAAGCCTGTTTTTTAGTTAAAACATATGTTCGTGTTGGCTACTTTGCTCAGCTGCTCATTCAGTGTCCTTAGAATCCAACCACTGTTTCTCAAAAACCATGTTTTATGGTTGCAAGGAAGCACAACAATACCTGTAGTTGGGTAAACACGAAAAGAATCAAATTTGATTTTTGAACTTTTGTGTTACTCTTTTTTGCTGCTTGATGACTGTCTAATATGTTGCTATTTTTACTTCAAAAAAAACTTTTGCTACCGTTATGTGTCGTAGATAGCAGAGTTTAGTGATTTCAATAGCAGTCTGAATGTTTTCACTCTAAGCACATGGGCTGGCGGGGTTGTTATCAACCTTACTTGTGTTGATACATGTATCCTATGACACTGGTTGGGTAATTCTCTATCATAAGAAAGCATGTTTTTTAGTTAAAAAATGTGTTCGTGCTGGCTACTTTGCTCGGCTGCTCATTCAGTGTCCTTAGAAATTCTAATCGTTGCACACATTATGCACCACAGACGATGACATGATACAACCAGACTACAGCCACCATCAAAATGACTCTGCTTCATCGACCTCCTCAGGTACGCAAGTGAAAAGTGTAAATAGAATGCCATCTACACAACAGTCGGCATCAACATTCTAAATCCAATACTTTCTACTCCACAGGTTCAGGTTCTGCGTTCAATCACCGCACCTATTGCATGTGCTACCTACAGGATTCAGGTGCACTGATCATTCCTCAGCACTGAGCACCTGTACTAATGTAACTCACACAACTACATGCATGCCCAGATTGATGAACCAGCAACTCCCAAAGCAAAAACAGACATGAAGAAATTGCGAGACAACAAAACCAACATCTATGAACGTTGAAGCTACCTATGTAGAATAGCCATACTAACGTGGCCTCGAACCTGCAAGATATAATTATGTGATGTACAAACTCTACCTCAAACACCCTGCTATGATATATGCACACTATTGTAATTCATGTGCCTCGAAATTGTATCTTTGTTTGTACATATCAGGACACAACCATGTTTACTGCTACACTAAAACCTGTATGTGTGCACACACTTGTATCTTTGTTTGTATATATATGCGCTTACTCTAATAGAGTGCTCGGAGATTATTTGGTTCCTTGGCAATGCCATAGGCCTACTGCTTGTCGCTTGTTGGTGATGTGAAGAACATCTGCGCATATATAACTCTGCCCGTCATGGAGATCAACACCAAATGTAAGGCTTGATGCAGAACTACAGGTGCATGCGTACTCAAATGAAAGCTCTTGTGGCTAAATTACCTTCTTTTTGCTTGAGATGCACTACTAAATCTTTTGTGTCAACCAATGTGTGCCTTCACACATTTCGCACTTAATACAACTCTAGATAAAAATCAAGATTTCACACTTACTGAAAGTATTAATTATATGATTATAATGGTAAATGGTCACTATTTCTATAGATTTATTTTTCAATTGTCTAGAATTTGCACTAGATAAGACCTATTGTATCAGGGTTTTCCTTTGGTATGACAGTATTTTGTCTTCTGAAATAGCATGCTCTATTCTTTTCTTGTGAATCTGCGATGATGAGTAAATAGCTCTACGGTGCTTGCTTATGGTAACTGATATCTCCACGAAGTATCATGGACCTAACAAACCCATGGAAGCATATTGAATAAAATCCATGTTTTGATTGTGGTAAAACTGAAATTGCATATTCATACTGTTATTTCAGAATAAGGTTGTGGTAAAAAGATTAGTGTGTGAAAATTTAACAATGGACATATTCTTTTGCTGCGGGTTCTTAATATTGGAAACTTACTGTAATCATCTAAAGATGGTCTGATCAGCAACTTGCTAGGGTCCCTAATTGCTATAATTAAGATTAAGACTTACAAACTTAAACATTTACTTTACCTTTCACCCTTATGCCCAAAGCTTAGGATCTCAGGTGATCCTTCGAAAAGTACATGTTCTCAAATGGGCTTGACCAGGGCATCTCTAATATTAATTATCTCATGGGACAAATTAGGATTTGCTATTAAAGAATGCTTTCATGCTTCATGACTCGATCAAGAAACTGCAATGCTCACATACCAGCTATGTTAGTATTACTCCCAAGATTTTTTAAATGGTTTTCCATTTTTTTCTAATCTTCTTTTGCTTCTGAATGTGACTAAAATACCATCAGATGGAGAATTGTGAATGCAATCAATGCTATTGTGATATTGTTCTCTTAATTCTATAAATAGTGTCCAAATGAAATGAAAATAAATAGTGTCCAAATGAAATGAAAATATCAACAGGTTGGTCAGGATCCTTCGTTGCGGGCTGACTCCTTTGCCGTGTTCCTCCTCCAGCTAGGCCTCCATCACGGGCTCCTCCTCCTCCTCCTCCTCTCTCCACAAGCAGATCTGGGGATTAGGGTTATGGGTTTTAGCAACTTGGTCGCGGGATTGAAGAACCCATGAACACAGCAGTAGTAGAGAGAAGAAGTACCTCAAGTGTACCCGTAGGGGAGCGAGCACCTGGCACCGGCGGCGGCCGTTGGGGCGGACGACGGCGGTGTACGATGGGGGCGGATGGCGGTGCGAGGCCCGGCGGACGGGCTGCGGCGGCGCGAGGGCAGGCACCCGAGCCCCTGGCGACGCGCGGCCGGCCGGCGCTGCAGGAGGTGGCGGCGTAGGGGCGGCACGGGTGAGGGACGCGAGCTGCGGCGTAGGGGCGGCACGGGTGAGGCACTGGAGAAGAGAAGTCACGGGCGTAGGGGCGGCACTTGTGGCCAGAAACTGGAGAAGAGAAGAGAAGTCACGGGTGAGTGGATTTCAGTTTTTTTTTCGTGCCCAACTTGGGTCAACCTGGCGGCAACTTGGGTGCTACAGGCGGGAAAATTTGGTGGGCTAATTTTGCACATAATTTTCCTGTGTGTACAAAACAACCGACAAAAAAAAATTCGTACCGACACAAATTTAATAAATTTCCTGTCGGTTGAATAATATTTCTGTCGGTCTCCATGTACCGACAATATAAATGTCTATTTTTCTGTCGGTTACATATTATTTCTGTCGGTTTTCATATACCAGCGGGTGGGACGGCACTGCAGTGGTGGGCGGCGCGCGGTTGCTAGGGCGGGCGATGCTTTGGGGGCGAACGACGCGGCGCAGTGGGAGATTTGGGGACGAGAGCTTTGGAGGAGAAGCGGCCGCTGGATTCGGCTACCATGAGTGCGCCATGATGGATTGGAAATTGGAGTCGAGGGGGAGAGAGCAGAGCGCGGCGGCCTCTCTTTTGGGATTTGGGGGAACAGAAGGCCTAGGGTTTCTAACTAGTGGACCAGGCCAAAAAATGTATTATGCAAAAAAAATTCCCGTCACATCAAATTTGTGATACATCTACGGAGTACTAAATGTAGATAAAATAAAAAACTAATTGTACAGCTCGGTTATACTTTGCGAGACGAACATTTTGAACCTAATCACTGGCCTGGGCGTTTGGGTTACCCGATTTTCTTTTTTATTTAATTATTTTTCTTTCCTACATACAGGTGTATATTTATTTATCTACTATTTCAAACAATTAACAATAAATAATATTTATATATTATATAAAACTTGATTTATTTAACTTGCTAGTTACTAAGAACAATAAATAAATTATTTTTTTTTATTTTTTTTAAAAATACTTTGCTGACTGCTCTGCTCCCTGGCAGTCGGCAAAGGTTATTTTTTATTTTTTTCTTAGAAATTCTTTGCCGACTGCCATCCTCCCTGGCAGTCGGCAAAGGCTCTTTGCCAACTGCCACTGATGGCAGTCGGCAAAGAATTAATTTTTTTTTTCGATTTTCGATCCCAGTTTTTTTGTGTTGCCTTGTTACAGTAAGTACATGATATATTCCAAGTTTGGGGTCATTTTGATTTATTTTGCTATATTCTATTGATTTTTGCTGTTTCTTTGATTTTTTCGGCAGCTCTAGATTTGAACTGCAGGTACATGAAATAATGGAATCCGGCGATTTAGAAAATGATATTCATGATGTTTGGAGCATGTTGAGGCCGTGTGCGGGGCCTCGCGTGAAATTTCGGACCATGTTGGTGTCGGAACACGCCGAGGCACACGAGTGGAAAAGTGTTTTTAAATTTTATAAAATCGAAACGAGTCCGAAAATGACGAAACTTGACGACGTGTCTTGTCATCGCATGCGGTGGCTGTGGTAAAAATTTGAGAAAGTTTCGAGCAAGTGGCGACGTCAGGTGGCTAAAACCTGGACATCTCCACATATGATGATAAGTTAGCCACTCGACGTTAGTTCAGGTTTTAGCCATCCGACGTCGCCACTTGCTCGAAACTTTCTCAAATTTTTACCACAGCCTCCGCATGCGATGACAAGACACGTCGTCAAGTTTCGTCATTTTCGGACTCCGTTTTCGATTTTATAAAATTTAAAATACTTTTCACGCGCGTGCCTCGGCGTGTTCCGACACGCAACACGGTCGAAATTTCACGCGAGGCCCCGCACACGGCCTCAACATGCTCCAAACATCATGAATATCATTTTCTAAAATCGCCGGATTCCATTATTTCATGTACCTGCAGTTTCAAATCTAGAGTTGCCGGGAAAAAATCAAAGAACAGCAAAAATCAATGGAATATAGCAAAATAAATCAAAATGACCCCAAACTTGGAATATATCATGTACTTACTGTATCAAGGGCAACACAAAAAAACTGGGATCGAAAATCGAAAAAAAATTAATTATTTGCCGACTGCCATCAGTGGCAGTTGGCAAGAGCCTTTGCCGACTGCCAGTGAGGATGGCAGTCGGCAAAGCCTGCACCTTTGCCGACTGCTGACGGAGTTGCAAGTCGACAAAGGTGACGGTGTGGATGGCGGTCAACCATGGCCTGCCTTTGCCGACTGCAATTCTTTGCCAACTGCCTGGCAGTCGGCAAAGCCAGGCAGTCGGCAAATCCTGCTTTGCCGACTTGCAGGAAATTCCAGTTGGCAAAGGGACCTCTTTGCCGGTGTGTCGAAAAAAACAGTTGGCAAAGAAAATTACAGTCGGCAAAGAGCCAGTTTCCTGTAGTGTGCGAGGAAGAGAAACAGTGGCCAAGGAGGCCAACTTCAACTTGCATAAGCCTGGATTATTGGCGGCGACACAGTCAAAAGTCTCACTAAAATAACGTGCCACCATCTCTCACCCAACTTGCTTGCCGAGTGCAGGGCAGGCTCTCCTCTCCGCTCGCTTCCTCCGCGGTTCCTTCCACCTTTCCCTGTGCTGATGCCCCTGATAGCATCGTATCGCCGCGGTCAAGTCGTCTCCGAGCCGTATCTCATGGCGGCAAATCATAAATCATAAATAAATATATATAACTGCCGATTGGCTAATGGTCTCTCCTCCGCGCATCATATGATCCTAGCTGTGTGCCGCCCCCCGAATGGCATGGCACACGCGCACTGGCACGGAACAACCACCACCTTGACTAGATATAATTGGAACAAGAAAAATACCTTTTCTTTATTAGGAGTATATATCACAAAAAACA